>CM040245.1:231385498-231979323 GCA_022545495.1 Chrysanthemum lavandulifolium | reverse complement strand
TTTAAATAAATCTTCTATTCTTCAAAGTATAACTATTGAGTTTTTAAAACATTTTATGACGATCCATGAACTTCTAAATACTTTCTATAAAATAAGATGTCATGTAGGACTTTCTTAAAAATATACTGTATTAGAATAACGTTTGCTTTTCTAAAACAATCTACAACATTTACTTTATCTAAAACAATATTCCCATCTAAAAACATAGTTTTCATGAGACATGTGTTTTGTTTGAACTTTTAGACCAATAATCTACGCTTCACTTAGGATAGAGTTTAAAATCATAAATAGTAAAGATAAAAAGATTAAAGTGGAACTTTCATAAGAAATATGATTAAAGAAAACAACATAATTTATGGGCCCCACACACTTTCATACGATCTGGGTTTGTCTCTCCACCAAAATCCAGTACTCAATTTCTACCGTTAAAGCACAAACTTAAGCTTTTTTTTCCCTTTGGAAAATTTAAAATTTTGTTTCTTGTCATACCAAAGTTACATTCTTCTTTCTAAATCTCCTTTAATCCTTAAAAAATGAGTTTATACCTATAAGTTTAAAAAATCGAAGCCCCATAAAAAATGGAGACCCTGTGTGGTTGATCACCTCGCACATGCTTAAATCCAGCCCTGATTAGAGTGATTACAAGCATATTGTGTTTAGCTTCATATGTTTCCATATAATGAAAGATACAAATGATTATAACATGACTGTTCGTAGTGCATCGGTCGAACTAGTCGGTCGACATCCTTGGCGACGCGTCCCCCGTTATGGCGTCCCCTATCCGACACGTCTAAGTGAAAAAAAAAAACAATTTAAATAATGACCGAGTCGTTGGCTTGGTTGGGCACGAAAAAACAAACACTAACGCTGCAAAAAGTGGCTGTTTGGTGTACTTAGTGAAAAAATTCTTTAAAAATTAAAACAATTACCCTATTAGATCATTACTTCTATATATAATACACAATTTCAAACCCAGTCTTTATTTACATACTCTTATCTTCTCAACTCAAAGAAATGAATTTCGATCAATTTTTGTTACTGATTCAAATGAGAAAGAAAAAGTTAATAGTATCAAACTTGAGTTTTTAAAAGAAGCTGCTATGCTTATTTAAGCTTCCACTTCTCAAACCCAAGAATCCAACAAAACACGATAGATAGTGATCATTATGGTGCTCATAATGGTCTATTAGCCCCTTACTTCTCTAAAAACCCAATGTATGACGAAGAATTATTCCGTAAGCGGTTAGGAATGAGTCGATCACTATTCACATGCATTGTTCAGGAATTAACTAATAATGTGTCGCTTTGAACATAGTAGTGATGCCCACTTTGCAATTCGTCAATTGGCATACGAAACCGTTCCTAATGCTCTAGGCAAATATATGCAAATGGGTGAGAAAACTTCACGTAATTCTCCCTAAGCTTTCTGTAAGGGGTATTATTGAATTTTGTGGAGAAGAGTTTATGCGCAAGCCTACTTATACTGATGTGGAAAAACTATATGCTTTCCACACAGAGAAACAAACGTTTCTTAGGATGTTAGGAAGCATTGATTGTACGAGTTGGCCGTGGGCTAATTGCCCAAATGCATATCGTGCTCAATATTGTAGGGTGATCACGAGCCACATCTATTCATTTTATTGAATGTGGTTGCTTCACAAGACTTCTGGATTTGACATGCGTTCTTTGGTGTTTCAGGGGCGAACAATGACGTCAACGTTATACGCCAATCGCCTATTTTCAATCATCTAAAAAAGGGGAAAGCAACAGAGGTTGCGTTTGTGGCTAACGACGTGACTTATAAATGAGGATGATACAAATCGAATAAGGTATAATCAAGCGCTAGAAGCGGCAAGAAAAAATGTTTGGCATGCTAAAGAAAAAATGGGCTATTATCCCACACAACCAATGATGCTAAAGAAAATAACGGATATGATGTACACATGCATCATATTACATAATATGATTCTAAAAGACAAAGTGAATGCAATCTCTTACGACTTTTATCGAGAGGAGCAACATCGTAATGATGATCGTGTACGAACGCTTGAAAACATTACAAGTTATTAGAGATATACACAACGAAACAACTCATCTATGCTTAAAGCCAATTTAGTGAAACATATTTAGCGTCGAACAAATGAACATTAATTGGTAGTTTAACTTTTTAATTTTTCTTGTAATGTTCATAATTTTTACTTGAATAATTAATGTAATATTTTTAATTATTAATGAAATTTTAACTTTATCGTTTAAGAAATAGAAAATAAAAAATGAAAGTGGTGTTTTCGGTTATTGCATTACGGTATGTTGGTTATAAAGTTGTTGTATAGAGAAAGTTGATGTGCCCGTTGTTGTCTTCGGTCCTAAGTCGGTCACAGTAAGGCTGGCCTAAGGTACCTTGTGGATGAGAAACAAATATGATGATAAGAGTAACGAACAAAGTGGTAACTTATAGCTTTTGAAATTTACCGAGGAATAATACAATGTAAATCACCACCGAGCCAAGGGACAGGGCATGTAAAAGCCTAAAAGGTGATACGTCGTTATGGCTACAACGATAGACAACCAACTCTGTATTCTAACCAGCATGTTTGACTACTCGAAAAATATCCAAAATACCCATTTGTTGTGAACCAATTACCAGTTTAACGACAGCAATAGTTAAAGCGTCAATAGGCATGGGACAAATAAGTAACTTTGGTGTGAAAACTTCCCACAGCCATGAAAGCAAGCCTTAAAATGATTAATATGGTATGTCCAAATAAGGATACACAAACCATGTGTTGCAACGGCACAAAAATAACTAACTTTTCATACAATTGGTAGTTCCTCACGTTGTATGTTTCGTTATTACAGTAGAAATAGTCTATTAGACATTCGTTTTTTCTTAAAATATCACTAAGAAATTATACATGTTTTATAAAATTTTAAAAATTGAAAAATAAAAATTGCAACATATATGCCAGGCTCGCTCTTGGAGTAACTTGGCATTGCCCTTTTTAACATTAAAATTATTATTATTAAATTGTTAATGCATGCAAATATTAAAATAAATAAATAAATAAATAACTATAGTGAAAAGAAAGTTAAGTGGCAGGGCTCGAACATCCAGTTTGCTTAGCAAGTTGAATAACACTAGGCTAAGAGCACAAGGTGTGGGCTCGCCATCCAAACTCGCCGTCCGACGTGTCCTTTCGCCGTGGCTCGCCGCCACACCGGAGGAGCTCGCCGTCGAGCCCTTCATCGTCACCACGACGAGCTTGAACGTCTGACACAACCACAAACCAAATGGATGTATTTAGTTTTTAAAAAAAATATGAATATACACAAAAGGGAGTAACATTTTAGATCTAGCGAAGTGAGATGATTTTTTGTGACTGCGTCATATCTTTGAGATTAGGTTTAAGTGTGTTTTAGTAAGTGGTATTATATAGCAGAAAAGTTGGATCATAGTTGGGCTAGAACCGGGTAATCTTAATTTGGGTTGTGTCACTTTTCTAAAGGTTTTTGAGCTTAGAAGTAAGTTTATATAAGATTGGTGTTGGGCTTGCTATATATCCAAAATTCACTTTAGTAATTTGAACGTGAGATATCAATTACTTTTAGAATTTGGATTAATTCTTTTGCTCAAAATTGATATATTGTGTTGTTAATGTATTTTAATTATTAGTGAAATAAATTTAGTTTATTTCATTCAAAATCAATAAAATAAATAAAGATGAAAAAAACAAATCACGCAAGAAATACATGAAATTATAACGAAACTAATTATCCGGATTATGTTGTTGAAATTGTGCCTATTGAACTTGTTGCAAACATGGTCTGGTGAGACATCGTTGAAGCTTAGAACCTGCCAACAAGAATTGCCCGCCGGTTGGGCAATGATATGCCAACGTCCCTGAGGACACCAAAAGCTCTTTCGATGTCTTTTCGAGCACTTTCGTTTCGCTTTGAATGCGGCATTTTGGATTAGTTGCAATTATGCGAAGATGCCCACCCGGTAGATTCCGTCATATGAACCTCGGGCGATGTCATCAAGCAAGTCGTCGAATAACGGAGAATTATTTAAACCGTTAGATCGTTATTCGCACCCGCCCCTACCCCAAAAAGTAGCATGCCAACCATTAATCGAGGGATATTTTTATCACCCTATGAAATTGGCCTTGCCATTCTTTAGACATTTCTCCATTCGCAGCTACCCCAAAAAGTATGCCAACAATCGATGCTCCCAACATTCCTAAGCCCATGAACGATTCTTTAGACAGCCCATTGTTATGTGCATAGTATAAGTTACGAATGTCATCCTCATCCGGTTTTCTTAAAAACTTCTTAATAAATAGTTGGATTATGCACATAAGAAAAAATTCTAGCAATCGCGTACACGGTGTTCACCTATTTGTAAATACTCATCTAATGCATCACCGATATCCCAGAAGCCAATTGGGCGTGAAAGGCATGTCGCATTTATAATACACTAAACTCATTACACCCCTAGCATCGGGTCGCATTCTAAAGAAATCAAAATGACTAGGAAGAGGATCATGAGTTTCAATATATGTTTCAATACCTTGCACTATTTGTAGAAATAGACGACGGCTCATACGAAATCGACGCCTAAATTGAGCGTCCGAATATTTTGGGTTGTCGCCAAATAGTCGAAGAACAAGACGCTGTCAAAGAACTTCACGCTCACGGGGACATATTGACGACGCTTTGAAGGACCGGGTGCTTGTTCGCAAGCGTTTACTACCAACTCTTGAATAAACATTTCTAAGTCCGTTAACTCTTCAATATCACTATGGATATGTTTTGATTGAATATGAAAACTTGTATGAAATGTTATGTATTTATAGAGTGGGTGGTAGGTTTGAAAAAAAAAAAAAAAAAAAACGAGAAAACTTTTAAACGTTAGCAACGAATGCTGACAATGCATGTCAAGAGGCTTCGACGACGATTTTGCTCAATTACGATGACACCTTGTGCTCTAAGCAAGATCTCGTGTTCATGTTTGCTATTTATATTCTATTTTAACAACTGTTACCTTTAATTACGTAGACATTCGTTATAGAGTATGTACTTTAATAGGAAGTGGAATTTGTTAAGTCATCAATTTTTAAGTAGAGTGCGTACCCATTTTTAAAGAGGTGTCCGGTTTATATGAGTAAACTCTAAAATGCATTATTGTGGTTTACCAAATTTTATAGTGTACATCACTATTAGATAAGTTGGGCAATATACATCTTTCCGTTAACAAACGCTAGATAATATACAATTTTTAGAGATGAGCGATGTAATTTTTTTCCGATTATATGCTAACGTGGTCTAATATGAGGGGTGATTTTGTCTTTTTACTTGTAACAAGAATGTTATTGCAGTTTATTATTATTATTATAGTATTATACTTTCTATTCCTGGGTGGAGCATAGAGAAAATATGATGACATGGCAAGTGGTTTCATCCGTTCGATCACTTTAATAGTTGATCTAAGCCACATAAATTAGAAGTCAAAGTTGTCTTCTTTTTTTACCGACCTTTTAGTGATTCTGTTTATGAATGAAGTCACGTTTCTAAATACATGAAGATAAGGATAATGTGTCCACAATTCCTTTTATTTAGTGAAAAGCAACTTATGCAACCGAATAGATGAAACATATATATTTACCCGTGTAAATATGCTATTTTAGTTTTTAATTTGAAAAGAAAATTGACTAAATATAAACTTTCAATGTATACAACTAGGAGTGGCAATTCGGTCGGTGCAGATTGACGGGTGTGGTTTGATGTGGTCAAAAACTTCAACCCGAACATAACCTGCTTAAATAATAGGTCAACCATATCAACCCTAACCCATTTATACATAACCGAACACGACTATTTAACCCCATGTATACATATGGGTTGGCGGGTTACATCGTTACATGGGTTAAATAAATTAAATGGGTTTTAGGTGGACCCATTTAACTGCTTATTTAAATAAGTTGATATATTACGAGGTTAGACAAGTTAAATAGGTTTTGGCTTACCCGCTTAACCCATTTAACCATATAATAAAATTATATAATATTTTATTAATGAAAATAATCTTAAACGGGTTGACGGTTCGACCCGTTTAACCTATTCCCAACCCGAACTTGACCTATTTAATAAACGGGTAGATGAGTCAACCCGAACCCGACCAAAATCCTATTTAGACTCAATCCGAACCTGTTAAATTTCGTGTCGATCTCAAATCATATTTCGGGTCGGGTCAAAAATTACCGCCGCTGCATACAACCATGTTTTCTCTAGGTATTATTCAAATGTCGGTGAATAATATCAAGTTTTGAAGTCGATATATGTTTTTTATGGTACGACATCAATTTGTTATATCACTTATCATTATAACTTTACTTTTTAACGCTTTCTAACTTATCTAAACGTCATCTAAAAAAAGGTACCTAGGCAACGCACGGGTATTGCACTTGTTATTATTATTGTAAGAGCAAATGGTGTGTTGCCCATAAGTTAAGCTTTAACACACGTCACGTTAGTGTCACATTAGCTTTAACCTTTCACCTTAACTCAACAAAAAACACCCCTTATCATAACTCAACTTTAACTCAACAACAATTTACAAAAACAACCCTTCATTTAGGGGGCAGAAAAGAAAAATAAATAAATAAATAAATAATTAAAATGCCTTTAACGTGGCTAAGGGCTTAATATGGTTACGCTTGACCTTAACTCCTTAGGGCGCGTGGTTAATACGCTTTAACGCAGAATGTTAAGGTTTAATCAAAGGTGTGTTACCACACCGAGTGCTTTCTAACAAGGAAAACGTCGAGAAAACACAATGTTTTTTTATGTCTTTAATCGCTAGAAAAACACTAGGAAAGTAGTTACTAATAGTTGTGCGTGCTCATAATCCATAGAAAAATTGTCGGATTTCTGTAGGTAATTTCATACGGAAATATTCCCTGGAAAATATTCGTGGGTGTTGGCCCAATTTATTGTAGTGGGCAAGTATGCATTAGAAAAAAAAATATCCAAGTTAGCCCAATACAAGTGCTTTCTAGCTACCTAATATGTTGTATTTTTCTTTTCTTTTTTTCTTTTTTTTTTGGAACAATATGTTAGTATTGTTGGAAACGTTTATAAATGCATAGATGTAACAGCAGCAGCTAAGGTATAGTAGATGGCTGGCCGTCATGCTCATAAACCCAAGTGGTTGATCCGATGGTGCTCAAGTCGCATTTGCGATAAAATAAGAACTAATATTGGACTCATGGCGGTTCCATACTTTTAAGGGTGAGCGTGGGCCGTGAACCATATAGATTTTTTATGTCAAGTGTAAATTTATGTCAAATATATTGATTTTAAAAAATGCACCTAATCTCAAATTTATGAGTTACCGACTTTTATTTTATTTTTTACTTTTCGTAAAATGAACCTTATGATTTTTGGTTTTGGATCCGCCAGTAAAGTGCAAACACACATATTGAATATATGACTAACAAACACCTGATTTTGATCGGATACAACGATACAACTTCATCCAACCAATTGTAACAAAAAATATCATCTAAACTATAAATCTTACAACCATGATTAGCAAAACGTTATATATAATTGCAACTGTGTAATATAAAAAAGTCTTTCTGAGGTGCAATGTCTTAGACTTTACCGAAGTTTAATCGGATAAGTTAGACATTTTTAAAAAAAAAATTGAGTCTTCTAAATACAAAATGCCAAGATGGCAAAAAAAATTCAAAACTGATGTCTCAACTTATCTTTTTAAATCCACAAGTTGTTCAGATAATTATGTGAGCAGTTATATGTAAACGATGATCTAGAATGTATAGGATTAGAGCGGACGGTGTGGGGGGCGTTGTGGCTCGCCGTCGCCTACGTGGCCGGCCGCCACACCGACCGCTCATTGTGGCGTTGGCTTAGCAAATCGTGGGACGACGAAGTGCTTCGCCGACAAAAGCAAGTTTACGTTTTATAACGTAAACATTTTCAAACGTTCACTTTTTTTTTTTTTTTTTTTTTTAAACCCACCACCCTATATAAACTATCATCATCTTCTTCATTTTACACATCTTCAAACCCAAAATACATAACAAATCTTTCTTAACCAACAATATCATTTTACACAATGTCTCAAACCATACGACGGAGATACTTCACAAATCTACTTAACTCAAACGCGACAATACGGGGTTCTTCAAACCCGTCTACCCCTTCTTCGACTAATTCCAACCCGTCTCCACAAGAAATAATGCTTAACCAACAATATCCGTTTCAACAAGGTTTCGCAGTTACCCCAACCGATTTCCATCACCGCAGCTTTAACCCGTTAATCTCCACGCTTTTTAACCCGTCTCAGGGCTCCACAATTGCCCCAAATGGAATCACAACCGACCGGTTCACAATTCAAAGTTCCAAAAGCACGTGAACCCAAAAAGGCAAGGGCAAAAAATCAAGGCAAAAAAGCTGCAGAGATTCGACAGGACGACGATAGCGAAGATGTTGAAGTCATAAGCACAAGTGGATGGAGGAAGTGGACCAAGTCCGAAGAAATGTTACTTAGCGATGTTGGATAGAAATTTCCCAAGATAAAGATATGGGCAATGACCGTCCGAGGAGTACTTTTGGAACGACATTCTCGAAATGTTCAATTTAAGACAACCGATAACCAAGCAGGCAAGAACATGATAACCGGAAATGGACAAGGATTAACGGTGATCGCTGTAAGTTCAACGCTATTTACAAACATCTTGACGTGAAGTGGTGAAATGACCAAGATCATGTCGATAATGCCAAAGTTAGCTTTACGGTGTTTTGGTGGGAGGAATTTTGTATGAAAAATGTTGGGATGTTTTGAAAAATTATCCCAGTGGGATGCCAAGATCCTATTGACGTTACATGTCTCGAGGATATATTCGGGCGGACAAACGACCTCGACCGAAAGAGATGTATGCAAACGAGCCGAAGAAATGTAAGTCGACTTCAACGTCAAGCCGCAAGCTCGGTGGAAGTCAAACGAGTAGTTTGGGGACATATCCGAAATATATGCTCAAAAGCCGATGCTTCGAAGGGCTTATTACGAGGCGAAAGTGAGAAGGAAAAAACGTGGCAAGAGAAGATCGAGATGGATTTTCTCATGATAGATCCGACTACCAATCGACCCGTTGAAAGCGAAATCATCCGCAAGAGGCGCCTACGTCGAGAAATATCATCAAATCATGGACGACTAGTATTTTTATTCGTGTTGTATTTTTTTTTACCCGTGTCGTTTTTTTTTACCCGTGTGTTGTTTTTTTTTACCCGGTCGTTTTTTTTCAGTATCGTTTTATTAGTAAGTGTTTTTTTTTACGTATTGTATTTTTAATTTGAATGAAATGAATTTATTTAGTTTATTTGGAAATGAAAATTGAATAAAATAAATAAAGTGGTAGTGGTGGCGAATGAAGAGGTTGAGGTTTGTTATGAGTGAGGAGGGGGTTTGTTGTGGTTAGTTGTGGGAAAATGAGATGCTGATGTGGCGCTGAGGTGGCGCGACGATGAACTAATACCTTGTTATGACACCTAGCTCTCTTACGACTTCCAACTTTAATTACCTGAATTGTAAAAAAATTAGGGATAAAGTATTCGGAAGCCATCAATGTATAGAAACCAACTTATAGGCAGCCGAACAATATATTTATTTTCGTTTACATCAATTCGATCAAATTTATTTTCAAAAACTCTACAAATAGATATGACGAACCAAAATCTAGCATATTAAAACAATACTAGCAAAAATATATGTGAAATGTCAAATAATGCTTTAAACTAGATTATAAAAAGAGATTATTTTTATAAACTATATGAAGTAATCTTTTATTTTCAGAGATTATGAAAGATTATTTTTTTAATAATCTCGTATAAGTTCTGTCTACCAAACAAAGATTATTTTTTAAGTAGCATATTTTTTGAAAAAATAAGTATAATCTCTCCATAATCTCATGTGTCAAACATAGCCTTAGACAGATTAAACTGAAAGTTCACGTCTAGTCTTCTATCTATATTATTTTAGTGTTTTAGTTTTAAGTTCATTCTTTCTGTTTGATATAATATCTAACATAAATTTGGGCGAAGTTGGTGTAATCGGGGAACATACTCATACTTGGGTGACCGACCTATTAGTTTGTTTTAATAAATAGGTCTCTATATGATAAAAGCGAAAAGTTAAGCGATCTCCACATCATTATCCCATAAAAGATAACGATTATCTTAGAAGAAAAAAAAAAAAAAAAAAAAAATATTTTCTTCATGATAGTAGACGAAATATTTAAATAAACATAGTAAATAAACATAGTAGTTAGACAAATGCCTGAATTTGCGTACATCACCATCTATGAGTTTTTTAACCAGTATAATTATTTTATATGAAATGGCTTCTGATTGGTTTGATAATTTTGCTAGTTTACAATCACAACATTTTACGACATAACATCTAGGTTGACGCATTCTGAATTTTACTAGCCTTTTGTGACGATTAAACCTTCAGCACATGAAGTTTCCAACCTGCAGCAACGTTGGAAAAAAAAAAAAAAAGCATTTTCTGTTTTACAAGCAAATTTCTAGTCGAGGTATAGAATGTAAAGTTTCCTAGCTAGTGGACGTCAATTCAATGTTTTAAAATACATGCATCATTTTGTGTTGATTGGTCTTACCTTTTGCGTGTAGAAAACTGTTTGTACTTCGTATTATAGGGAAACTTTTTTGAGCAAAAATCACCATATATATAGAGAGAATCTTTGAGTCGCGTATACGCCACTTTGGCATTAAATGCCATGCTGGCACCATTTAATTAGCCACCTATTTTATCAACACACTCTTTCCTCGAGATTTGCACAAAGAACACACGCCACCACAAGCAAACTCCTTCCCCTGATCTTCAGCTACACAATCAATTCAATTGCCAAAAATTCACCAACACAAATTCTATCAATCCGCTCCTCCCACCTTTCGTTTCTCATCATCATTATGTGTTCTAAACTCACATAATTCAAACCCTAATTTTAAATCAATTCAAATCATCAATCCCATCCGATTAATCTCACGTTAATTGTCACTAATTGACGGTAATTTCACGAATCTGTGAAAAATTAGGGTTTTTGAGCGATTTTTGTGGATTTTGGAAATTTGGGGAATTTTTTTTAGGGTTTTTTTTAGGGGATCAAATCTGTTCGCATGGTATGTATTGTCAATTGTTCTGACTTTTGATCTATGTGGTAAGTACTAACTGAATTTAGTTTTGGTTAATTTATGATGATCACGATTATGTTATTTGGGTTTTCAGTTTGATAAATGATCTATGCAATAAACATATAAATCATAACAATTGATAGAATATAACTTGGAATATGTCACATTTATAATGGTTTGTTTATGTAGGTTTGTTGAAATGATCTATGCAATTGATAGAATTGATATGAAAATGTGAGTAGCGGTTTTGTGTTTATGTAGGTTTGACAGAATTGATATGAAAAATGTGAGGGTACAAACATTTACATTTCATAAACCTTTTGTTAGTTTCTAACGAAAATAACATATTTCGTATTTGTTTTTATTCAGTGTTTTAGAAAATCAAAGTTTTACCTAACCTCACAAAATACGATTACTGTGCTATAATAATTGTATACATTATAAACTCATACAAAGAATATACTCTACTACCTGTTTTACTACGACTGATATGTCTCATTATCATTGTTCAACACTACTAAATATGCGGTGCTGTTAAATCTGGCTGCCGCATTTGTATCTTAGGCTATACATCGGCATACTTATGGCATATCTGTCTCTCCTTTTCTTGCAGCATCCGTAACTCAAGCGCTTGCGCATGCACACAATGCGGCCACCAATGGTAGAGATGCAGCAGGACAAGGTGATTTAAACTTAACGACCGTTCTTTTCTTATGCTAGCGGCCATAAAAGTCCCTTATTCCTATACTTATGTTTCTGCATAACTGATGATCGTAGGCCCACCCTAAAGACCATGTATGCTTTGGTACCTCCAACCAGGTTTGTTGTCATTGTAGGGCCATATTCCGAATAGAAGGAACAAAAATAGAACAATGAGCTCCGGATGAGGAACAACTAAACGAGGAAGTCAGCAAAGAAGCCTCTCCAAAAAATATTGCAGAAAAAGGCCAATATCGCAAACAACTTCTAGGTAACAATATTCACCCAAAAGTTTAGTTTCAACAACTACTTGCTGCCAACATACTCTGACAAATCATAAAACCCAGGAACGCCGCCGCCAACTCTCCAAGAAAACAAACAAAAAATGAAGGAGCGAAAACCAGCCGATGTAAAGAAAGCCGAGTCAGTCAAAAGACCTCTTTTCCATGATCAACCCGCCAACATAAAGAAACAAAAAGGTATCTCATTTACAGTTGCGTAAAAGTGGGTTTAGAGACGAAATCCAAGTTAAGAAAATATGCATTTGACTTTTGCTAAAAAAAATCAATCTTTATGTCTTAAAATTTGGATTCGACAAATTCTATAATGATTTATCCAATTTGGCATGAAATATGGGGGTTTATGAGGTTTTACAATCTGTTACAATGATAAAAGTGGAGATCTTTACATGCTTGAAATATTTTGCAAGGGTAAATCGTCATTATGTTTTTTGTTCATTTAGAATTAATTTTTTGTTGGTATGCATTTTTGGGTTGCATCTGCGGGCTCTTGAATTACCAACTCCCGCTCAATTAGAGTTTTAGAATTATTGTTTCAAGATTATGGTTAACGTGTTTGGTTGTTTTAACGGTTTAGGAAAAACATAGGTTCATTAGTTAAGGTTATTCTTTGAAGATTAAGGCTATGATGTGCTGATGTTCTGTCACTGCCGACTGGCTGCTCTTATGCTTCAGCACAAATATTAGAGAGATCGAGGATTATTAGGATTTTTGTAATCTAAAATATTTAGCCACGTGTGTCCGATAGTATGTGACAAAAATAGGTTCTTCACAGACTTTTGCCATCAGCTCTGTTATTTTGTTTTGGCATAACCCCTAAACTTTCAAACTGTTATAATCATAAACAGACAAAAAAAGGGGCGGGAGAAAAAAGAAAGCAGGGCATCCAACATATACAATTGACATTATTATTCCCAATACGTAACCGCTACTCATTTGTTATTCTGTTATTTTTTCTAACATCATTCATTTGCATGTCTTCCCTTCTTAGATAGGACCATCACCAAAGGCTTCAAAAACCACTTCCAAAGAGCCACAAAAACAGATCTAGGCTGTGAAACAATCTTGCATATGACCCAATAAAAGACATTATTAGGTCAGCTTTCACAATACTAATAATCATCTTCTTCCAATTCGAAAAAGTAAAAAAAGTTAGCAACTTATTTTTTTTAATTATCTACTACAGGCTACAAGAGGAGTTAGTTTGGCCATTTGGGTGCCCATGCATATCGCTGAGGCTATAATTCAGGGTCAAGTTAAAGGGATGCGGTTCAGAGCGTGTGGTTTGGAGGTCGTGGTTCAGAGGTGTGGTTCAGAGGGTGTGATTGAGAGTTTGCGTCTCAGAGGGCGTGGTTCAGAAGAAGCACCTTGCTGATGCCATTTCCAGATAGGTGCGACATGCATTTAATGATGAGTTTAAGTTATGTTAAAAGCTAAAAGAAATATTATCAAAAAAAAAATTGGTGCAGCCTTTGACCAAGGAACTTTGAAGTTCTATGGTTACCTTTTATCTGTCAGTTTTATTAGATATATGATGTCGCTATTTGACTTTCAGGATAAATGCTCAAGAATAATGAGGTATTATTATGATTACAAATTTTTCTTATTTACAGGCTAGGAGTTTATGAAGTTACACTTTTCCATTGCATGCTCGAGAATGAAGAGAGTTCTTTTTCTTAATCTCATGACAAGATCTAAGACTCCATTCTTTGGTTTGAACTTGAGGCAAAGAACGCCTGGAGCAAATTACAACGCAGGTTATGTATCTTGAGGTAGCTAACCATTTTTGGTCTTGGATATTCACCATTTTTGTTTTCTACACCACCTTCGACTATATATTTACCATCTTCGAGTATATATTTACCATCTTTGTTTTGTACAGGTGTGGTTGTGACTGAAAGTTGGTGAAAGCTTACAGTATGAGAAACGAGGCCTTATAGTATGAGAAAGGGTCGATTAGTATGAATCACAATGAGGTTGATTTTAATGCCACACATGTATGATCTGACTTACGACTGTTTGAACATCAGGTATAGTGAATTTGAGATATATTCATGTATAGTGAATTTGAAATGTAACTGTCATTTATAAATCTTTGGTCTTGCATGAAGTTTGCGCGTCTACATAATAAGAATCATAAATGAAAGGTTTTAGATTTCGAACCCTGGTTCTCTGTTTGACAACTTATTGATATATAATCTTATACTCAATTACTTTTTTAGCTTTAAAATTTGTAAGTATAATCATAGTGCTTCTTATTCCCATGTTGCAACCTGGGTTGTTATGCTACAATGATACATAAGGTTATCGTAAACGGATTTATGTTGGTTTTGTAGTTTATATGTCCCATGTGAGACCCAAATCCCGAGGATCCAAAAAGTCCTTGAGGTATACTAATTTACTTTTTTTTATCTCTTTTAGAAATTCATTGTTATTATGCCCACGGGCTTCATAATTAATATCTGTCGCAATCAATTCTGTTGCAGCCACAGTAATTGACGCTATTTGTATATTGTGGAATACAAAAAGGAGCAAGCGACGGTATTGGGGCTTATGAAATTGCTGGGCTACGAAAGGGGAGATCTGAGTACAAGGTAAATTTGAAATCATTTATATGCGTAATGATATGGCTGAAAAATCTCATTAGTCTGTCCTTAAAAGTACTATGACGTCACGTAACGTTGAAAAGGATAACATATATATATATATATATATATATGGCATTAGCAACTGTAGGCTTAAGGTTCCAATCCCCTTTTTCATTTAAACTTGAATTTTTAGGTCATTACATGGATAGTTGTTCGAAGTTGATACTTATGGGTGTTATGGCTTTTAAACTAATTTTCGATAACTGCATGATTTTTAAGATAAGTGTTAATGTATTATTTATTTGGAATCCATGATCTCATGGGTGACGGGATTGAAAATGAAGCGACGGATGCCCTTGTGTTAGAAACATTTTTTATTTTTTTGAAAATAAAGTAGGGTCTCCAATTTTGTGTCTAATTAGTATATTTAGTTTGGTTATGTATTGTCTAAAGAGTATTAGTTTTGAACACAAAATCAATTATTAAATTGACGATACACATTAAACTAATCATCCAGTGCAACCAAGAACAAGAAGCAGGCTTACACGTGTGATGAACACGGAATCATTTACCAGCTTGTGCCAAGGTGATTGACGATATGCATTTAACTAATTCATTTAACACAAAATTAAAGAAACTATTTATTTAGGATACTCATGTACCGATATCTTTTCTAGATTCAGGTTTAAGCTGATTGTAAGGGTCGTTGAAGAGACAAGTTCATCTCATTTGGTCAACATGTCGTCTTTGATCAAAATGTAAATAAGTTGTCCGGAGAAAATGATTATGAGATTATAAATAGCCAAGGACAAAACACAAAGCAGATTACTTTCATGCAGATTTGAATGTAATGGTGGGTAAAAAGTTCATGTTTCAAAGTTTTGTTTAGTCAATTTAACATCGATACCAACAGCCACATATACCGTTTTCAAGGCGATTTCATTGAATAGCAGGTATGGTCTTTAATTATTGATTTTATTAAACTTTAATTTTACTTTCTCAAAGAAATAATATGCAGACAATACATGCTCATACTCTATTTATACCGTAAGTAAATTTTTAGTAACTACTTTATCATTATTTCTCCAAATTAATTAGCAATTTCATTAATAGATTCTCATTTGTCAACGTATTGTTGATTCACATCACCCTAGAAAACAACTAAACACCCCTTATATGACAGCAAACTACAAGTCCAAACACCCTATATTTGACAACAACATACCACCAACCAAACATCCCTTTTATGACAACAAAAAACATGTCAAAACACCCTTTTACGACAACAAACAGCATGTTGAAACACCCTTTTCCAGCATAAAATCATAGCTAGAAGGAGGTTCACTTATGTATTTTTGTCATACCTTCATTTCCAGTTTCCATTATGGTCTGTTTATTGAATTTAATGGCAACTGAGTAACACACTTAATTTGATGCATCGTTTTTATGCATTGGCACTTTAAAATGACAGTTTGATAATTTAAAATGGATTATATCTATATTCCTTGATTGATAGTTTTTAATGCTTAATTTTTTTGGCATTCTATAAACGTTTGACTCCTGCTTTGTGGTTTCATGCAGCGAACTTTCTGAAGTTTTCTATCGAAATTTGTCATTAAATGGAAGAGAGCTGAGGTTGCTAATGGCGTATAGTCTACAGGTTTTCATACTTAAGAGAAACAGATGGGTGATGCCAGTATATCAATTGAGCGGGTCAGAAAAATTCCAGCTCAACACCAAGATGACATGGAGATTGATGTGGCACGAAAGTTGACTTACCAGAATTGGAAGAAAACACAAAAGGATGCAGTAGCGGTCCTAATGATGTTGAAGTTCTAGCTGGTAACCGCAACGAAAAGAATGTTGATTGCACATCACAAATCGTTGGAGACCATAATGATTCATGTGGTTCCAGTACTTTACCTTCGACGTTAAATGTTCTCTTATGTCTGTTTATGTTAGTTGTCATCTAAAAACAAATTCACTTCCAATATGTTTGTTTTTTGTACTTTTTAAGTAAGTCTTTGTTTCATGTTTGTAATAAGTTGGCTATTTCACAATTTTTGCAAGCCATTGTTATCAATAATTTTAACTATCAAACATTTTTTTACCACTATGCAAGTTATGCTAATATAGGAATATCATTCATTCATGTTAAAACGATCGGCCATGGACATAAACGTTACTAAATTATAACAAATAATATACTTGAAACTAGCCCGGCCATCGGCCGGGTCATGAGACTAGTATGATATATAAGTAAGAAAATATCCCGACCTATATAATAGACTGTTTCTAATTGATGACATGGCAAGATTTAATGCCACGTGTACAAAGATTAATGCCAGCTGGAAATAAATATGTCATTAACATAACTCTGCCACAATTACATTCAGAAACTACTAAGATACAAACATAAGTTGCAATATATTAAATCTGGCACACCAACGCAAAAGTTTCACATATGAGTTTAACAATAACAAAGCTAACGCGCCAAAATAAATATGTCACTATATGGCAATAAATAAAATAAGAGGTCACAAGACGATGTGATAAAAGAACTAACCAGGAAACAAGATGATAATTAGAACCCGCCTATTCATTGCCTTCTTGAAGATGAGGAGATATAAGGCTCGGCATAACGGTAGTAGGGATGAATGTATATGGGTCTTTAGTATCAATCTGAGTCCGTAATAATTATGCCTCGTATTTTCCCAATACAGTTTACATTGAATTTCTCCCTTCCAAATAGCGTCCCACGATATTCATTATATATGGTTACACAGTCTTCCCTAATTGACAAATAACGACATTCACGTATCGCATCATCGGGTTGGTCAATTTCTTTAAATACGTCTTTGGATAAATCAAAAGAAATAATCAATCCTTTGGTAATTTTATATCCACAAAACATAGCCCAGTGTAACGCCCCATTGCAGAAAGTACCAATCTGTACATGATCAAAACATGTATAGTTCACGTGCCCAACATGTTTCCAAACATTTGATTTTAAAGACAACACTTGAAAAGTTGTTTTTCCCTTACCTACCACCGCTCCATATACAACTTTATAATCATCTGTTAACGCATCATACCCAAAACCCCAACACGATCCGCGGGATGCTTTTGGCTTTTGCAGCATTCTCTCTTCTCTAGTCCAGGGATTGGCTACTATAATTTCATCACCATCAAAACTATTGATACATGCAAGGCCATTCGAAGAACCAACCATATAGTATTCTAGACCATATTTGAACAAGTAACATGGAATAATAGCCTTGCAATATGGAACAAGGTTAACTTGTCTTCTGTGATGAGCTTTAACAAAACGAGGGTACGATATCAAAGATTTCCACGACTTACGCTCTCTTGCATCTAATGAGATCCTTCACACCTAATCTTACAAGTATTTGCTCACAGATGTCATCATGGATAAACTCTCCCATTGAAACTAATATGTTGCCTGAAATTGTTTATATTTCAAAAAATTAGTACCGTCAACAATTAATCTTAAACGAATGCAAATTTAAACGAATTTCTTGCAGCAAACCCATTCTTTCATTAAAGCCCCCATTAGTTAACCCATTTCGTTTAGAGGTTCAACCCCATACAGTAGGAGTGTGAGGTAAGGGTTTTAATCCGTAAATAAATTACTACAAAAAACAATTATGTAGGTGTATCCGACATTTTAGTCCGTTATATCGCAAAACTATATCACAAAAAAAAACGACTGAAGAATCTACTATGACTCAAAACACTTGAACCCTTGAATTAATAATTTAGTTAAAATCACATAAGCCAACGTTACAAAAGGATATCGAGGCGATACACGCAATACGATCAGATATCAAAACAAACTATAAACTATTTTACACTAAGCTTCTAAAATTCACTTCATCATGTAATTCAACACCTAACAACTTATCTCAAATTCACAAAATCAACATTCTAAATCACCAAATGCTCTACAAAACTTAACCCTGATTCTTATAAAAATCAATCGAAGCTTTAATTCATAACATATAGTATTAAACATAATTTAACGTTAAGATACGATATCAAAAGTTAATTACCAAACTCTTTCGACTGCAACTCTTTAGCATCACGTACAGTTGCTGATGTACGCCTTTTGCCACCGCTTTTGTTCTTGTTTCCAGCGTTTTGGTTGACGTCTAAGGAGTGCTTTGGTTTGCCTGATACGTTTACTAATTTCTCCTTTTAACAACCATTGTGAATTGATTAGGGTTAGGGTTTTGTTTTTTTTTTTTTTTTTTTTTGATACTGTTAACGGTATGGCAAGAGAAAATGATTTGGGAGATATTTTAGATGGTCTATAATTTATTTCGTTTGTTGATTTCTCCATTTTAACATAATTGCATATATATCATTTCAAAATCTTATAATTACAAATATATTCAACTTAAACTTATAATGAGATGAGATCGATAAAACACATCTAATCTAAAGAACAGCGTAAAATCTAAACCATCTATTTTCTTTTCATCCAGTGGATGAGATGAAAGCAAAATTAATGAAGGAATTGTAATCAGAAACGTGATTTATAAAACTCACTTTCACATTTTAAAAACAACATATCTTTATGACCAGTAAATCTTGGCGACAAAAAATACACCATCGCGACGAGAAAAAGAATCATCTTCTATGAGATATGCACTTTTATATCTTTCGATTTAATTTTTTCAAAAATTTCGCCTAGATAAATCACACGTGATTCAGTAAAAAATCACATGTGATTTGTTATTTTAAAAATCACAAGTGATCACCAAAAAGACATGTGATTTGTATTTTGTTGTGATTCGTGTATAAATGACACGTGATTTTGTTTAATCTAAAAGACTAAATCACGTGATTACTTTTTGTTGTGATTTGTGTATAAATCATATGTGATTTGTAGAATCACTTATGATTTGTTATTTTAAAATCACGTGAGATTTTATAAATCACAAAATCACATGTGAATCCAATAATCATATAATAGCATATTCAACACTTGAATCCAATAATCATATAATAGCTCGGTAAGCGGGTGAAGTGATAATCTGAAGTATAAGCTTGGCAACCAACCAAAATAGAGTGAAAGCATAGTAAATCAAATGAATTGAAGATTGAGTATAATAACCAAATGAACTGATGCATGAGTCCGATAGTCAAACGAATCACATAAGAATATTGAGTGAATAAGTAGTCAACTGAATGACTGAATAGGCATAGCAACGAATGAATCAGAATATCAGATAGTCACATAATAACCAAAATCAGAATGTTGCCACAAGCACCTAATTAATACTAAAGGAGATACTCTAATAGCCAAATCTAACAAATCACATATCATAACCCATATCTGCCAAATCATATCAAATCCGTCAAATCATAAGTGTACTAGTAGGGGAGACCTCTCAAGTACCAAATGGAGTACCTAGCTCCCAAATGTGAGGGGGTGTATTGCACACGCACCACATCACTAAAATCGAATCGAGTACCTAGGATGCATCCATACGCCCCTGCACAACAAATCAAATATACATATGCCGGTACAAGGCGTACATACGTATTCATAATGGCCAAGTGCACATATCATAATCATATCAAAGGAACGGGATACCGCCCAAATAGTGTCATGCCATTGGTGCATCAATGACATGGCAATGGTACCTCCATGGCTATTTAGCTCGGGCAACCAAATAAAACAAAGCATATCATATCAAACCGATCATATAATGGAATTATATCAATAAGGGATCTCAAACGGATAACATATCAAACGAATAACTAATCGAATATCAAATCAGAGGATCATACAAAAGCGAATCATATCAAATCAAGGTAAGGAGGATACGAATCGGATATCAAAATAGACAAGAGTCATGAGAGAAAAGATGTGTCATTACCGAAATGACGGAATATCTTTACCTCAAATGTGTGCGTAGAGTAAGGCCCACAAGCAAATCTCAACGTTCGCTTCACTAAATCTACATTAGGACATATCTTAAATCACATATGTGTTCCATTTATAAATCATGTTTAACTTATCTCCCATTTTACTTAGTTTCAAGTTCATAAATTTACGTTTTTAGTATTTCAAACTCTGTGCAGTTTTAGCGATTTTATAAAATACTTACTTAGCTCAAACAAAATCAAGAAAATTCCCGGGGTTCCCATATGAGTTAAGAAACTCTCCAAAATTGGGAGATTTTATTTCCAGGTCAAATGGCCTATGGAAAATCATAAGTCCAGACCTGTCCATAAAGTGTTCGAGAAAATACACCTCAAAAGTTTACGCTTATTAGACTGTTTAGACACCTTGGAAAAATCCGAAAATTCCCGAAATTCATTTTATCCTAAATATCACTCCTGTAAAGGAGAGCTCCTAATTACTTATGGTTTGAAAATGAAAAATCAAACAATCCAACTAAATTTCGACAAATTTATTTTTTTACTTTTGTATAATATGGGTTTACAAATTTGGGTTGGGCTTTGGTTTGTTTGGGTTTTAATTTTTAGATTTTATATCTTAACATACAGTTTTCATATTACTTATTTATTTATTCCACTTAGGATATAATCCAAAATCTTGATAAAATTTTATTCTAATTTTTAGGGTGTTATAAAAACCTTCTCAATCGATTCGGATTATATATATATATATATATATATATATATATATATATATATATATATATATATATATATATATATATATATACTAGTGTCAAAACCCGTCCGATAGACGGGTATGACTTGTGGTTTTATTTCTATGATTTAGTGGATCAAATATATACTAAAAAGTAATTAAAAGTTAAATGAAATAGTTAAGATCTATAATTGATGTTACCATAATCCATTAAACGACTAAAAGGTGTAAGTAATTTGATTTGTTGTTTTAATTTTAGGATTTAGTAAAACAAATATATAGTTAAAAGTTATTAAAAGTTAAATTAAGCGGTTAAGAAGTATAATTGATGTTACCATAATCCAATAAAACGGCTAAAAGTAGGTAACTACTTTCTAACATTTTGTTTTAAACAATATTAATCATGAACATCTTTTACATTTGATAATATTATTAACATATATATAATTATGTTTATTTAGTTATTATATATAGGTGCTTCCATCTGTTATTTTACCAAATTTAGATGATGTTGATTTAATTTGAATTATCTGTGAATGGATTTATGGTTTTGTTTGATGTTTGTTGTGATAAGAATATGTATGTATTGTTGGGTTACAAATGGAGTTTTTTGTTGATACTCTTTGTTTGTTAAGTGGTGATGTTTGTGTGTTTACCAAAGAACGGGAAAAAGTTTTGGTTATATGGTTTTGATAATGATGATATAATCCTTACAGGTGGTATTTAAAAGGCGACTTCTTTAAGGATGCTCCAACTACCATTTGATATCATTAATTTCTTAGTTAGAGTAGTGTTAGTGTTTTTGTTCGAGTTATTGAATTTTATTGTTTAAATTTGATATCATTAATTTCTTAGTTTACATTATAATTATATTCTAGTGTGTTACGTGTTTTAATTATTTTTTTGATGACGTCGTTAGTATTTATATAAGATATTATTTTCAATAAGTTTTTAAACGAAATTTTATAAACCAAGATACACGATTAAGATTGCTCGAGTATGTGCTTTTAGAATTCTCGTAATGTTACCATGTTTTTTTTAAATCCTAGCTGTGGTGAGTTATTAAAGCAAAACCCTTAATGGGGTTTCTGGTTAAAACGCAACATTTAGTGGGGAAATATGTATTTCAAACAAACTAAATCTTTCTTATTATGCAATAATTAAGTCGTTTTAAAAAAAACATAAATTATAATAAATAAAGTTTTTTCCTTATTTGCTAAATTTTTTGGTAATATTTTTTAAATAACACATGACATATGTAAAAACACACTTCACATTATCTGTCTCTTACATCATACACAAAAGGTAAAATAGATCTCAAATCTAATCTTGGTTCATAGTTTGACATTGTATAGACCCAAATGTATTGTTGATGAAGGTTTATCTTTCTGATGGAGTTTTGATGCTTATAAAGGGTCACAAAGGGTTTGCTGTAATTAAGGGTCACTAAGGGTTTGTAGGTGCTCATATTTGGTTTTTTTTTGAAGAAACAACGTGCTTTCTGATTTTCCTTCAAAAATTATAAGTGTTTGCACTTTCGTTATTATTATTGATTAAAAATAACTTGTATTTAGTGTATTTATATATATACTTATAATTATTGTTGACATATTTTACTATAGCGAAAGAAGGCGGGTAATCATAGAAGTTTTTGATATGCATTTAATTGTTTTGTTTGTTAAGCTAAATATTGTTGTAAAAAATTGTTTATTATACAAAGTTTTTTTTAAGCACAATACGAATGTTTGTCAAACTCGTATGTATTGTTTATTTAGTTTTGGGAGTACATGTCAAAACAAAGAAAAGAAATATTACCAACATAAAGGTGGAAAGATGGGTCATAGGCGCATTGGACGGGTCAAAACGGTTTATTTTGTGAAATAGCTCAAATTGTTCAAGGGATGTATACAATCCTAGTGGCAAACAAAATATATTGGCTCCTTAATTAATTCATAGTAGTCATCGACCTAAATAACGGGCGCACAAAATCAACCTTTTTAAAACCATTTATGCTTAATTATTGGTTTTTAAAAGATTATAAAGAGAAAGATTATCAAATTTCTGCTCAAACCGGTTATGTTTGACGCGGTGGAGCATTGTTTTATGTCGTTGATCAGTGCGCGATTATGATAGGTTGTTTAAATGACACAACTAACCATCCATGAAGATGATGGCTGGGCGTTTAAAATGCATCATGTATACAAAGAAAATAAGTAAGCTTAGATGCCGATTCGATATAGGGTAGAAGTAAAGAAGCATGGAAAAGAGTTATGGCGGTAGTTTACGAAGAGAACATCGTACGTGTTCCATGACTTTAATTATCATCCTAATCATGGTATATTTGATTTAGTAAATTTACTTTTAACGGTATAACCATTTCGAATAAATCAATCCAAACACTCCTTGAAGTAAAGAAATTTGAGTTTCTATAATAAAGCTACTTAATGTATTATTTTTACGAAGAGTATCACTTGGTCTAATCGAGAGACAACAACTGTTGGAGGCCCGGGAGGTGGGAAGGTTTCTTGATTATGCATTTGTACGTGCAACGACAGAGACAATAGAATTAAGGATGCGTGAACAGACTTTCATATATCGTAGTTAGTGAAGTATTCACTACTACCGATGTTGAGGCTATATATTTGTACCCGTGCTATTAAGTTTTGTCGTTCATTCATACTTGGTAGCAAAAGACTTCCGATCGGCAGCCATTGTTATAGTAACGTTGGTCACGCGACCTTGGGGCGCATAACATTTGTATCTATCATTGTTGTATGAGTTATCATTAATACCTAAAAATACAATAACCATAAGCATATTAGTATAAGCTTAGCAACATTAAAAAACAAACAGGCCAAATAGAAGACGGTAAGCTACCTAATTCAACGTCAACAACCTCACTTGACTTCAAGGTGATATCATGATGATTTTGTTCTATTTCTATGTTGACATATGTTACTATAGCGAAAGAAGACGCATTAAAAATGGCTAAAAAAGTTTTCGAGGAATATACAAAGTATATGTTTTTACTTCAAAAGCAAAATAAAGCATCTTTATACACGTGTATCATTGAATTTGTGTATTATAGTTTTATAAAGCTATTGGGGCGACATTATCTTAAAATGATAATTGGTGATGCAAACGATTGATACTTTTACCTTCCTTCTTCGACACCAAAACACCCTTTAACGACGCCTCATACTCCGCTTCATACGTCTTTAACTCATTCCACCCAGCTTCATTGTATAAACCTGCCCTATGACCCAACCTCCTCTTATTCTCTCCCAAAACCTTCTTTTCCCCTTCATCCACCTTCGACTGTATACTAAGATCAAAAAAGGAATTTTTATACTTAGATTTGTACACAGTTGAATCAATGAGAGTACCAGATGATGAATTGGGTGTTATGGGTAGCTTATTATAAAGTGCTTATATGCCTAATAAATGTTTATTCC
The DNA here is from genome assembly GCA_022545495.1 of Chrysanthemum lavandulifolium. NCBI lineage: Eukaryota > Viridiplantae > Streptophyta > Magnoliopsida > Asterales > Asteraceae > Chrysanthemum > Chrysanthemum lavandulifolium. Next base: position 231,954,392 of record CM040245.1, on the reverse strand, counting down.
ACTTGTGAGGTGGAATTGAAAAGTTGGATTAGAGCTGCGGTACATAAAAGTGTAAACAACATATTATAATCCATGATAGCCACAGTACTTGGATCCCAGAGAAATTAAGTTACGAGTTCCTATAACATTAAAGTTTTACATACTAATGGAAGGAATTGTACCTTTCACAAATATTGGAGACATAAAATATAAGAATGTAGCATCGATTGTGTACCTTGGGCATGTACAAATCTGTTATCTCACCATAAAAACGTAATAATAAAAACATCCATGAATTCAAAATCAAAAGACCTACAAAAATGGAATTATCCACGAATGCTATTGAATATATATTATATGTTGAATTAACAAATGAAATCATACCGGCTACAAATGAAATCGATTAGTTTGGATCATGGTGTGAAGTTTACTAACATACACCCCATCGTTTTGGATTGCTTTTTTCAACTATAAATCTTTGTCTAATTTAGATCCTTCTCTCTCTCGGGTTGGTGCGAAGCCAAGAAAGTGAAAGATCTAGAAAAACTTTGCATGGAGCGGTGCAGAGATTGAGAAGTTGAATAACTTTGTTAGATTCCTCTTCCCAAATATGTTTCGTGTAATGCAATAATAGGGATGGCAATTTAAACCATCTACATATAAATTGTTTGAAATGGGTTAATATATGCTTAAAGTATATTTTTAATTCATACAACCTCCTAAATTAGTTTTACTTTTAGCATAAGTCAAACATTCAGTAGGCCATGTTTGTTGTGCAACCATAAAAATATCCTAACTTGCCATTAACAAACTGAAACAAACTGTATGTTCACTGAAACAAACTGTTAGGCTACTAACATTATGTTCACTACTGCCATCGCACAAAGATTTCCTTTTTTATACATAAAGATACAGGTCTCAAGATGGTAATATTGAGTAACGGTGAAACCGGGTTTGCATTGACCCAGTGAGGAACCTGGAAGTACTGTAAATAGGACTTGTATAGCCATAGCATTAAGTAAGCATAGCAGTGATCATAACGTATTTACTCATTCGGAAGCTAAAATTGATCCGCTCAAGTTTAGACAGAGGGAATATCTTATTGGGGATAATTCTATAAGTACGTAAGCAGTTCATTCGGTGGCTGTTGAGGAATATCTCAATACCTAATCACTGTAAATAAGACTAAAATGACTTCGATGTAGTTACGTTACGGTGAACCCTTTGGGATATTAGGTAACTAACTATACAGAACATATATGGAGTTTTTCCTTTCAAATGTTGATCGCTAACTATGCTAAATAATGCCCCAAACAATTATGCTTGTAAGTTAACTTATCTTGCTTTATCTCGGGATAACTAATAAAAAGTTGAAATGGCCACGTGAAAAGACAATTAGCATATCTGATTTTTAAACCACTTGCTTTTCTAGCGCAACCAAAAGAAGCATCAAATACTAATGTTTAAATTTTACGGTATCAATTATCACTCATGATAGTTTTGGGGTGCTAAGCGTAATAGATTTTTATGCAACACAATCATCATTTGCGATTTTATATAGTAATGTGGAACATAGTAACTAACTTGTTTCTTCTTCTTCTTTTCGATCAAAGAAATGGGTTCAAGACCTTTAGAGACGCACAATAATTTTGTGTTACAAATAACGTTAATGATGAATAATCCTATAAAATAAAACATGAAACGTAACCAAAATCCTTAAGTTGATTCACTTATCGCTTAATTTGTGATTTGAGCAAAATGTAACGCTGAAGCCTTTATTAAAGTTTAGAACTCTTATTTCTTCTATAAGAAAATGAGACAACTATATCACCATGAGCCGAGGTTGATGAATGGAGGAATGGAAATGCAATGGAAAGAAGTAACAACAATGTAAATCGAGTGCAGATTGACTAACCCCGGTGTATCTCTTTCGATTTATTAGGTTAGCGACATCTTGACCACTCCCAACAAGCGAAAATGCTTGACATCATCCGCGATTGAGCTAGGCAGTCCATGAGGGACTTAAAAAGAAAGACAAAAACAATAATGAGTCTAAAGAAGAATGAGATCACATTTTTTTTATGCATCAAACACCCAATATACTACACTCCAGAATAGATAAAATTTGGTTGTAATAGAAAAACTTACCTTGGAAATCAATATATTCATTACTAATACCAAGCATCATAATCGATTGTGTCTTGTGTAGATATTCCAGCAGAAGCTCAGAAGAATACTCTAGAGAAGCAACAAAACTTGATTAAAGAATGCAACATATTAACTTAAGGTGCATGGACCAAACAATAGAAAATTTGTTATAGTATTGTACTAAGTAAACATGAGGCAGTTGGTCCATGTTATAGGGTGAAATCTAGGATCTAAGAATAAAGAAAGGGACTAATACCTCATAATGAGTAGTAGCAAGTACCAAGAGAAAACAAATATTAAGCCAAAGAATGAAGCCCGGATCAAAAAGAATATACTGCACATTATAAATGTTTCTCATGAGTACAAATACTTGGCATATGTGAACTAAGAATCAAAATGCAAACAACTACTGTCTAAAATCAGACACACAATTATGTAGTAAATCTTTTAAAGATATAAAGAAGGAAAATGGGGAGCTTTAGTGGCTGATCAAACCCAAAAATTGAAAGAATCATAATAATTTCTTAAGCTAAAGTTCTTCTCGGTGCATTCGAGGCTCGTACAAGCGACAAGTGGCGTTCTTCATCCCGCATGAATCCTATTGGGCTAAAATATCGTTACCCTTGTGGGGGCTTGAGCTAAAATTTTCCGAATAAAGAAAGTGTTGTGTTACATACCAAAATGCACCCATTATCTTGCAAGTAGAGCCAACCTTTTGAGCATCGCCAGTTTGTGTGGCCATTGATGTAGCAAAGTAGACAAGTAGAGAATGAGGGCCTTCTTTTACGAATGTTAATATTCGTTATTACCAATTATTTTTAGGGGAAGGGAAGTGGCGCCTAACGAATGCAAAAGTAAGTGCAACATATAAACCTATGACATCATTATTATAAATCTGGGCAAAGAAGCTTATATGAGTAGTAGTTCGGTAGTTGTAGGAACAACAATGGCATAAACATTAAACCCTTTATCTTTCGAGCTTTAATCATCATAAATCATGCAACCACCAACAATATGTGTTTAACGTGTGATACAAGCGATAGGACAGTTCAAGGATGCACTTTGAAAATAATATCATACAACATACCTATGACACCATTGTTGCCCATACTGCTCCAAAGAATACCATAGCCCAAGAATAAGCACGAAACCACTTCGCCAACGCCATTGATAACACTTGCAACGCCAAGGCCTTCATAGGTCCCATGAATCCTTCATTCCAAGGCGTATTTAGAAATATATATTTTGTTAAAATTCCACCGGTCACTTGTTTAGGAAAAAGTCTAGGGCGGTAAGAAACAATACAAATCTGAAATTCACAAAGAAAATCTTCTCTCTTGAAGTCCTTTAAAGCTTCAAAAAGTAATGCACCAGTCACTCTATCACCATATATTGCCCATCTATCAAAATCTACATTCTATTAAACTACATAAATATAAAGAGAGGTGAAGGATGTGTTAGATGTCATCTTTGTTGACACAATAAATCCAATAGCAACAGATGACATTATGTCTTTCTGATGAAGAAATATGAAGAGTGTTTATTTTTCAAGACCGCCACTTAAGGATTTCCATGTGGACACGTAAAGAGGCGGGATTGCTATGTGGACACATAAAGAGGCATTTTGAAGAGTGATAATATGATGAAGCATACCAGAGCCCTTTAAAGTCTTCCTTATGAGCGATAAGCGTCAAGGCGGCATATGTTATATTTATATACGGAACCACGCCGACTCTCAACCCGTGTGTCTAAATTAAGAATCAAAATCAATCCTATCGGAAACTTATTGGCCTAAGAATGCAAGAAAAGAACCATAAGCGAACAATTCTTATTAGAAGCAATTTTCTAAATCATCTATATTAGTTTTAGTACCATAAAACATGAGGATCTGCTTGTTTTCAAATGGTTGTTAATTTGGATACGCTAATGGTAAAATACTGAAACCACCGATGTATTTATTGAGCTATACGAGCGTATTCTAATAAATGATGTGGTTTACAACACCGAACATCCATTTCCCAAAAAATATAAAAATAATTACAAAAACAATCGGACACTCCTTCACCGCTCTGTGTTTTGTAGCAGGTAAAAATCACCGAACTCCCACTAAAATCCATCCAAACACATTAAAATGGATCCAGTTCATAAAGAGTTATGAAGATATACCTTTTGAGTTTCCTCTTTTAATATATGCAACTATTGAGGACTAACCGCGAAACATAATGTGTTCTTTAGAGTTTTTCATTGTCATATTCCTCAACACTCGGTCTCAAGTTAGGTAAAACAAAAGCAAGAAACATGCTAGCAAGTAACTATCTGCATTATAATCGATTTTCCGATATTCATATCATGATGAAGTTTCCAACAGGACTAATTGTGCTACAATCTTAAAGGTTATGCAGAACTTTTGACATCATCAATGAGGTTATAGCGATTGTTTGGGATATATTGCTAATGATCGAGGTGGGTACAACAATTGTTGTAAATCATAGGATACATCGAAAGTGAAACCACCACGTGATATGGTGTCATGAGGATACCTAACCCATAACCTCATAACCCCCGATATGTCGAGCAAAGGCACATCGACTGTGCAACTCGAAGGTTGAGTGCGGGGATGAGAGCAGGGGTATTAGTTTGACTCTCGGTGAACCAAGCGCATAGCTATTAGCCAACTCAAGCATTAAAGAAGCCACGGTGCGCTCTCTAAAGTGTGTTGGATTTATGGAGGTGGTGATGAAGATGCTATGAGAGAGTGGAACTTACAACGACTAGCAGTATGTTTGTTTCGAAATATCTATTATTCCGTATATTCGCCAAACCGAGATAGCATCCATAATAACGACTCATCAAATCACAACTAACTATTGTTCATTCCGCTATACACAATAAGCGCTAACATATCGCACTATGATCAAATCATGTGACTTAAATCAAGAGTTGTATCGACCTACAACAACTTCGCACTATCGAATACGAATTCTAAAATACTTACCTTTCTTCACCGGTGCTATAGGAGTTTCGATTCTATCGATGGAGCCTCACTTTTCAAGTAACAATTCGATAAAGGTGAACAACTTACACCTCCGTCCATAAATTATTGTTCACATGGGATAATAATTTTGAGACCGGGGAGTAAGAATATTATATATAGAAGAAAAACTTACTTTTTTTTATCGATTAGTTTTGCGATGTTGTTTCTAATGAAATTGGTGGCCTTTGGATATTCGCTTCGGATAAGTGAATGAGAATTGTAAGATAATATAATAAATAAAGAATAACTAATGACATAGAGTTGATTAATAAATACTTACGGTATCAACGAGTTTAATACTTTTGGTACTTGTTTGCAAACACATTATAATGACGAGTTGTTAGGACTCAACATAATGGAAAATGTTATTACTATTAACATTTAATAACCATACCGGTGTTCACGTGGTTATGCGGACTATTTAAAGTGACATCCAAAAGACCATTGTCTTTGCTTTTAGCTTGCTCTTTGATACCTTGTTCTTACATACATATAACTGCTCATTGGCTCATGCGGTATCCGATAAAGCGTTACGAAGACCTTAACTTATAAGTGTTCTTTTGTTAGTCCCGACCATTCATTTTCTTTTTTACTATAGTAGCGATTAGTTTCAAATAAATGCATAACATTATGAAGGTATTACTCGTCATTTTTTAAACTAAGCATTGTAATTTGAAACTATTTGATATAGCGTCATATGTCATACTCCTCATACTCCTATTTTTTTTTTAAAACTAACTGCTTACATGAGCATAAAATAGTTTAGATAAAATGATGATATACTCACTTGTTATACTTCTGATTCAAGGTCATAATATCAACAGGCTCGTTAATCATTAACCAAATATAAAGGGTACATAATTTGTACGGATTATAAAGGCGCCTTGCAAGTAACTCAACTTCTTTGGCCACGTAGCACTCAATACAAGGTTTGAAGATGCGGTCGAATCTGCATATATGTCAGAACAACAAAGTTAGACTAAAATATATCTTCCCTCAATGTTTTCTATATTGATGATGTTTAAAAACTTGGCATGGTATTGGTCGTAAAATACAAACATAATCGGTGCACCTTGGCTCTTCCCGACACTTGTCGGCCACGTTTAACCAAACATCGAGCGAATTAGATAGATAAAAGTATGAGGCTCATATATTAAATTGATTACAAATCAAACAATGTTTAATAAATTAACAAAAACTAAAGAATCTTACATTGCTTTTAAGCGTTTGTTGTGTCTCGTCTACTCATGATCGGAAGAGCGGATCCTCATCATGCATGCCAAATCTCACGAACCTTGCAGATTTCCCCGCCATGCTATATATCCTTCCATATATGGCCTTATTGGCCATTAGTGGAATAAACCCTTATTATTAACATTAACATGCATGTTAATAACTAATGGCCAATGAGATTCTTAAAATAACAATTAATTGGAGAATTATATTCTTGAGTAGGTTGGAAATCATACCTAGACAATGACATCGAGTTATCAATAATCATGGGCATGCATAGACTCACAAAACTATTTTAATAAACCCACCATGATTGAATCCTACACATCTTGATTATCATATTAGTCATGTTTGATTTCAATCAATACCAATTCTGCATAAAAACACGTTAATATAAGCGTGCATGCGATTTCTTGTAGTTGTTTTCAAGAGATGTGATCCGAGGTTGCTTAAGGTTTCGATTTGATTTTGGAATGAAAGATATCCGGGTTTTTTTTTTTTTTTTTTTTTTTTTTTTTTAATTCGTGATCTATGATACGATAAGTTTTAATTGTTTCCGGTTTATTAGTGCAAAATTGTAGGTGTGCAGTTAATGAAACGATTATCTAGATTTGAGTAAGAATATCAATTTAGGAATGCAATGATATATCATAAAAACTGACATGCTCCGGTGGTTAAAGCCCTTGTGTGTGAACATTAAAACCTATGTTCGAATCTAGCAATGGACAACTTTTTTTACAATTTAATTAATCCCGAATTCTAAGACCTTTAATCAATGGCTAGGTGGAATTTACAAAAAGAATTATTTAAGTAATTATGACATGGCAACATGAAAAAAAAATATGTATTGAATGATGACATGTTATTATGACGTGGCATGGGATGCCACGTGGCATGCCTCCTCTTATATATAAAAAATTTTCAAAAATTAAAAAAAAAAAAAAAAAACGAAAATTAAATAATAGGTAATTAAATTAAATAAATATTCGAAAAATAAATAATAGCTAATTAATTAAATGTCTTAAAATAAAATAATTTTAAAATGCTTACATGGCAACAATGTGATGACATGGTGATAATGAATTCTTGGGCAATGAGGTGGCGTTTACATGGCATTATCTACGTGTAACGCCTCTCGTTATATATAATATAGAGATATATATATATATATATATATATATATATATATATATATATATATATATATATATATATATATATATATATATATATATATATTATATATATATATATCTTGACACTTGCTAACGTAATAATGCTATAAGCGTTTATGAATGCGAACAATTATATATAATCACCCATAGTATTACAAATTTTATACGAGCATTTCTAAAGCCAAAAGTAGCTCGCAGATTCATGCAACCCACCCTTTATAGGTTATACTAGTTGTTTATTAATTACATATGTGTCTCACTGTCTAATTTAGCAATAGGGTTCTTAGGCGCAAGTAATGATGGGAGGGGGGGTTGTCAAGCCTGATACCTATGTGGCGAACCCCCTTCATGCATCATCTCATAGTACTACACCAAAAACCTCCTCACGCTTGAGGCTCTATCTTTGGGTCTGTGTGAGGATGAGGATGCTGACTAAAGGAGGGGTGCGTGAAAGAAGTTGCAAGTGTATGTGAGTGTGTTGTGTGTGTTTAAGTGGGGCTTAGATAAAAGATTGGTGTTGAATGAGGGGTAAGGGGGTGTGACTGATGAGTGAATAAATGAGAAGGGCTGATTTGGTGCTGAGGCGGCACCCAGTGTAAGGTCTAACTTAGAAAAATAGTTGTTGTCTAGTTAACTTCGTTACAACATGGGATTGGGAAATCGTTGTATCTGGTGAGGTGGTTTAGTTTTCTGTAATTTACACAAAACCTCATGTTGGCATGCTTAGGAGTTAGGTCTGAGTAGTATATGCTCTTGACGTCTCGTGGTACGTTTTTGGGGGTACTTTTAGCTTTTTAATTATATTAATTTTATATCTATAAATATTGTTACTTTTGTTTAGAGGCGAAATTGAAGGCAAGAATTAAAAGATTTAGAGGAGTGTATAGTAAGGTATCTGTGTAGACTTGAGTTTGTTTGTTTGAGGTTGCATGGTTTGTTGTGAGCTATATGATCCTTAGTAAATTGTGTGTGATAGGTAAATCTCACAACATTATTATAATCTTTGTAACATATTGAATTTCATAAACACATCACATAACACAATATGGTTCGAATAAGATAGAGTTTTAGAGAGAAAGTGGAAGATGGGAGCCTTTCTAGAGAAAGTAAACAAAAGAAAGAAGGTTAGATTGAGTGAAAGGTCCACCCTCAACTTGGGAGGTAGAGGGTATTTATAGTTACATACTACACGTCCTCCTTCGGATGTGGATCGAGCATCTGATGGGTAAAGACCCATCCGTCCTCCACGGTGTTGCTCTAAACTTAATAACTAATAAATAACGTAATGTCTACGAGCTAACATATGCTAGACTAGAGTTGGGGTGACCGACTCTTCACTATGGATTTTCAATTCATAACAATCTCCCCTAAGGGAGGTCACCCCATGATTTACATTTTGAATCCTAGCATTCTATCTTTGACTTTATGCTCCATTCGTGACTTCAATTCTTCAATGTCCATGATCTTTGTGCTTTAGCATCATTCTTCAAAGTCCAAGTGCTTTGTACTTTTAGTGGAGGTCTTTGTCTTGATCCACATTTTGATGATCTTGAGCTTTCATTGAGATCATCGACCCGCGATAAATCTCCGGATCATCCTTTATTTTGTTGTATCGCCATTAAGTGAAGTTGTGACTTTTGGACCGACATGCTCACATTTTGGATCATGATATCTTCTCATCGAGTTGCGGAAGCTTTGTTGATTCATAATATTTCCGGTAGCGGTATGGTATAAAATATCGAGCCGGGTTATGTAGATATGCGGTCATGATTTCTTCAATTAAGTGTGGATCTTTGTGAGCATGCGGCTTTGGATTGACTCCTCGATTACGATCGGTAACCGTCCAAATGTACTGCAAACAACGATTAGCAATAAAACACACGAAAGTGTCTTTGATCACTTTCGTTGAATTGAGTACACTGCCCACGGTTCCCGTTGATCGATTACAAGTCTCGCATGTGACCGGTAGGATTCCTAAGAATCTCATTGACGGGTTTAGCATTTTCTAGCCGTTCTCAAACGGAGCGTCTCAAAGAAGACAACACGGGTGAGTGAACCGACAAATTGAGATTTCTTGATTGATTCAAAATGATTTGAAAACAATCGCGTATTGCATGAAGAAAGAGTTTTCAATCTGACGAAGGTTTTATAAGAAAATCAATTTCAATCATAAATACCCTTTAATTTTGAAAGATAAATACACGATCGATGTGTTAGAGAAAAATTGTTGAAACAACGGCGGTTTTTCAAAGGTATCCGTCAATCCATTTCTGGACCAAGGTTGATTCAAGAATGAATCGCCCCATTGTTTCTATCCAGTTGTCACAAGCTTGATCTTTGCAAGATCTCACATGTCACCACCAAGAGCTTGTTTGATGTTGGCTCTGAAGGATTTCCATCTTCATCGTGAATATTTTCATATCACTTTCGGATGTTACGGCAATACCACAAGGATAATGCGTGGGACTCTTAATATATTCTTACTTTTCACATTGTATGAAACGACAAGTCTTCATTAACTGTGTCCTAATGAGATATTGTGGATGATCTCTTGGCTCTAGACTCAATAGTGCATTTTGGTTCCTATGCGGAGACTAGGGAGAGGTCTCCTTCTTCAATATCAACAATCTCTAAGAGAAATTCGATAGATAATGTCGGTTCCCGTGAGAATGAAACAAGCCCTTTTAAGAGTAACTTGAGTGGCTTGGGAAGTTTGTAGTCTTGATCGTCCAGAGTCCATGACGTCTTGTCTTCAATACCGGTGTTACCTTAGTAATCACCAAGTAGCATATGTATTGAACCCGGTTTACGCCCTAAGGTTGAATTATTGGAGGATATTTCTTTTCACCCTTTCATATTCAATTCTTTTCATTCTTCAACCCCTTCAAGCTTGCGAGACTTCATAACTAGAAACTTGTTGGGTTTATTCGGTTCTAGCTCAATCTCGATCGGCACTCTTCCCATTTCTCATTTTCTCCTTTTTATCATACCTAAGGACTCTACACTATCTAGTGGATTGTCCCTGGTAGATCCCTCCGGTTACGGCGGATCGTGGGAACGAATACCTAACCTAACCATCCTTATAACACCATGCATAAAGTAAATTGGTGGGTCTTTTGGTATTGTTCATTCTTCCATGAAACCAATTGAAAAATCATTTGGAAAAACAATCAAGGTACTTGTGATACGAAATCAAAGCATTTTGTACCTTAATAGTTTTGATCATTTTGAAATGCTCCCCCTTAACATGTGCATATGATCTTGAAATTGTTTAGCACATGGAGGCAAGAGTTCTTTTGAAATATATTCTTGATCACAATTTCCGTGGAAAAAGCCATTTGATTTTCTTGGTAAATTCTCCCCCTCAATATGTGCGTAGGATATTTGAAATCATTTTATCACATAGAGGAAAGAGTTCTCTTGAAGTACATCCATGATCACAAAAGCCATTAAGAAACCATTTGCTCCCCTCAATATGTGCCTCGATATACTAAAGAGTTTAGCACATATTAGAGAGAACTGCACATTGAATCAAAGCGATCATCTTTATCAAATTTCATATTAAATCACAAATTCTCCCCGATCAAAATATCAAACCCTTTGAGATTTTGGATCTCAAGTGATTTAACCAGTTCGAAAACATTGGAGAAAATGTGGCATGGTTTAAATACTCATCTTGTTTTTGGATAAATGCTCCTCCTCAATCATGTGCATCATATATTGAAATCGTTTGGCACATGGAGGCAGGAGTGCCTTTGAAGGACTAAAACCAATTCTATTAAAACATATTTGAGATTTAAATCACGATCTCTCCCCAATCAAAAATTTCAAACCAATTGAGATTGGTTATTCCAATTGATTTAAATCATTTAGAAAATTTTGGGGAAAGACGTGGCAAGATTTGATTTTGAAAAATGACGATAAGGACCATTTATGACATTAAAGATTGTTAGTGTCGGGTATGATTGTTTTAAGAGATCTTTAAGTAAAATAAAACAATTTCACAATCAAACAAGAACAGAAAAAATTTCATTTTAGATGATCTTTGAGTTTTAAAGAAAATCATACCATGACATAACATTAAATCTTTAGATCACCACATTTTAACGTATAAACGGACTTGATAAATGAAATATCGTTTGAAGATATTTAAGAATGAAATCACTCTCCCCTCAATCGATGACCGTAGTCGTCGATTAAGTGACTAAAGATTTAAAATGAAGTCCGGTTGATTTACAAAATTTAGTCAATTTATTTTCAAACAAATATTTTCTACCATACAAATATGGTATCATCACAATTAATCTGCACAAAGATACGTTAGGTGGAGAGAATCATAAGCTCATTGTTCTTTGAAATGATGAAAGAAAACCGTCTGCGAGCGATGAGACCTCACGAAGTTGCATCTATCGTGCCAACTATCCATGGAGAGATCCGATTAAGCTCAGTTTCTTCTTTTGTCGACCCAAGATATAGTTACCCTTTCCTTTCGGCATCCAATCATCTTCTTTTGTGGGATCCGGATCGGGAACATTATTTTATACCATGATATCTGCATACGTTAATGAACATACATACAGATATATGGTGGTCGACATCACCAAACAGCAATCGACTAATAAAAGTCAATCCAACATATCAATCGGATCATATCGGGCATGGGAATAATGTGTTTATCAAACTATAGTAATCTAATCCTAACAATCATATCCTAGATTCCTAGTCCTTCAACATAGGTAAACATCTTTTCGATTAACGTGGGATAATTAGATAAGTCCGTTAGATGATATAGATTTGAAAACATTCTCCCCCTCAATCAATGACTCATTTTATAAAAGGTTTAAAAGCGTTGAAGTCATTGATTGAGTTTTCAACTTATACTAAAACTCTGAATCTGATAGATTTTTAAGCAACTCATTTTCCACCATTTTGTTCAAACAAATATTTTTCTGAAGAATTTTAGACGGAAAAATATTTGAGTAGGAACAGTAATCCTTCGACATACTTTCCTCGTTATGTTTTAGGATAAGTGCATGAAATATTTAAAAATTGGTTTAGCGCAACACTTTCCTTTCTTGAAGAGTGGTTGCTATCTCGAAATAATAGCAAACTATTGTTTTAAGCACAGGTTCTGATCTGAGTAATCGCAAGCCATATTTTGAGACATGTTTTGAAAAATATTTACACCTCCTGCTCGAACTTCATCTAAAGTCCCGTGCCATTATTGAATGACATTTCTAAGACCGTAGATGTTATCGATACCGAAGACATGTCTAGAAAACATATTTTGGTATTTTCAATTTTCGATTTTATGGGATTTTGTTGATTTTATATTTTCAATTTATGTTTTGTTGGTTTTATATTTTGTATTTTGCTTTTGAAAATTATATACAAAGATAGAGACATAGTTTAAGAAGATGATGATACGATGCCGAGATAAGGAAATCGTTCGAACTTTGAAGAAGATAGAAGTCATCATCTCTTAAACTTTCACCACCAAAGCTTCGAGGCTCTTGAATCGTCGATGAACTTGAGCCTTCGAAGTGAGACTTTGGTAGCTTCCCCAAACCGACAAACTAAGAATAAAGACCATTTCCCCAAGAAGTAGAAGTGAATAAAAATGGTCTCATTGAATGAAGCTCAGCACCTCGAAGAACACGAGAACACCAAAGAAACAAGTTGAAACATTGATCGTCTCAGTGGTCATCAAATCCAGAATAACTGATGAAGTCCGATCACATGAACCTGTTGTGCGTCCCCGATGTACACATTACTCTTCGAGATTGACTAGTTGTATATTCGGGGAACAATACATCGGCATCTTCATTTTACCAAGTGCATTCCGGTTATCTCCTATATAACCAATCAACCCATAATGTACACACGTACCCGTCCGAGTTGACATCCGCGGAGAAGACATCACAATAATCGGTTGAATCATCGATCTCTCTGCGAATGTCAACTCGAAATAACCGATTAAGCTCGATCATGTGAATATGTAGTGCGACCTTGATGTACACATATCTCTCCCACGATGATTGCGATCTCATTGGAATCATCATTACATTGTGTACATGAAGCACTAACCGGAAGCACTTTATCATAAATCATATAGAAGATGTCGATAAGCAATATCATCTCACGTACCACATATTCTTCTCACATTTCTTCCAATCAAGCAAGTAACACATACCAAAAGTCTCAGAGACCATTTCCCCAAATAGTTGGAATAATACATCCTTCCCCCAAATAGTTGGAATAATATATCCTTCTCCAAATAGTTGGAATAATACACCAAAGGCTACGAGATAAACACCGAGTTTCTCTACGGTTATGACCATTGTCTTTACGGGATAACTTCAATCGGTAGAAGTGTCAAGTTCATTATGTGTACTTGTTGTGCTTTTAGATATATGTCTCCTTCCCCACTGCCGGTTTTGGTACCTCGTAATCAAGAAAACATAATATACCCATAAACTTGAGATCTTGTGAGAAGAACTCAAATAGCCCAAATGAATCTGTGAGAATCAATCGCTCTGAAACTCTCTCGAATATCTTTATCAACCCATATGTAGACAATTTGAAGTAACCCTTTGTTGAAGAAAACCCGATATACCAAACTTGAAACGAAGTCAAATTCCCGCATTTGTATCTTAAGCTTGCACTTAATGATGGAAGAACGGTGTCGAGAATCTATGCTTCAAGCGAATCTCTAAGTACTCACTACTCAAACAAAGTATGAGACATTAACACCTCTTGAAATTATCCACATCGTAATCGCATGTGACCTTTGAGTAAAACAACGTAACTCCTAATAGTGATAGTTAACGGTCTTCAACCAACCACCCCGATCTTTGGTAACTAGATAAACCAAGTCTTCAACTCAAAATCTTAAGCCCGAGCAAGTTATCAAATAAGAACACGCCTTTGTTGAAAGTCAACTTCAATCTCAAATAAGTGATAAATGATTAACTCAAGTCATCAACTTGTGTCAAATGCCCAACACGTGAAAACAACATACAATCGGATGTACATTGACCCACCTGAATGAACCGCAACAAATGATTCCTCAACATCAATGCATTCTTCCTAAAGGTATACATGTGAGACCGATCCGGAAGATTCACCAATAATGTCTTCGGTGGATGAGGTAGTCATTTTCCTTAATGTTCATGTGGTTGATTTATAAGCGTGCAATGAGAGCCGCAATAATCCGTGAAGATTTGGCAAAGGAATACCAAAGAGCGGATCATTATTCAATAGTTCAACAACAATAATCGATAGTCATTATCAATGCTTTGAGGAATAACGGAGATTGGGTTTCTAGATTAGTCTAAATAGTACTTCTTAGATGGAGAACCAGTTGATTCGAAGTAACCGGGCGAGGAGCTTGTGAACTAGATGATCAACATTCGTTGAAGGTTGGAAGTATTTATCAAACATAGGTTGAAACACTAAATCCCAAACAATAGATCCCGGTTAACATTAGGCGTTGGAGAGAGTCGTATGACCATAATTCAAGCATCCATCAACATGTAGTATATGCACTCTACTCCCAAAAAATTACATCCGAAGTTGCCATTTTGATTTAAACAAGTGAATAAGAATATACACCAATGAACGAGATCCACTTGAGGGTTGACGAGCGTGAAAACATGAAGCTTGTTGATGAAGAATGTCGATGATAATGGTCATAAACATGAAGATTTCTCTTCTTTTGAAGATAAAGCGCCTTGAAGCATACACCTTTCTTTTCTTTGAGGAACGGGGCACGAAGTGTTATCTGCAGACGCCATTACGATGAAGTCGAGGCTGAATCAAGTGAGCAGACGTCATTGCCGGTTTGAATATCAAGGTTGAGTTACTTGGACCCGTGAGTTATGAGATATCAATCCATTTTTATCCATACTTTAAGCCATCCATGTAATGAAGGATCAAGTATCTCAGAATCGAGTAAGGAATACCGCACTAACATTACAAGCTTGTTTGCATATATATGGGTTAGTGACATTAGTATCCAAACTCTTTGGGGCTTCACGGTCAACCTTGATTTTGCCATTGGAAAATAGATTTCCGGTGGGTATCCACCTAAGTCCACATCCTTAAACATTCTACCGATGGTATCCACTTATGGCGGTCTAGGATTGTTAGGCTTCTTATGCATAGTGGGAGACTTATCATATTCCTAGTTTCTAAAGATTTAGCACTTGGGATCCATCTAGGTGAAGTTTTAGGTTTGTTTTGCTTCATCACATGTTGAACCTTAGCCATGTTAGTAGCCTTAGTGGATTGTACCTTAGCATGTGAATTAGGAAAATGTTTCTTATTCGGAAAAGACTCAGAATTTCTAGTTTCATTTTCTACATGCTTAGCATTCTTTTTCATAAAACTACTCTTAGAAGCAAGCCAACCCCTAGTATTTTGAGAGTTCCTAGGTAATGGTTTACTACTACTAGCAGTGCCTTGAAATCTTGTGGAATGCATCACCCTAGGTCTTGCACCTAATATTCCGTCTTTTCGAATCTGTGCCTTTTTCCTAGCTTCTTCAAGATAATAGTTCTTCCACAAGTGATTCATATCATATGAATTATGGGTTTTAATGCTTGGTATTGACACTGTTTTCGAACTAATCCTAGAGGTGCTGGGAGTAGAAGTAGCTGCATGTTGAGGTTTAGAGGAACTAGAAGCATAATTCTTAGGCAACTCGGTGAAGTGACCGGTTTGACAAACTTGTTTCTCATCAACTTGGGAGGCAAACCGTGTTTTGAATATTTTGGTCTTTCGATATAAACGCATGGAGTCGCCTAACAACGGATCGGTTTCTAATGGGATAAGAATCTGGTTTCCCCAAGGTTGACGGTTTTGTAAACTTAGTGTTCACACTTTTCCCTATAGTTTTCCTAAACTCATTTTTTAAGGAAACAATAGCGAAACTCTTTTCCTGAAGTTGAGCTTTGAGTTCATCAATTTTTGCTATCAAAGAGTTTGTTTGTTCCATTGACTTAGTTCTAGCTTTTTTCACAGAGTCACTTAGTTCTATGTGATGCTTTCTCAAAGACTCATTTTCCTTTAGTAATTTGGCCACACAAACCGCTAATTCATCATTTCTTATTTGAATATCATCAATAACATTAACATCGAGTTACTTGTAACCAAATTACTTTCACATGCATATCGTAAATATGTTTCTTCAAGTTGTTGATAGTCGAGTTGTTGGCTTGGTGGGCTTTTAAATCGTTTATTTCAAAAAATTCACGAAATTCAGGAAATTCCGGATTTTTACATGGTTTCTTAGTTTGAAAACTTTCCTCTTTACTCTGTATCGCAATTTCAAGTGAAATGCAATGTTTTTCAAGTTTTGAGAATTTGTATGAAAGTTCATCAAAAACCTTTTTATCAACCATATCATTCGTTTTGAAATTATTAGACTCAGCCTCAACCAAGGAACATTTATCAGAATCATGTTTAGCATTAAGATCAGAATGTTTAGGTACCTTAGCAGATGCACTATGTTGATCAGTTAAGGGTACCTCATCAGATGACACCTGCTCAATTTCTGGTCTGATATCTGCATCCACATCATGTGTAACAAGAGTCATTGGACCGTTGGCTGTATCAAGCTTATCTATCTCGAGCCTCGTATTCGGTGTCAACCGATCCATCATCCGGTGCTTTACCCAACTCATCATTATTTGTTGTCTCGACATTACGCATTCAAGAACACCGATTCTTCAATGATAGATTACCCAACTTATCACAACTATCTCTCAATCGCACTGACACTCATCCACTTTTTCATCTGTCTCGAGTAACTTCCTCAATATACATCTCCACATTATCCATGAGTTGGATAAGTGTCTCTATGAACACGCTAATTTCCATTCCGTGTGTTTCTTGAAAGACATTTCACCATGTCTTGATCATAATCGATGTAAATTCCCCACCGATGAATGACTAAAATTGGTTGTAGATCACTTGAAGTGCAAACTAGAACTATCCTTTGGAACCATTTCTTTATCAAGTTGTTGTTCCAATTGTTCTAAGTTTAAGAATAATGTGCTCTTGAACGTTGATAATTCTTGACGGAAAAGTCAAGAATGTTCGCTCACTTCCATAGATAGAAGTAATGTGCGGTGTGAATGAAGTTGTCGATAAGGTTCAATGCAACTTTCCTTATCCTTTGCACAAGCATTCCGTAACATTGATGGTGCATTTACGTATTTCGAGTCCGAACCCGGAGATATCACATCCTCATTGGTGATTCAATCATCTTTAACCGCTCGTGTAGCAAATATTCTCATGATTGTCTGACATCATACAATTTAAGTATACGAAATTACTTGGATCGATCTTGAAGACATGATGTTGTAGTATCCACGGATTTACAAGTCTATGATTTAAACCGAGAAATAGAATCTTCATGATTTTACTAAAATCAAGACCAAACCGTTAAGCAATGACCAATGGAATGTGTTAAGATGATGATGGATCGACACAACGATAGAAAATTGTGTGTAAGGACATATAAGTGTTTGTAGGATTAGCGAGATGTTTTTGGTTGAGATTTGGATTGGTTAATGCCCGTTTTACGGAGAAATTTAGGTCTAAAAACATAAAAACCTCAATAACTTCGCTCGGAGCGGTTGAAGCTTCAAAGTTGACCCAAATATTTATTCGATGTGCCATTCTCCTCGTTCTCACGGTCGCTTTGATGGGTAAAACTGAAAACGGAGTTACTGGTTCAAAAGTTATGGCCGTTTGAAGTTTTGTCGGGAAAAGTCAACAAAACGCTATGAAGACAAGTCGCTATAGTCACCAAGTCGCTAAGTATACAAGTCGCTTTAGTGGACAAGTCGCTATAGTCACCAAGTCGCTAGTAGAAACTCGCTAAAGGCTTAAGTCGCGTGAATCAAGTCGCTAGACACAAGTCGCTATGAACCAAGTCGCTAAACAAGAACTCGCTAGTAACAAAGAAGGACAAGTCGCTAGAAATAATAAAGACAAGTCGCTATGTCAACCAAGTCGCTAGTCAAGTGGAACCTCCACTACTTTGTCTTGCTTGTTGTCTTGTCTCAATAGACAAGTCGCTAGGCCTCAAGTCGCTACCACTTCAACTACAAGTCGCTACCAATTAACAAACCAAGTCGCTATTTAAGAATATTTATCCGAGAACCAAGTCGCTAGGAAGAAAAACTTAAACACAACCATTTTCAATCCAAAACAAGCTCAACCACGTTGATTCAAGCTTTCCAAATCCAAACCCAAGCACTTACAATGATTCTAAACACAAAAGTACACTCAAAATTCAAACTTTAACACAAGAAATGATCCAAATGATGAAAAAACCACTAAACTTTTTCAAACTCAAAAACCATATAAAACCACTAGAAATCCAAGAACATGTAAGAGAGATGATCAAACCATGGCTCTTGATACAATTTGTAACATATTGGATTTCATAAACACATCACATAACACAATATGGTTCGAATAAGATAGAGTTTTAGAGAGAAAGTGGAAGATGGGAGCCTTTCTAGAAAGAGAAAGTAAACAAAAGAAAGAATGTTAGATTGAGTAAAAGGTCCAACCTCTACCTTGGGAGGTAGAGGGTATTTATAGTTACATACTACACGTCCTCCTTGGATTGTGGATCGTGCATACATGGGTAAAGACCCGTCTGTCCTCCACGGTGTTGCTCTAAACTAAATAACTAATAAATAACGTAATGTCTACGAGCTAACATATGCTAAACTAGAGTTGGGGTGACCGAATCTTCACTATGGATTTTCCAATTCCTAACAAATACTCTTTGGATCCCTTTGTGTAGTATGCAATTATCAGGCATGCGTGCAAGTGTAATAATAAATTCATGATAAATTTTGTTCTTTATCATTGCCAAAAAGTGATGAAAGTGTATTTTTATGTGCATGTGCACATGTTATTTATTTGAGAAATTAAATTCACATACATTCCCGCCCTTACTCACCCATCTCTTCTTCTCTCTTACTATAAAACCCTTAATATAAGTCAAGTTTAGGAAAAGTCAACAAAAGTCAAATGACGCTTAAGTACTACTACTTTTGGCGAGAAAAGTAGTTATATTCATTTTGTAGCTTTAAATACTAGTTCATGATTTCCATTTAATTTTATCAAGATTTGTAACAACCTAACTCTCGATAATTCATCAATATCAATAACAAATACCTTTATATTCATTTCATGTTTGCAATTTTTAATTGATCACATCAACCCCTAATTAATTTACACATACAAACACACATTGAAATCAATTACTTCAAAAATGGCTCCTACTTACATGATGAAGCTTATGTGGATACTCATACTCCACTTCATAACAATTGAACTAAGCTGTAAGTGTAATTACGATGCCTTTATTGAATTACGGTGTTTACGTGTTCGTAATTTTGAGTGCAATTGTTAAGTGTTATCCTATAATGTTGATAACCGGTTACGAAATTATGAATCGAATTTAGTTATCATTTTGAAATTATCTATTGAAACATTATTACTTAATACTCTTTGGATCCCTTTAATGATTATGTTTTGTGTGTTGTGTCTTATAGGGTGCTATTGTGTATCCGACGGAGGGATGAGGTATTGTCGCCAAACCGATTGCGGTTGGTTATGCGAGTGCTTAACAATATCTCCGGTGATGATGATGCAGTCCACCATTCACTCTGAAGGTAGTTCCAAGTTGATAATTTTAATCATCGAGATTAAAATGGTTGAGATGGTTCGATGATAGTATTTCATATGGTCACTTCCTAGTACATTCACATATCCATGTTAGAACATTAATGTCTTCCATTTTGTTGTAAATATGCTGAGCTAAACATGACGTGCAAAGTTGTTAGAGACTTTTTGAATTGTTGAGCTTTGTAAACTGAGAAAATTTCGTTGAGCTGAAGTTTTGTTCCACTTTTACATTTTTAATTGCATAAGTAGTTTTCAGAATGGTCCACACCTAGACTCAGCCCTCGTTTAATTGGTTGGTTAATATTTGCCTTATAACTAAATCCATATATGACTAACTAAAAGAAGTGGATTATTAAAATTCAGTGAAATTCAATTTTAGTGCAATCAATATTCTTTTTAGCAAAGGATGTTTTGTTGCATTATGAAAGAAATTGCAATGCTTTTGTTGATGCTTGGTGTCTTTATACCGAATCGACTTGTGTCTTTGATTGGTCAAGTTCAACATTCATGTAAAATCACTAAGATATTATTTGTTGTTTAAACCAATACCACTGCAATTTGAGAAGTTTGTATAGCTCAACTTGTATCCTTATATGTTACACCATATTATGTTCCCTCACTTCAAAGATCCACAATAGCCATGGAACAATCTTTTGGGACTTCAGCATCCACTAACTAGTGCATGCCCAGCCTAAGCAAAGTCAAGACATCTTAGTAAAATACTTAATATACCCTGCGGATCAGAACCAATAAGATCAATAGTTGCAGTCAAGGCCATCCGGTGAAATTTGATGGCCCTATGCTACATTTTTAAAACTGCCCCTTTAACATCGTAATTTAAGTATGTGTAAAAATAGTGAACTATGATTAGATTATGATTTTGTTTTTATATTGATCAAATGACACACCCAATCTTCTACAAGTTTAAATAAATCTTCTATTCTTCAAAGTATAACTATGAGTTTTTAAAACATTTTATAACGATCCATGAACTTCTAAATACTTTTTATAAAATAAGATGTCATGTAGGACTTTCTTAAAAATATATTAGCATAACGTTTGCTTTTCTAAAACAATCTACAACATTTACTTTATCTAAAACAATATTCCCATCTAAAAACATAGTTTTTCATGAGACATGTGTTTTGTTTGAACTTTTAGACCAATATCTACGCTTCACTTAAGGATAGAGTTTAAAATCATAAATAGTAAAGATAAAAAGATTAAAGTGGAACTTTCATAAGAAATATGATTAGAGAAAACCACACAATTTATGGGCCCCACACAATTTACAATTTTCTTTCTAAATCTCCTTTAATCCTTCAAAAATTAGTTTATACCTATAAGTTTGAAAAATCAAAGCCCATAAAAATAAAGACCACATGTGGTTGATCACCTCACACATGCTTAAATCCGGCCCCGGTTAGAGTGATTACAAGCATATTGTGTTCACTTTATATGTTTCCATATAATGAAAAATACAAATGATTATAACATGACTCTTCGTAGTGCATCGGTTCGACATCCTTGGCGACGCGTCCCCGTTATGGCGTCCCCTATCCGACACGCCTAAGTGAAAAAATAATAAAATAATAATAATAATAATAAAATAACGACCGAGTCGTTGGCTTGGTTGGGACAAAAACAAACACTAACGCCGCAAAAGTGACTGCTTGATGTACTTATTAAAAAATTCTTTAAAAATTAAAACACTTACCCCTATTAGATCATTACTTCTCCATATCATACACAATTTCAAACCCAATCTTTATTTACATACTCTTATCTTCTCAACTCAAAGAAATGAATTACGATCAATTTTTGTTACTGATTCAGATGAGAAAGAAAAAGTTAATAGTATCAAACTTGAGTTTTTAAAAGAAGCCGCTATGCTTATTCAAGCTTCCACTTCTCAAACCCAAGAATCCAACAAAACACGATAGATAATGATCATTATGGTGCTCATGATGGTCTATTAGCTCCTTACTTCTCTAAAAACCCAATGTATGACGAAGAATTATTCCGTAAGCGGTTAGGAATGAGCCGGTCACTATTCACATGCATTGTTCAGGAATTAACTAATAATGTGTCGCTTGAACATAGTAGTGATGCCCCCTCGTAATTCGTCAATTGGCATACGAAACCGCTCTCGATGCTCTAGACAAATATATGCAAATGGGTGAGAAAACTTCACGTAATTCTCCTAAGCTTTACGTAAGGGTATTATTGAATTTTGTGGAGAAGAGTTTATGCATAAGCCTACTTATCTTGATGTGGAAAAGCTATATGCTTTTCACGAGAAACATATGTTTCTAGGATGTTAGGAAGCATTGATTGTCGAGAGTTGGCCGTGGGCTAATTGCCCAAATGCATATCTTGCTCAATATTGTAGGGTGATCACGAGCCACATCTATTCATTTTATTGAATGTGGTTGCCTCACAAGGCTTTTGGATTTGACATGCGTTCTTTGGTGTTTCATGGCTAACAATGACGTCAACCTTATACGCTAATCGCCTATTTTCAATCATCTAAAAGACGGAAAGCAACAGAGGTTCCGCTTTGTGGCTAACGACGTGACTTATAAATGAGGATGATACAAATCGAATAAGGTATAACCAAGGCTAGAAGCGACAAGAAAAAATGTTTGGCATGCTAAAGAAAAATGGGCTATTATCCCACACAACCAATGATGCTAAAGAAAATAACGGATATGATGTACACATGCATCATATTACATAATATGATTCTAAAAGACAAAGTGAATGCAATCTCTTACGACTTTTATCGAGAAGAGCAACATCGTAATGATGATCGTGGTACGAACGCTTGAAAACATTACAAGTTATTAGAGATAAACGAAACAACTCATCTTTGCTTTAAAGCCGATTTAGTGAAACACATTTAGCGTCGAATAAATGAACATTAATTTGTAGTTTAACTTTTAATTTTCTTTTAATGTTTATAATTTTACTTGTATAAGTAATGTAATATTTTAATTATTAATGAAATTTTAACTTTATTATTTAAGAAATAGAAAATTAAAAATAAAAGTGGTGTTTTCGGTTCTTGCATTACGGTATGTTGGTTATAAAGTTGTTGTATAGAGAAAGTTGGTGTGCGCCCGTTGTTGTCTTCGGTCCTAAGTCGGTCACATTAAGGCTGGCCTAAGGTACCTTGTGGATGAGAAACAAATATGATGATAAGAGTAACGAACAAATTGGTAACTTATAGCTTTTGAAATTTACCGAAGAATAATACAATGTAAACCACCACCGAGCCACGGGAGAGGGCATGTAAAAGCCTAAAAGGTGATACGTCGTTATGGCTACAACGATAGACAACCAACTCCGTATTCTAACCAGCATGTTTGACTACTCGAAAATATCCAAAATACCCATTTGTTGTGAACCAATTACCAGTTTAATGACAGCAATAGTTGAAGCGTCAATAGGCATGGGACAAATAAGTAACTTTGGTTTGAAAACTTCCCACAGCCATGAAAGCAAGTCTTAAAATGATTAATATGGTATGTCCAAATAAGGATACACAAACCATGTGTTGCAACGGCACAAACATAACTAAATTTTCATACAATTGGTAGTTCCTCACGTTGTATGTTTCGTTATTACTGTAGAAATAGTCTATTAGACATTCATTTTTCTTTAAATATCACTAAGAAATTATACATGTTTTATAAAATTTTAAAATTTGAAAAATAAAAATTGCAACATATATGCCAGGGTAGCCAGGCTCGCTCTTGGAGTAACTTACATTGCTGTTTTTAACATTAAAATTATTATTATTAAATTGTTAATGCATGCAAAAAAAAAAAAAAAAAAAAAAAGACTATAGTGAAAAGAAAGTTAAGTGGCGGGGCTTTTTTTTGGGCAACTAATTTTATTCAAGAAACACTAGCAAGGAGCTAGACTTACATCAAAACAAGATTAGGATTTTTGAGCCAATCGTTCCAACTAAACGGCGCTTTACATCTAAACTTACACCAATAAAACGAGTTGAAACAATGTTATCAAAATTGACGCCTTCTGAGGAGGTTTATCTTCGAAAAGCAGCTTGTTACGATATGACCAAATCGACCACCACATAACATAAAACACGCCTTCGATCATCAATTTGGATTTACCAGTAAGCCTCAAAGAAACTATCCATTTCAACCATTCGTCATATGAATTGACATCCACATACCCAACATTCCACCATCTAGACACCTTGCGAGTCAACTGTCTGGCCATACTACATTCAAAAAACAAATGACTTGTAGATTCGACTCCACAGTCACATATAGGGCACGTAAACGAATCGATAGTGATACCTTGACGGGAAATGTTAAACCTCGTAGGAATAGCGTCCGTTTTAATTTTTCAAGCTAAGACATTCACCTTAATTGGCACTAAATTGACCCATCGAGTCCCAGAGATACCACCCGGAAAACGTTTCCCATCGATCACCTTACGTAAGGATGCCACCGAAAATTCACCCGAACTCTCCAAAGACGCACCAGCGTATCTATCACCATTGGAACCAAAGACACAGTATTAATCAATTCCACTAATGCATCGAATTGAAACTGCTTCCGCACCTCCTCTTGCTTTACGACGAAAAGAGTAATCCAACCCAAGCCCATCATTTTCACGTTATGGCGGGGCTTGAACAACCAGTTTGCTTAGCAAGTTGAATAACACTAGGCTAAGCATCATCTCGTGTTCATGTTTGCTATTTATATTCTATTTTAACAACTGTTGCCTTTAATTACGTAGACATTCTTTATATCATCAATTTTTAAGTAGAGTGTACCCATTTTTAAAGGGTGTTGATACTCACACCATTTTTTTTTTCACCTACATCATAATTATGCATTACTGTTTTGTGCATTATGCATTACAATGTTTTACATGTGGTGTAAGTATAAGAAAAAATGGTGTGAGATCAACTCCTTTTAAAAGGTATCCGGTTTATATGAATAAACTCTAAAATGCATTATTGTGGTTTACCAAATTTTATAGTTTACATCACTATCGATAAGTTGGGTAATATACATCTTTCCGTTAATAAACGCTAGACAATATACAATTTTTAGGGATGAGCGATGCAATTTTTTCCGATTATATGCTAACGCGGGTGTAATATGAGGGTGATTTTGTCTTTTACTTGTAACAAAAATGTTATTGCGCTTTATTATTATTATTATTATTATTATTATTATTATTATTATTATTATTATTATTATTATTATTATTATTATTATTATTATTATTATTGTAAGAGCAAAGGGTGTGTTGCTCTCAGTTAAGCTTTAATACACGTCACGTCAGCATCACATTAGCTTTAATCTTTCACTTTAACTCAACAAAAAAACACCTCTTATCATAACTCAGCTTTAATTCAACAACAATTTACAAAAACAACTTTTTATTTAGGGGGCAAAAATGAAAAATAAAATAAAAAATAATAAAAAATAATTAAAATGCCTTTAACGTGGCGTTAAGGGCTTAACATGGTGTTAAGGCTTGGCCTTAACTCCCTAAGCAGTGTGGTTAACATGCCTTAATACGAGAATGTTAAGGTTTAACTTGGGTGTTGTTACCACACCGAGTGCTCTAACAAGGAAAACGTCAGAAAACACAATTTTTTATGTCTTTAATCGCTAGAAAAACACTGGGAAAGTAGTTACTAATAGTTGTGCTCATAATCCATAGAAAATTGTCGGTTCTATAGGTAATTTCTTCGGAAATATTCCCTGAAAATATTCAGTGGTGTTGGCCCACCATCTGTGAGTGGGCAAGTATGCATTAGAAAAACTTATCCAAGTTAGCCCAATACAATTTTTGGACTCTGGGCGGTTCAGACTTTTAAGGGTTTTCATGAACCACATAAATTTTTTATGCGAAATGTAAACCTATGTCAAATATATTGATTTTCAAAAATGCACCTAATCCCAAATTTATGGGTTACAACTTTTTTTTACTTTTCATAAAATGAACCTCATAATTTTTGGTTTTGGGTCCGCCGGCAAAGTGGAAACACACATATTGAATATCATAGTGTAACAATAATATCATCTAAACCAAAAATATTAAAAGTTAAAACCATGATTAGCAAAACGTTATATATAATTGCAACTGTGTAATATAAAAAAGGCTTTCTGAGGTGCAATGTCTTAGACTTTACCGAAGTTTAATCGGATAATAGATTGTTTAGACTTGACTCGAATGAAGAATGTCTTGTAAATGAACGTTTCGTTAATGGCGCTTGGTCCCGGTGTTGGAAACGCCATGTAGATTCCGCGTGACGGGGTCATCGTTGATTCAATTAAAGAACGAACTATCTCGCTTTCATCTCTTTCGTGTGCAGTGCACGTTCTTGGCAATGGTTGATCGGTAATAATAGCACTTTCACGATCTCGGAGACTCGGAAGCATATTGATGATATTATTATCCCTTCACCGCAAGTTAGTAAGAGATGGTGTAAAGCTCTTCCTGGAAAGTCAATATATTTATGTGGCGTTTAAGATTGGATCGTTTACCACATCGCTTTGAACTTATCTAGAAGAGGCATTGATATTAACTCAATCTTGTGCTCGTGTAATAAAGGTATGGAATCAAATGAGCATTTATTTTGCTCTTCATGGGTTGTCGCTAATGTTTGGAGATTAATCCGGTTGTGGTGTGATGCCCAATACCGGTTTTAATTCATTCTAGAGGGATCGATTGGATAGATACTATGAGGAAGTCAAACGTTCTCAAAGAAAGGATGTTCGTGATCGCCACTACTACTTGGTGGATCTTTGAAATTTCGAAATAATATCGCTTTCAATACTCATTCTACGGTAAAAAGTGATATTTTCGATTCTATTCGCCTTTTTCTTTTATTGGTTAAAATATAAGCGATCTAATGTCTCATGTTGGAATGACCTGTTGAAAACCCTTTGTAATTTTCTAGCGTCTTGCTAGAGTGTTTTTTTTTTTTATATTATATCCTTTTGCTGATAAAAAAAGTTACACATTTAAAAAAAAAAAAATCGAGTCTTCTAAATACAAAATGCCAAGATGGCTAAACAATTCAAAATTGATGCCTCAACTTATCATTTTAAATTTACAAGTTGTTCAGATAATTACGTGAGCAGTTATGTAAACGATGATCTAGAATGTATAGGATTGCGACTTCCAACTTCAATTATCTGATTTGTAAAAAGAACTGCGATTATCTTAGAGACCGTTAAGAAACATCTCTTCGTCATAATAGTTAGATGCGTGAATTTGCGTATATCACCATGTATGAATATCGCGCTGCTCTCATGATTTCAGCTACTCACACATTACCACAAAGAGACCTCAAACACACACATAATATACATATGATAAGAAGTCGTGAATTAATTAATTTTCTAGCCTTATATCAGATTCATATATATAATAGTTGAACGAAATTTGGTGGCTCTCAAATCAGCCAAGACAAAACAAGAATCGCACCTCTCGACTCCCAAAGTTCTACCTACGATGAATATTGTAACCAAAATCAATATACTTCTTTACATTAAAATATGGCTCCTGATTTTTTTTTTTTTTTTTTTTTTTCTTTGCTAGTTTACTATCACAAAATTTACGACATAACATCTAGGTTGACGCATTATGAATGTAAAGTTTCCTAGCTAGTGGACGTCAATTCAATGTTTTAAGATACATGCATCATTTTGTGTTGATTGCTCTTAATTACCTTTTGCGTGTAGAAAACTGTTTGTACTTCGTATTGTGGGGAAACTTTTTAGAGCAAAAATATGATGTATAAGTAAGAAAATATATGATAAGTATATTGAAAAATAATGTTTAGAAGAAGAACCTGTCTTTCTAATAGACGACTGGCAGACGCATCTTAACTTACAAAAATGAAAATAAATTAATTTAACCAAATCAACTAATAAATCCAAAGGTACGATGAGTGATCAGAGCTCGAGATTTCTCTACTCGAGATCTATGTTCAAATTTAAGATAAATCGACGTTTGGACCGGTCTTCATACACGAATTTCACTTGTCGAATACTTTGCAAGAAAATTCACATTCTGCAAAATTGACCGGCAAACACACAACATCAACAAGTTCAAAAAAAAAAAAAATACACAATATCAACTGGCGAGAGCTTTACAAGAAAATTATTTCGTGTTTTAAAGCTTCCTAGCTAGCGCGTACCTTAGATGGTGAGGATTTCGAAAAAAAATGATCATGTTTTTCAACTTAACATTGCTATTCGAGAAAGTTAACATTACTCACCACTTTGATGTAAATCCCAATTATATATTGTTTTATTATATATTATTCTTGAAACAAATTAAATCGAACATACATAAAAGTTAACATTATCAGTTATCAAATAAGTTCTCGACATTTTTCCAAACTTGTTATGGTTCTTACAATAATAACATTACATTGCATGCAAGTTAGAGAAAGGAGTTCAAAGAGGTGGCGGACTCTGGACTAAAAGTGATGAGTTTCATTTCATAAGATTAAAAAAGATTTGTAACACAAAAAATTTAAGACCAAGTGCATCTGTGAAAAATATGTGTTTTCAACACATTTTTACATTATGAGAGATAAATATATAGGGTTCTCGTGCACCTTCGTAACCCTCCTCGGCAAGGTTTTAAGATCGAGATCCTACTCATGATCGTTTTTATCTTTGCAAGATTGTGAACGTAAAATCGGATTGAGATATTAAATTCTACTATAGTGTCATTTTCTTAATATACGTTGTAAAATTATGCAAATCAACATCTATACTACTTTATAATCGATTTAGCTTTCTAAAATTGAAGGCTTAAAAATTCAGACTTTTTACTGCTTATTATGGAAAGAATTAAAAAAAATAAGATAAGGAGTCCAATCATCGAGTTGATACGTGTGACTTCTCTAACTAAAAAATAACAAAAAGGAGGAGCTTTTAATAAACTAAAATAAAGAGTCTAATAATGGGGTGACATACGCCACTTACTAACTAATTAATCACCTTTATTTTAAATTTAAATATCTTTTAATCCGCTTAATTTTTTATGATCTAATTTCACCATATTTTTAAAATTTTGCGCTCTTTAATTCAACATCCATTTTGATATATTTTTATGAGTTTTCTTTAGTAGTCCCAAGAAGAAAGCGGAGTTGAAAAGAGAAACTTACTTGAATTGTAGACGAAAACGAAAAACATTTGTTCATTACAAATAGTATTGGTCTGCATCACGCATCATGGGTATTCTTCTAAGATTATATGGGTTTTGTTAACCGCAACACATATGGTTGTATTTAAACATACCTTAATTAAAATTTTGCATTAATGAACACTAAACATTCCATATTTAACATCACATTTTATGTTTAAAATAAAAAATATGTATAATTATGAAATATACAAGTTCATTTAATGCAAAATTTTAATTAAGATATGTTTAAATACAATTTTATGTGTTGTGGTTAATAAACCCTATATACTATATATACTACTATATAAAGATTTAAGTTGTGGCTCACAAAAAATTAAGATAAGGAGTCTAATCATCGAGTGACATACGTGTCACTTCTCTAACTAAAAAATAACAAAAGGAAGAACAACAAACTAAAATAAAGAAATTAATAATAACGATTATACGCCACTTCTTAACTAATTAATCACATTTATTTTTAAATTTAAATATCTTTTAATTGCTTAATTTTTTATGATCTAATTTCATCATATTTTTAAAATTTTGTGCTATTTAATTCAACATCCATTTTGATATATTTTTATGAGTTTTAGTTTTGCATTTTTAGTAGGTTTATTTTATTTTAATTCAAATTTTTATAACTTTAACCTTTATTTCAATCAATACAAACTTTATTTATCAAAATCATTTACTTTTGTGAAAGTGTTTGACGGAAAAGAGATTGCAAGGTCTTTTTATATGCGAATAATGATGTCACGGAAAGACATCTAAAACCCAAACAAACACATACAACTAACACATATACATGAATTTGGAGTGTTGTGAAATGAATTATTAAGCGGTAGAGAATCATGGCGAGAGTTGGGTTAAGAATTCATTTACTATATTTATTATATAACTATATTTATCGTCATTGTCAGCAGATCCAACTAAGATTATATAATATATCATGAAAAATCTATGTCAAAATTATGATTATGATCGAATGTTTAATACAATTAGCCTCTTATTAATTTTTTGATATTTTACAAGACTTAATAATTAAATTTGTAGTTTTTTAACTTATGATTTGAGAAAAGTAAGATTAGATTAAACGAGATCTTAAGATTTTATGGTTAAGATCGAATTTCTATTAAATCATATTTCGCAAAGATAATACGTGAAAACGAGATCATTTTTATTTTGTTTATCATAAAATCATAGAATCAATATTGGAATTTTTAACGAGCACGCTCCTCAATCTGTCCTCGGTTAAAAAATGGTCAAACCGACCTAGTTAGAAATATATAGGGTCCCATTCACAAAAAGTGCAGCAAAATTGTTATAGCCAATTAGAGGAGTGGGGTGGTCTCTGAAGCCGCCATTAAACCACCACACGACGACGTATCATTCCACCTGCTCCACTATTTCATATACATTTCGGTGCGTGGGACCCACTTTTATGTGGACTTCACGTGGCATATCCTACGTGGCAATTGACAACTAGGATATAATAATGCATGACAGCGTGTTCAAAAGCTTCTTTTTGCCAAACAAAACATGCTTTTATTCCTTCCATTGAAGCCGCCCCGTTGTCCAAATAGTACTAACAAAATTCTTAATTTAGTGAAGTTTTTAAGAAATTACAAACAATGTTTCCACGGCTTGTTTAACTTGTGAGGTAAGAAAGAGTTAGATTGTCCGCGTCTAACAATACATGAAAACTAGGTTTCAGAACGGGCGAGTCAAAGACTCACATATACGTGATAAAGTGGAGTATGAACGTGACCGTTTCTGACCCTTTCACTGGCCATCTCCACAAATAATATACCTAGCGATGTTTGAACATGTGACTTCTTGTGAATACGTTAGAGTGATCAGTCGACCACTAGACCACTTTTGCGATGGTTCAATATCGTTTAATTTAACAGATTGCATTATATTAAACGGGATGCTAGCTAAGAAATATATCAAAAGAATCTACTGTAAGAAAATGACATTGTAAAATAGTATTTAAATTTTGGTAAAGTCATAGGAAGTTGTTAAAGAGTCTTCTATTTTAAAATTTGAGTTGATGTAACAATTTAGAGGAAAAGAAAACAAATAGTATATATCCGATTATTATAAAACTACTAGCTTAAACCTAACTTGCTAGAATCCTTATCCCTTACATGAGCATTTAGATTTGTTTTCTCCCACTAGGTTTCAACAATATTATTCTGTTGACTATATAATTAAAGAGCGGTAAAAAGTGATAATTGGAAGAGTTTAGACTATAATAATAGAGATTTATATTCATTATATTTTTGAACTTGTTTATTGTTTCACTATTTGTTGATATATGAACATTCGGATAACGTACGTAGTAGTAATCAATAAGAATAAAGAAACGGTAGAAGGATGAAATCATCACACCAAGACATTTCGATTCATTTACAAAACGAGATGCATATCCCATGAAATTCTCCTTCTTCATTTAAAATGTGTGGCTGAAAACATTTATCATTCTTCTTATTTTTATTTGTCTTCTTAGTGGATCATTCCCTAACGTACATTACATAAATTTTCTTTATCAAAATACTTTTGCCACGTCAACCGTACGTATGTGCATACTAGAATACCTTCTTAAAATTGATGACATAGAATGAAAGAAAAGTTTAGATACATTACTATATTTTAGCCTAAACACTTGTTAACAACCGAATATATATAATACAACTACTTGTACATACGTACTTCTTTTGCAACAACACTCAATCCGTGTGAACGAGGTATGAGGATGGGGAACGTAAACATATCATACTTTTACCATAAGTTAAAGTGTTAAACTCAAAAGTAAAGAGACTGATTTCATGACCTTCTACTTCTTTTGCATGTCTGCCAAAAGAGAGCTTATGTACGTACGTCTTAACCTAAATATCAATCGCTAGGTTTAACTTGATATATAGTTTAGTGATGTGATTTTAATTACCTTGGATCCATAATGATCCATAATGTACGTATTTATGCAATTAGTTCCTATTGTATTTTTAGGAAGTTTACATGAAAATGTTTTTAGCATAGATAATATTGTTTTTAGCATAGATAATATTGGCGCGTGAATGGGTGCTCTAGTGACAAAAAAGCTTGTGATTACCACTTTAAAATGTGTGAGGTTTTAAGTTCAATTCTTGTTAGGTGCAAACAACCATGACGTGATCATGCCAACCTTCTGAAAAGAGAAAGCTTTATCTGGTTTGAGTCTGGGTGACAGTGGGTTCCAACCATGTGGATTAGTCGGCCAACATGTCGAAAACCATGATTAAAAATAATACTATTGGCGCGTGAATTGGGCAGCAAGTAACATATAGACCAATAAGCCACCGTCATATTTTTAAAGGTTTGGCATTTTATGACCAATAAGCCACCTTCATTTCTTTATTCATATTTTTTCAATCCTATTCGCGCCCATCTACGCGTGAAAATGTCCTATATAAACACCAATTGCTTCTCTCTAGTGCTCACATTAATTCATATTTCAAAGCATTTATAATTTCATTTGTTATAAGCAAACCCTAGCTAATTCATATTCTTGTTTTAATTTGCTGCTACTTGTTTTACTCCCTGCTTGTTTTTGTTTCGATCATTCGCTTAAGTTACTACGTACGTTTTGTTCTTGTGTTGCTGATCGAGATAATGGCTGACAATTACCACCAAGCCCCTAAAACTGAAGAGTACTGTGAAACAACTGAGGTGGTCATATTGCGTGAAGACAATTGCAACAATGTAAGTTTCCTTTATTTACAAATAATCACCACCATTAGTGTTTTTAAGCTGTAGATAACGTATTGGTGAAATGATTACGTTGGAATACTTAGTTCGTTTTAAAGTCGCTTAATTCGCTTAAATCCTAAATCCGGCCAGTTAATAAACATAATCACTGTGAAACATATATTTCCAAAAAAAGTAGTGAAAAACCCTCGACAGTTGTTTGGTTTCAAGATCTGTAGATGCATGCAACTTAAAGAGTACAAGTATATATAAATATGCAAACGTAAAACAGGAATGTGATATACTATATATGTATGCCTATATGTACATGTATTGATAAACTCACATGCATGTTCTCATATTTGGGTAAGAGAATATGTGATTTGTTGTCTTGTACTTTGTTTATGACCTAGCTAGTTGTACTCTAGAATCTTTCTAAGATCATGTGATAAAACTAAACTCAATATATAGTAGAATTTTACTAATTCCTTGCTTTGCATATATTTGGTTACATCTTAATTATTTGGTATGTCCTTATTCATGTTTATCCTAGAAGTTAAGTATGTGTTGTAAAAAGTTTTAAAAAGGCATAAAGTATAAGCTCACATGATGGACATATCTTAGTAGCTATCTGCTTATTTGATGTTTATGCACATCAGTAGTTTAGAGATGTTACCAAGAAAACCCTGACTTTCTCCCCAAAAAAAAGAAGATGATGTTACTTATTTAGTTACGTATATAATGTTTGATGCCAAGTTTTTTCATTTGGGATTTTAACATAGAAACCTGCTTCTTCTTTTTTGCATATTTGCAGTCTTACAAGGAAGAGTGTGTTGGTGAACAAAAGAAGACACATGACTTGAAAGAAAAGATTGATGAGAAAATAGAAGAGACCAAAGAGAAATTTGCCGAGAAAGTGCACGAGGAAAAATACAAATTAGAAGAGTTGAAAGAGAAGGTTGAGTGCAAGGTGGAAGAGGACAAAGAGAAAATCAAGGAGGAAATAGAAGAACTAAAAGAAAAAATTGAAGACAAAGTGGACGAAGTGAAGTACGAAGAAAAAGAACTAAAGGAAAAGATCGAATGTGAAGTGGAAGAGACTAAAGAGAAAATCAAGGAAAAAGAATGTGAAGTTGAATACAAAGAGGAAGAACATAAGGA
This sequence comes from Chrysanthemum lavandulifolium, assembly GCA_022545495.1. Taxonomy (NCBI): domain Eukaryota; kingdom Viridiplantae; phylum Streptophyta; class Magnoliopsida; order Asterales; family Asteraceae; genus Chrysanthemum; species Chrysanthemum lavandulifolium. The sequence continues at coordinate 231,920,012 of CM040245.1, read as the reverse complement.
AAAGCTCAAGCATGAAGTAGAGGAGGTTAAGTACAAAATAGAAGAGCTTAAGGAAAACGTTGAGAGTAAAGTAGTCGAGGTGAAAGAGAAATTAAATCGAGGAAAAAATAGAAGAACTTGAAGAAAAAATTGACTGTGCAGTAGAAGAGGTCAAAGAGAAAATCAAAGAACAAGAGTACGAGGGCGAGTACAAAAAAGAAGAGCTCAAAGAAAAACTGAAGGAGGAAGTAGAAGAGGCCAAATACAAAATAGAAGAACTCAAAGAAAAGATCGAGTGTGAAGTAGAAGAGGCCAAAGAGAAGATCAAGGAAAAAGAATATGAGGCCAAATACAAAAACGAAGAGCACAAAAACAAGCTCAAAGAAGAATTAGAAGAGGCCAAGTACAAAATAGAAGAAGTCAAGGAAAATATTGAGTGTAAAGTAGAAGAAGAGAAAGAGAAAATTGAGGAGAAACTGGAAGAATTGAAAGAAAAAATCGAGCTCAAAGTAGAAGAAGGCAAGTACAAAAAAGAGGAACTTAAGGAAAAGATAGAATGTGAAGTAGAAGAAGTGAAAGAGGAAATTAAGGAAAAGGAATTTGAGATCAAGTACAAAAGTGAGGAAGTCAAGGAGAATGTTGAGTGTGAAGCTCAAGAAGATAAAGAGAAATTTGAGGAGAAAATTGAAGAACTCAAAGAAAAAGTCGAGCACAAAGTCGAGGAGGTGAAGGAAAAGATAGAATGTGAAGTAGAAGAAGTGAAAGAGGAAACTAAGGAAAAGGAATTTGAGATCAAGTACAAAAGTGAGGAATTCAAGGAGAATGTTGAGTGTGAAGCTGAAGAAGATAAAGAGAAATTTGAGGAGAAACTTGAAGAGCTCAAAGAAAAAGTCGAGCACAAAGTCGAGGAGGTGAAGGAAAAGATAGAGGAACTAAAGGAGAAGGTAGAGTGTGAAGTAGAAGAGGCCAAAGTTGAACTTAAGGAAAAAGAACATGAGGCCAAGTATAAAAATGAAGAGCACAAGGAAAAACTCAAAGAAGAGATTGAGGAAGCTAAGTACAAACTAGAAGAATTCAAGGAGAATGTGGAATGCAAAGTAGAGGAAGACAAAGAAAAAATCAAAGAAAAAATAGAAGAGATTAAGGAAAAGATTGAGGAGAAACTAGATGAGGTAAAGTACAAAGAGGAGGAGCTTAAGGAAAAAATTGAGTGTGAAGTAGAAGAAGCAAAAGAGAAGATTAAAGATAAAGAGTATGAGGCCAAGTACAAAAAAGAAGAGCTTAAGGAAAAACTAGTTGAAGAAATCGAAGAGGCCAAATACAAAATAGATGAGCTCAAGGAGAAGGTTGAGTGTAAAGTAGAAGAGGATAAAGAAAAAATTGAGAAGAAAATTGAAGAAATCAAGGAAAAGATCGAGGAAAAAGTTGACGAAGGCAAGTACAAAAAAGAAAAACTGGAGGAAAAGATCGAATGTGAAATTGAAGAGGCCAAAGAGAAAATTAAGGAAAAGGAATACGAGAGCGAATACAAGAAGGAGAAGCGCGAGGAAAAACTTAAGGAAGAAATAGAGGAGGCCAAGTATAAAATAGAAGAAATCAAGGAAACAGTTGAGTGTAAAGTCGAAGAGAAAAAAGAGAAAATTAAGGAGAAAATTGAAGAAATCAAGGAAGATATCGAGTGTAAGGAAGAAGAGATTAAAAAAGATATCAAGGAGAAAAAATATGAGATCGAGTACAAAGAGGAAGAACTAAAAGAAAAACTAAAGGAGGAAGTAAAGGAAGCTAAGTATAAAGCCGAAGAACTCAAAGAAACCGTTGAGTGCAAACTAGAAGAGGATAAAGAGAAGATCGAGGAGAAGGTAGAAGAATTCAAAGAAAAGGTTGAGCATATAACTGAAGAGATGAAGGAAAAGATTGAAGAGGACAAATGGAAAATCGAGAAGAAAATTGAGGAGCACAAGGAGAAGAAAGAAGAGGAGAAAGAAAAGAAAGAACTTGAAAAGTTGAAGAAGCATGAAGAAGAGACTTGTGCTCCTGTTAAGCACTACGAAGAAGTTATAGTCGCTGAAAAGGTCGAGGAGGATTGTGTCGCTGCTCCACCACCACACCCGGTGGTGTCACATAACGAGTATGCCACTGTCGAAGTCGAGCACAAGGAGAAGAAGGGCATCTTTGAAAAGATTAAGGAGAAGCTTCATGGTAATAGTCATTCAAAGAGTGAAGAAAAGAAGGAAAAGACACATTACTAAAGGTAAAAAAAATTATTGTTTGCTTGTTTGGTTTGAAGTTGATGGTGTTTTTGTGATGTTCATTGTTGGTGTTACTTTGTAATTTGATTTCTGTAATTTCTTAGGTAGAGATTTGTTTGTAATTTATTAAGTGTGATATTTTATGATTTATGTCAAGTCAAAAAATATGTATTCTTTTAGTGGCTGTGTATCGATTTTTATATTGGAAATTGGTTTGAATAAAGTTGTGCTCTTGTTTTAGTTTTCTAAATTGTTGTAGCATAATCTCATGGATGATACTCAATTTCCGTTATATAGAAGTGATAACAGGGTTATAAGCTAGTTAAAAATGTAAACTCGAATGATAATCTCACGGACGACACTAAAAAAAATTGGCATAAAGATGATGAAAAGTAAATCGACCCAAAAGGCCACAACAGAAGTTGAACACTTTAAATCAAAAGAAAGTATCTTTAGTTACTAGAATTTGAATATACTAAATGAATGATTCCATGGGCACCTTTATTCATTGAATCATATGGTTATGCAACTGTAAAGTCACCTACATGGTCATATATTATTGTTCAATAGCCCCTTTGATTGCAAAGTTTGAATTAAAAACAGTTTAAGTAGCCAATTTGTTGTGGGAAATATGTATTTGATGATGAAACTACTCCAACTTGCTCTTTGAACCATCATTATCTTTCCATTATTATTTTGGTCTATCGATCTAAGTTCTATTGCTACTTCTTGGTGCACTACATGTGCTTTCTCTTATAAGTTATAACATCATTTATCTAATTTACTTGCGTTTTTCTAATTATAAAATAAATAAAAATATGAGGTTAATATGATAGATGAGGTAGGATCAAATGAGAAATATAATTAAGATGAGAAGAATGAGAAGAAATCACAATCACAAATATTAAATGCATTCATAAAAATAGATGCATTTCCTTATTATTATGTGGCTACAATTCTTTCTCACTCTTCTCATCTAAATAATTCTTCTCACTAGATCCATACTCATAGATAGATTGCATAGTTTATAAATCCGTGTATCACGTTGGTTTTCTAAATCCTACAATGAATTGTTTCGGTCTGTGGACCGGATGAAATGTTTGGTTTGAGTGTGTATTTTTTGTTGTTATTTAAAATTGTGGAGTATGTTTATTCGGTTGTAAGCGTGGTCCATTTACTACGAGTGTAAGGTCTTAGGTTTGGTATACGAGAGATAAATCTGAGGTGATAATGTTGTGGTTTAGTCATGTTTATTCTTATTATATTCAGCTTAAGCTAACCCAAAGTTAGACTGAATGTAATAATACCACACCAAAACCAAACACGTCACTGTTACATAAACCACACATCAGCTTTCTCTCTCCTAAATCAAACATTCGTATTAAGAAGACTACATTCATAATCAAAAACAAACCCCAAAAAATTAAATATATATACATAAAACACACACGCAAACAAAAGAATTGATTCGGTCCACTGACGGACCAAACCATTGCCAAGCCTTTTGGTTTGTGTAGCAAAGAGAGACCAAACAAAATTGATAGACCAACCAAATGGTTTGATTCTCATTACATTTAGTCTTATATATGACATTCATGTATTTTGGTAGCTTCCCAAAAGTGCCCTGGTGGGCCTATACTTGTAATTATCAAAGAGCCTCACTTGCATTTTGTTACGTTGTTGACCCAAAAGTGAAGAACAAGTCGATAACAAAAAGAGAAGTAAGGGTGTGTTTTGTATATGCCTATGAGAATTATAGAATGAGTTTCATTCCAAATAATGGTATTTGTTTGATAAATCTTGCAATCAAATATAACAATGATAGATGGATATGTTTTATACTACAACTCACTCAAAAAGGTAAGATATAAGACTTTCATACTTGAGGGGCCCACCTTATATCTAAACCAATACCGATTGTGATTTATAGTAGCATACAAAACACACCCTAAGACAAAGACATCAAAATCAAGTCTGAAAAAGCCAAGAGTCAAAGATTACTATAGAAATAAAGATTTCTTAAAAATGCATGACCAAAAACATGTGAAAAGGTTTGAACCGGTGAGTGATCATTAAAATTCCTTGTTTTCACTATTGAATTTACAAGCGATACAATTCCAACTTAAGCCACAATCTACAATTCCTTTTACTTTGGTCTACACAACAACATAGCCAAATGATACTATCCAAACAAAATGTTATAACATATTTAAGCATCCATGTTTTATGACGAGAAAAACCGTATTCAAGCACATGTTTAGATAACATCAAGAAGGTAACTATTTGGATGAAAATTAGATCATACCACACGGAGTGGTCGTGACATCCACACAGTGACAAGCCAAGTCACGAGTGACCACCAAAACATATATCACAAGTCACAGCCAAAATTGCATATGTTTGGTGACTGGCTCATCAAAGTGAGGTGCAAAAAACGTGGGCTCATTTTCAAAAAGTAAATATTTTTTATTTGTTTTGTGAGTGTGTGTGGGATATATTTGTATAAAGTAGGTATTTAATTAAAGGTGAGTGGTTTGTGACCAAAACGGATGAAAGTGAGCGAAAGTGAGAGGAAGTGAGAGAAGAGGGAAAACTGAGGTTACGCTGATGTGGATGGTGAAGGTGTAACCACCACTCCTTTAGCCTTAGCGACCACTGCTATATCAAAGTTGTCACAATTCTCAATTTCCGGTCATTTCTCAAATTTACTATCCATCTAGGGGATTTACTATTCACTGGTTACTATTCATCATTTTACTATTCATCGTTTTTTAAGTCAATTTGATATTTTGAGAGGTTATTTCAAAATTTTACTATTCACAAAACACGATTCATTCCCGGAGAAAAAATTATATTCATCATTTTTCGTAAACTAGGCTTACGAGTATCAAATTCGCGTAACCGTAAGGGTTTACCTGCGTATTCATGAAACATCTTTGAGAACACTTCATATAGACTAGAGTTAGTCTACATATCATCAGTAATGTCATTTTCATATTAGTTCATGCATGGGTTTGCATTTTTCATTAACGTATATTTTTCCTATTAAATAAACGCTATCGTACGATCATTTATTTTGAATAATTGATCCGACACTTTCAAAATTATCTCGATATATTTTATAACCATTTGAAGATTATAAAATTATATTATTAGTTTACCGATATTTTGAATTTATTTTATATATAAATTGTTATATATATATATATATATATATATATATATATATATATATATATATATATATATATATATATATATATATAGGGAAGAGTTCTTTCTAACTAAAAAATCATGGAATCATGGAGAACCGATCCTGACCGTAGATTAATGTAATTAAAGGCTGAGATGATTAATGCCCTTTTTGTAATTAAATCAAACTTGATTACCATACTAGTAATTGACTTAGGGGTATAAATGACAAATTGCATCAACATTGTACCTGCTCCTACAAATACGCCCACCCACTACGTACAATGTTTGCACATTTAACCAATTTTAATATTTTATTTTTATTTAAAAATTATACCACCTAAATTTGTAGGAATTAAAATATTTGAAAACCACCAAATCTTTATCTGACATCCAAATTGTAACAAACAATTTTTGTTAAAAAAAACATATATACGTAGTATTTTAATATACTGATATTTAACAATCGGTTATTTCAATAATTTTTAGAATTTCTAAATTGTTTCCATTTATTTTAATAAAACTAGCGTTTCGTAAATGACTTACACACATGTGCACGAGACACTCATCGCTTTTTTAAAAATACATATTTTTGAAATGATATTTTATATTTCTATGGTTATCTAACATTAGTGGTGTACCGTATCTGCAACATGTTATGTGCATGAATTATCCTTAACTAATATAATAAGTGGACAAATATCTATATACTTGATGTGCATATGCATACGAAACATTTTATAGTTATTTCTAAAGCGCATCTGTATGAAACTTCAAAAATATAATAAATATGAAATGCACATGTGTACGTAATCTAAAGTTAATGTATTTGCATGAAACTTTAAGATAAGAACACGATATAAAAGTTTTTCACATGTGCATGCGATATCGAACTTGTGCATGAAACATAAACACATGTGCACACCTTCGATATTTTAAAAATAAACATGAAATGTACATGTGCAACAAACTATTTTTATCACTTTTTCATTATTTCAAAACAATGAAAACTGAATTTTTAAAATGATGCACATGTATTCACCGATGACCATGCAAAGCTGTTGTTTTCGAAGCAGAAATAGCCTCAAAAAATTTTCTATACATTCACTTTTTTTTTCTCAAAAGAACGATCGTATAAAAAATGCTTGTGTTAATACCCCAAAGTTACTTCACATGTGTTGCACCTTTTTAAATTACATATACAATTTTGGGTCGTTTCATTCACAACGAATTTTTAAAGAAAACAACTAACGTAACCATTAATTTATCTTTTCTCACTACTACAATTTAAAAGTCACACTCGGTTCACATATTATTATACATAGATACAAAATGTCTAAATGAAAACTGGAAAATGTAGTCATGTGTGTTGTGTGCATGCGTGCAAGTATTACTGTCTTCAACGTCAGGTCCAGTTTAAGCAATGAAAACTGGAAAATTAGTTTTGAGCAATGCACATGTGTATTTGTCATCGTTGTAGTCTTCATAATACCCGGGGTGCATATGTGATCTTGAATTTCTGCACACGTGCATATGTGAATCTGTCATCGTCGTCGTCTTCGTCATACCCAACAGTTTACTAAAGTTACAACATTAACTGCTTAAACAATAGAATATATAGTATAAAAATTCATATGAGACCATGTTTAGCTTTGAGACAACCAAACACAACTGCAAACCTTCATACACCAACACAACTGCAATCCTTCATACCTGCATGCATTGTATTAATAGCTGGTTCAAGTTATTTTTCTACAAAATTAAAATTCCAAGTTGATTACGTGTTCGTATATTAAAAAACACTAGTGCATTGTACATTTGCATGATCAATATACATTATGAAAACAGTTAATCACAATACACATGCACATCTGCATTGTAAGTTGATGACATACACATATGCACAATGTGCTTTTAAGATGTCAAATGTTCGCGTTTATCAATATAAAACCAACCCATTATAAAATTAAAAGAATTTATAGTATTAAAAATGATTACCTAAAAATAACATGTATGAATATAAACTTTCACCATGAATCTAAATATACCTTCAAAAAACAAGAAGAACATGGGATCTTTATATGTCTATAACTGAAAGATAATGTCTTTGACATCAGTTTCGATTCGACAAGCAGCTATACCTCGATCTATTTGATTATATATATGGAATTTCTCTAAAGATCATATACGAAACTTAAACGATGGTTAAGAAGTTTCGTGGTTGTATCATTAGAATTCAAATGGCGGAAGAGAAATCGTATTTTTTTTAATGAGAAACCCTAGATCCAATGAAAGTGGAGATTTACGGTTGGAAGTTTGATTAGAAAAGATTGAAGCTAATATTAAGGAAATGATAATTTACCATATTATCCTTATTCATTTAAAGAAATCATTAAATTAAACTAATTACATGATTGGGCGAAAGCGGTTCTCATGCTTCTCGCATTTTTATGGTTCTTAATATAACCCTTCACTATATCTATATATATATATATATATATATATATATATATATATATATATATATATATATATATATATATATATATATATATATATATATATATATATATATATATATATATACACATGACCGTTTAGTCAACTCGATAATTATTTATTCACCAAATTTTGCGAGAAATGTATTTTTATAATTTTTATGACTTGATATATTTTATTTTGTTCCGCTTAAAATCGATTTCTAGCTAACGCTACACTTAATAATTAATTTTATGTACAAAATACACACTATATTTAACTTTATATACATTTACTTAACAAAAATGTACAACCTATTTACCCAAAACCCCTTGGCCGACCTCCCTCCCCCCATGTCATCATATTTCTAAAAATCTTGACTTTAAAATTGGACACATACACATTTGTAGATAGATATTTGTAATATACTAATTTTATACAAACAAAAACACATACAACACATAACAAAAAGGTGAAAACAAAGCAAACTCTTTCCTTTCTCTTTGGGAAGTCGGCCAAGCAAGAAACACAAAGAGAAATCAAGAATTTTTCAAGTTCAAGTAATAATCATAACACTAGTATACTTCTATATAGGTTTTGGAATACAAACCAAGAAGTGTTTAGGAAATCTAGTTACTCTAACCTCATCATACTACTAGTAAGTGTTCTAAATATTTTTACTACTCTTTCATAATCATATTTGATCTATTTTTATCATGCTAGTACAAAAACATGCAAGTATCATATGAATTTGTTCCACTTTTACTTGTTTTTACTTCATATTATAAGTTTTAATCATCCTATAAATATTCTCATGAAACATATCATTATTGACGAAGTTTAGGAACCCATGGCACCCTAAGAAGGTGTACGGTAGGTTTAGAATATATTTGGTGATGATTTGAAGTGATTGAAACAAGTATTACGCTAGAAAAATCATTTTCGACAACTTAAGAATGAGGTCTGATCGTTTTTATAAAATCTGGAAATTTCGACAGGTCATAGATTATTTTGGGCCAGATATTCAGAAAATATACTTTAAAACGAAACCGTGGTCGCTTGAACGGGTTAAAACGGATTTATAACGAAGAAGTTACGATATTTTCAAGTTTAACGACGAAAACTATTTTTCTGAAAATTTGCAAGCTGTCAAGGTTTATTTAAAGGGCAAAAATGAGTTTTAAACATTGTCTAAATGATTCGAATTGTCAAAAATATATTAGTATACATTAATACGAAACTAAGGATATATAAAACGTAGAAAACGGACTTATAACGACTAAGTTATACGCGTTTTAAATAAGGATATCGTAACTATTTTACACAAGTATAACACTTATATATTTTTACTAGGCCAAAATGGTTATCGCAAGTGACCATGGTTGGAGCCATTTTTCATATCGATATAATGTTTTTGAGAAAACGATTTCTCCTAGTAAAAGTGAGTTCTTCTATTCTATTTTCCAAAATGTTTAACCGTTTGTCAAGCGAAGCTATAATGAATAATTTACGATCACTCAAAGTTAGCCATTTTCATGATTTGTCAAAATATATTGTTTTACGACGAAAAACTATAATTTCCTAATAAATCACTAAATGACTATCGTAGGATATCATTTCAACGTAGGTACTTGTAAAGAAATTTATAACTTGACAAGACGTTATAAACTTTTTCTTTTTTTGACGATAAACTTTATTTTCAAAATGCATAAATGGTACGGATATCATAAAAGTTTGCATGCACGACATTATTTGATGAGTGTCTAAATACTCATCATTTCGTTCACATTTAAGCTACAAAATTATCTGAAAACATACAAATATGCTTCAAAATATTGGAATTATCTCCAAATTATGTTTTTAGGTATTAAAGTGCAAAAGGATGAAATCGATGAAAACATGCAAAACATACATAATTTACAGTTCAGTCCTTGATCTTTGATAAATTGGCAAATCTAGTCCCTGGTTAATCAAAACTTGTAAAAATATCATTTTAGGTCCTTGGGATTCACAAGTTGTTCAAAATAATCCTTTGAAGTTAAAAAAATCTCAAAATTACAACTTTGGTCCCTCAACTTTGCAAAACTGTCAAAAATGGTCCTTAGGGTTTTAAAAATGGAAATTTATCAAACTACACCCTTATACTATTCTTATTTGACATGATTGGTCCTTGTGATTACTTTGGATATTTTATGTGTTTAGTCCTCACTTTGTAGGAATTACATGATTGGTCCTCGGGCTTTAAAGCCATACAAACCAAACGGATCCTATATATATTATCTAAGCCCAATCCAATCCTAAGCCTACCTAAGCCCAACTATTAACCCGGTCAACCAACCCAAGACCCGGTCAAATAATACAAACCAAACGCACCTGCTTTTTCCTCTTCTCCTTCTTCTTCCCTCCACCAGTAACTCAACACCTCACCATCTCCAGCTCATCCCTACTTTTCACCCACTCTCCATCACCTCTGCCACTACCACCCCCCACAATAAATGCCATTCCCACCCATTTTCACCTCAAAACCACCACTGTTCACATACAAGCCCATAGTATTGAGCAAAACCACCCAACTTGGTCCAAAATTACATCAAACTTGCCCTTTACTCTTCCATATACTCCCAAGAATCCTTAATTGTATCAGAAGCGCCTCAATTACACGTGGAGAGATTTGGCGCCAAAATTGGATTTGAATGGTCAAGATGAATTTGACTCTTTCAAGGGCTAAGATGAAGTGGGATGAGATATTTGTTCAAGTGGGATGCAAATGGGTGATAAATACATAAGAAAGAAGAAGAAGAAGAGAAATATCATAATTTTAACTTAGTTTATGATCAATCGTAGTTAATCAAAGTAGTTTGTATCATTAGTGTAATCTTTAAATTTCATTCTCGCTTGTTAATTACCTTTGCTAAAGTGTAATAAACAAACTTGGTTACTCGCTCAATCTATATTTCAAGTTTTCGAATTTCAACTTTGTCCCATTTTCATTACTAGTCTTTTAATTTCATTGATGATTGTTGTTTAGAGGACTTTAAATAACACTACTAAGCTCTCGAAGCTTTAGCAAGCTTTTAAGTCATCTTAACTATCAATAATCAATAAAGTAGAAAAATACCAAAAATATAGAAAATAGAAAATAAAAAAAAAATAGAAATCAGAAAAGCAAAGGAGCAAGTGCTATCTTGATTGCCTTGGTTTAGAGCTCATGGAGAGCATATAGGTGTGGTACTCAGTTCTTGGTTCTCGATTTTGGCCTTAACTCAAGTTGTAAGCTTATCTCTTGATTTTGCCATTTATCGTACTAGTTCTTATTTTAGTATAATCTCTTGTTTCATGCTTAGTTGTTAGTAGTTAGTGATAATATAGAGTAAAATCAAGAGGTTGTTAGTTGGAAATCATAGTTGATAATAATTTTAGTTAGACAGTTAAAATAGCTTAGTAGTGATTAATAGGTTATAGTTGTTAATTGTCGTGTTTTGTGTTCATTTGATCTAATTACATCATAATCAAGTGTTAGGAATCGCTTCATGTTGTAATTTTGGATTTGTAACACTAATCATACAAACCGCCTTGCTAAGGTGTGTTTGGATCAAGTCGCTATCCGAGTTTATGCATGTTATTGTCCTTGATATTTGTTGTCGCATGTTTATCTAGATCATCATAGTCCATTTCACATCATAATACATAGGTCTCATTAGTTAAAAGTCAAAATAGTTTGTAATCTAATCTAGCAAGTTAACCGTTAGAGTAATAAGTTCCATAATTACCATACTAGCTTAAAAGTTGATACTCTAGCTTAATTTAGCTTTATCATAGCTTAATACAACATACTTAATCAAGAAATTAGTATCAAAGCTCGATTAGTCAAAGTAGTGGTTAATGTAAAAAGTCAATTTTTCAGTCACAATTATTTTTGAATCAACTTTGGATCTAAATTGTGAACTTGGTAATTGATATTAGGTCTTGAGCTTGTAGGTTTTAAATATTCTGTTGCTATTCTCCTTAATCATATTTGGTATAAATTTTATCTAGCCAGTTACAGTGCTGAAATAGTGCTTATTTGTTAGTAATTTCTCATAGACTTGCTCTGTCTCACAGAATGCATGCTACTTTCACACGCTTGCATAAGCTTGTATAGTGCTTGTTTATCCGTAATTTGGTTGTTTGTGACGCCTTGTGGCTAGTTGCTATAATTAAGTGCTTATTTGCCATAACCGCTTAAATTGGAGTGCTTATTTTTCCTTAACTTGTGCCTATAAAATCAAACACTACACCGATCATACAAGATAAACAAGCAAAACCACAAGCCCATCATAAGCTCATCAATAAGCTTTGGCTTGTGATCTTGGCTCATTAAGAAGCTAAGCACTCATCTACAGCTTCAAGCTTTAACTTTCATTTTCAAAGCCTTTACTAGGGTCGCATATCGCCTAAGCTTGTCCATTCACTCGCTTAACCGAGTAAACTCACCAACCCACTCAACTTCATAAGCCCTCAAAAGCTACCCGTGGTCCCCATTGGTCAAGCTTTGGCAATTTGGAATCCTTACCAGCCCCACATTATAGTTAAGCATTCAATAAGTTCTATTGAGCTTATTTCATAAGCTCAATTTGGCCATATTGGTTGCCTGCTCAGGGTGTTTGGATCTCATTTTCATCGAAGTGCTTAAAAGCTTATTCCAAGCTTATTAGCCAAATCCAAAGGAACACACTTGTTCATATTTGTAAATATACCATATATACACAGACTTATCTTTTATTTTCTTTATTAAGCTTGTTTTAAAGCTTTTACCAAGCTTACTAGCTTATTTCACTCACTCAGAAAACTGAGTGAACTCAGTTTGGACCCCTCACTTCACAAGCTTTTTCTGAGCTCATCAGTGGGTCCCACACCCTAAATCTTGGTTCTTCCAACCCCCTCCTACCAGGCTTGAACCATTGACCCTTTGTTTGACCTTGGAACCTGTGGACCCCACCTGGAATTACCTCACAAGGTTGTCCCATTTTCTGTCTCAGGAACCAAATAAGCAAGTGCTTATTGTGGTCTTTTGGCTTATTCAAAGGAGCTTATATTATCAAGTCTATCTTATTCAAGTCCAAGTAACTTATTGGAACCAGAATCTACCATAGTGGACCCACATAAGCTCATTTGAGCTTATTTCCTTCTAAGTCAATGTAAAAGTCAATCGTTGGGCAAATAAGCACTTTTAGTGCTTATTCGAGTTTCAAGTTAATTGTTTTGTAATAGTTTCTTATTTTAAGTATTTTAATAGTTTTATAAAAGAAAATCCACAAAAAGCCAAAAATACTTATAGTAATAGTTTCTATTTAATAGAAACTATCTATTTTATTTTCTTTTTAGCTTATTTATAAGCACTTCTGTAATTTTTTATTTTTAGTAAATCTCTTTTATATTAAAGTAGTTTTATAAATTTTTCTAGATTTTTCTTTTGTCATCTAGTAATTTTTAGAATTAATTTTAGTTTAATTACTTATTAATTAATATTAAATAGAATAATAGTATAATAAATATATTTTTAGTTTTAAAATAAGTTTTATATTATTTTAGATTTTTCTAAGTTTTTAATTTTATTTTTCTAAGCCTTATTTTGTTTTCTAATTAAATAGTGTATTAATAAATAGTATTAAATAATAATTAATTAAATAATAAATAATATATAAGTTAAATAAATAATTTTCTTTTCTAATAATTTTCTTTATTCTTAGGATCTCAAAATATAAATTTCACATTTGTGGGGTTTATATTGATCACTTTTACTTTTATTTTTGTACGCTTACGTAATTTTATTAAAACGTGACGTTTTGGTTTTAAACGCTCATCACTTTAAAAATAGTGATAGCGTTTATTTAATAGATTTTAACTTTTAATTTTCTTTAATTTGCATTTAAGTCGCTAAGACGTGCAAATATCTACTATAGTTATAATCGATTTGTTTTTAATACGCTTTACGCTTCTAGGGTTTTGATCGACTTATTAGTTGATATAACTCATTTTGAGTTATTCATACTTTTAGTATTGTGACAAATCATTCATAACCCTATTCCTAATCAACCAAGCTATATAACACATTTGTTCAATCACAGGATATCACAACCTCGTTGGGGAATAAACGACCCGGGAATATAACTGTCCTACCTCGGATTATTGCATTTACGGTTTCTTTAGTTTAACTTTAGTTGTTGACCATCCACAAGTGGTTGATAAATAAAGTTGTCTAGAAAACCGCGAACCAATTTTTGGCGCCACGCTGGAGGTCGTATACGTTGAACAATTTTGTTGGTGATTATCTATCCTTTGTATATATATTATATAAAATATCGATTTTAATCTTCCTTAAACAATATGAAAAACAAAATATTTTCTTTTTCTTTTATATATATAAAAGATAAATAATTACAAAATACTCTTCGCACCCCTTCCGAGTTTCCTTTTCTTCAAGGATCCTTAGACGCTGCCTTAGTGCATGCGCACTCGCTCTTCAAGGTCATCAAGTCCTCTTCGCGAGCTTGTAGCCATACCTCAAGAAGTCGAGACGTTCGCTCCATCACCGCATGCGAGATACGCATCGAGCCAAAATTCTGTCAAAATGGCGTAAGAACAAACGATGAATGAACTTCTCCAGCACCCACCGATGGGTACGGAGATGCCATTGTTGTTCCACCCATCGTGGTGAGAACTTTGAGCTTAAAACAGGTTAATAAACCTAGTGACAATACACAATTCTATGGGTTTGAAAGGACGATCCTCACTATCACATTCGGTGGTTCAATAAAATCACATCCACCTTGAAATGTAAAACCTCCCGAGGATGCAATCAAACTTCTTCTTTTCCTGCTTTCTCTCGATGGGCCCGCCAGATCCGGCTTGATAAATGTTTTCTAAGTCGATTGAAACGCGGAAGATTTAGTACGTAAGTTTGTGCATAAATTCTATCCTCCTTCAAAACCACGAATCTCCTGAATGAAATCATGAAATTCACACAACATTTTGATGAAACATTCAATGAATCATGGGATCGTTTTAAGGAAATGCTACGAACCGTCCTCATCATGGATTTATCGAGTTGATATATCTAGATACTTTCTATAATGGCATAAGACAAGTCGATCAAGACTCTCTTAATTCCTCCGCTGGAGGTAATTTTTGAATCGAACAACAAAGGATGCTTTAGCCATTATAGAGAACAAAGTTGAGGTCCGTACTCAAGAAACAAACCGATTGCTCCCAAAGCAAGTGATTCACCTTCTACTTCATCTCCCATGACTCAAACTGCTGACAATACTCGCTTTGCTCAACTCATGGATGTTTTAAAATTTGACTCTTAACCAAAAGAAAGAGTCATCCAAACCAGCTGAAGTCAAAAAGATTGAACCATGTGTCACTTGTGGTGGTCCTCATGCATACTACAACTGTACTGCCACCGATGGAAATGCATTTGAAGTTGATGCTCTAGCCGGTAATTTCAATCAAGGAGGTAACCAATACCATCCTCAAGCTGAAACAAACTACCGTGCTAATAGCCAAGAGGGACCATCAGGATCATATCAACCCAACAATTCAAATAGGTCTAATCCTAACCACCAAGAGGGCATAATAACCAAAATCAATATCGTACTCAAAACAATCGATTGTTCCCTGCTCAATACCTACCCCATAGGGAAATTCAAATTCTAATCAAGGGTATTCACTCCTAATAATCAAATGGTATCGCTCCAAGAATCTCAATCATTGAACTAGCTAACCACATCAAGGCTACTGATGCTAAAATGAGAGTGGTTCAAACCAAATCTCCAATTTGAAGAATGAATTTGATTCTTCAATTGCAAAGAACAATAATGAGTCAAGAACGATCTTAAAAGTATGATATCCGATTTGGTGAAACAACTCGCTCCACCTTCCACCTCGGAAGTCTCCCGAGTAATCTGCTGCGAATCCTGGGGTGAACTCAAAGTCACACTACTCGTGAGTGATACATACTCAAGTTGGAGCAACCACGGTTGTCCCAAATTCTACACCCCCAATTACTCCTACATCATCAAAGATAGATCCCACTCTTTCACGATTCACGGTTAAAAGTTTGTCAAACAATCTTTATGACCAAAGGGCAGCTATGACTTATTCTCATATGCTTAATGCTTCCCGAAAGAGTATACTTGACAATAGTGATGAAGAGGAGGATTCCAACATCATCAAAGCTATCACCACTCGTAGTGGTGCTGCTTATGAGGGACCCTCTACTCCTATTCCACCACCGTTATACGATGTGGAAAAAGAGCCCGAGGTTGCCAAGGACCAGGTGCAAATTCCAAGCCCACGAAGTACCGCACACGTCCAACCGCAATTTGTCCTCGAAGAAAACCAAAACAGAGTTGTCTTTGAGACCGATGAAACTCCCGAGCCCATCGTCCCTAAATCCAAACCTTTAAGCCTACCATTCCTTACCCTTCACGCTTAAATGAGCAAGAACACCGCGAGAGGTCTAATTACTAAACAGACAAACTCTTGCAAATCTTTAAAGAGTTGCAATTTGACATAAGTCTTATGGATGTCGCCATCTTGATGCCCAAGTTTGCATCAACAATCAAACAGCTTGTTAAACAACAAGGAAAACTGTTGAATTGGCAAAACTTCTAAATGAGAACTGCTCAGCAGTTATCTTAAAGAAGCTTCCCGAGAAGCTTGGAGATCCCGTAAATTTATCTTACCTTGTGAATTTCGTGAATGGTTGCATGCAACGCCTTGGCGATCGGGCGCCAAGATCAACCCGATGCCTAATTCAAGATGGAAGAAACTTTCTTCCTAAACTTACCCCACCGCATGACTCTTGAGCTTGCAGATCGCTCAAGATCTATGCCCCCGGTATTGCCGAGGACGATTTGTGAAAGTAGGGAAGTTCCATTTTCCACCGACTTTGTGGTTGTTGAATTCGATGTCGATCCTAGGGTTCCTCTCATTCTTGGAAGAGGATTCCTAAGAACGGGCCACGCCTTATAGATGTATTTGACCACAAATCACATTGCGTGTAGGTAATGAGGCTATTACCTTCAACCATGATCAAACTTCAAAGTACTCCTCCAATTATAACTCGCATCGGTTAACCGAATCGATGTCATTGATGTTGCCTTTACAGAGTACTCTCAAGAAAATCTTGGTTATGTTCATGATTTGGTGAGTGGTGATCCCACCCATTGTCTCATTCCATCATTTCCGACTCTTCCACTTCCTTAACTCGATGAGGAAAGTGATTCTATTATGGATAAGATTGATGATTATCTCAACTGGATACATTTCTTCCTGGTATTGATGATACCGAGAGTGATCAAGAGGAAGATGTTATTCTTCTTCTTGAACAATCATTGCACCTGTAAAATTATTCCACTCTCCCAACCAAACAACTTCATAAAGAGGAATCCAAAGCAGTTGAAAAAACTGATAAAATTCCTGAGATCAAGCATAAGACCTCTCCTCCTTCACTTAAATTTCAAATTCTTGAGGAGGAAGTTCTTGTGATCACCGCTGCTCGATCTCCCTACTACCCTTCACCTACCCGGTGATTTTCCTTCTCTTCACTCATTCGGAGTGAAGATGTTACCTTGACCGGATATTCCATATAACATTGGTTTAGATCCGATACTTCCCATGGATTTTAAATTGTTTTTTTCTCTCGACCTGCTCAGAACTCTTTATTAAAGTTAACCGCTCACAAGCGGTTAGTTTATGTGACAAACCCGACATTTGGGAGGAAATAAATCATACGGGTCGAGTCCAACTAGTGACTCGGGAATCAAAAACATTAGCACAAACATGGGTTTTCACCGTGTGTAACACCCTAGTGTGGGGAGATGCCCACATGTTGGTTATTCAAAAAAAAAAAAAAAAAAAATTATAAAAAATATGTATGTATATACATCTTAAATAAAGGCTAAGTAATATTTTCCTTTTACGCTCTAAGTTCGGTTTAACACCCGGTGCTTTGAATATTGAGGCAATATTCAGTTCTAAGTGTGGGGGGGATTCTCTCGAGAATTCAAACACATGTTCCATCAGAACCCCATTTTAGCCAAAATTTTAAAATTTTTTTTCTCACTTAGAACGCAATAAATGGTAATCAGTCCACCATGTCTAACACACATAAGGATTGGCTAATCCAGGAGCAAACGGCTCTTGGTAAAGATATTTCAAATCCGTTTATGGCTTGCAATTTGCCTAAAATTGTATGGTACCTCAACTCGCCATATCCGAAAAAGCGAAAGAGTTGGCTAGCCCACAAGATTATGGCTTGTGGTAAAGGCGTGGAAAAACCATAATTGGTAATCACCACCAAGATGTTGACTATTCCATCAAGAGTTGACTAGTCCGTATAAACGGCTTTTGGTAAAGACAAATCAAAACCGTTGACACCGGTGGTTTCTTGAAAATCACATGGTTATCATTTGGACCATAGTTCTTACTGAATCGAAACATCTTGGCTACTTAGAAGTAATGGATTTTGGTAAAGAGTTCTTTCAAATCCATTAAAATCTTCATAAAATATTGCTAGGACTAGCAATAGTTTAGTATGGGGATTGATGAGTGTCTAAATACTCATCATTTCGCTCACATTTAAGCTACAAAATTATCCGAAAACATACAAATATGCTTCAAAATATTGGAATTATCTCCAAATTATGTTTTTAGGTATTAAAGTGCAAAAGGATGAAATCGATGAAAACATGCAAAACATACATAATTTACAGTCAGTCCCCGATCTTTGATAAATTGGCAAATCTAGTCCTCGGTTAATCAAAACTTGTAAAATATCATTTTAGGTCCTTGGGATTCACAAGTTGTTCAAAATAATCCTTTGAAGTTAAAAATCTCAAAATTACAACTTTGGTCCTCAACTTTGCAAACTCACAAAATGGTCCTTAGGGTTTTAAAATGGAAATTTATCAAACTACACCCTTATACTATTCTTATTTGACATGATTGGTCCTTGTGATTACTTTGGATATTTTATGTGTTTAGTCCTCGCCTTTGTAGGAATTACATGATTGGTCCTCGGGCTTTAAAGCCATACAAACCAAACGGATCCTATATATATTATCTAAGCCCAATCCAATCCTAAGCCTACCTAAGCCCAACTATTAACCCGTCAACCAACCCAAGACCCGGTCAAATAATACAAACCAAACGCACCCTGCTTTTCCTCTTCTCCTTCTTCTTCCTCCACCGTAACTCAACACCTCACCATCTCCACTCATCCCTACTTTTCACCCACTCTCCATCACCTCTCGCCACTACCACCCCCACAATAAATGCCATTCCCACCCATTTTCACCTCAAACCACCACTGCTCACATACAAGCCCATAGTATTGAGCAAAACCACCCAACTTGGTCCAAAATTACATCAAACTTGCCTTTACTCTTCCATATACTCCCAAGAACCTTAATTGTATCGAGCGCCTCAATTACACGTGGAGAGATTTGGCGCCAAAATTGGATTTGAATGGTCAAGATGAATTTGACTCTTTCAAGGCTAAGATGAAGTGGGATGAGATATTTGTTCAAGTGGGATGCAAATGGGTGATAAATACGTAAGAAAGAAGAAGAAGAAATATCATAATTTTAACTTAGTTTATGATCAATCGTAGTTAATCAAAGTAGTTTGTATCATTAGTGTAATCTTTAAATTTCTTCTCGGTTGTTAATTACCTTTGCTAAAGTGTAATAAACAAACTTGGTTACTCGCTTCAATCTATATTTCAAGTTTTCGTAATTTCAACTTTGTCCCATTTTCATTACTAGTCTTTTAATTTCGTTGATGATTGTTGTTTAGAGGACTTTAAATAACACTACTAAGCTCTCAAGAAGCTTTAGCAAGCTTTTAAGTCATCTTAACTATCAATAATCAATAAAGTAGAAAAATACCAAAATATAGAAAATAGAAAATAAATAAAAAATAGAAATCTGTGAAAAGCAAAGGAGCAAGTGCTATCTTGGATTGCCTTGGTTTAGAGCTCTGGAGAGCATATAGGTGTGGTACTCGGTTCTTGGTTCTCGATTTTGGCCTTAACTCAAGTTGTAAGCTTATCTCTTGATTTTGCCATTTATCGTACTAGTTCTTATTTTAGTATAATCTCTTGTTTCATGCTTAGTTGTTAGTAGTTAGTGATAATATAGAGTAAAATCAGTGAGGTTGTTAGTTGGAAATCATAGTTGATAATAATTTTAGTTAGACAGTTAAAATAGCTTAGTAGTGATTAATAGGTTATAGTTGTTAATTGTCGTGTTTTTGTGTTCATTTGATCTAATTACATCATAATCAAGTGTTAGGAATCGCTTCATGTTGTAATTTTTGGATTTGTAACACTAATCATACAATCTGCCTTGCTAAGGTGTGTTTGGATCAAGTCGCTTATCAGAGTTTATGCATGTTATTGTCCTTGATATTTGTTGCTGCATGTTTATCTAGATCATCATAGTCCATTTCTGTCATAATACATAGGTCTCATTAGTTAAAAGTCAAAATAGTTTGTAATCTAATCTAGCAAGTTAACTGTTAGAGTAATAAGTTCCATAATTACCATACTAGCTTAAAAGTTGATACTCTAGCTTAATTTAGCTTTATCATAGCTTAATACAACATACTTAATCAGTAAATTAGTATCAAAGCTCAGATTAGTCAAAGTAGTGGTTAATGTAAAAAGTCAATTTTTCAGTCACAATTATTTTTGAATCAACTTTGGATCTAAATTGTGAACTTGGTAATTGATATTAGGTCTTGAGCTTGTAGGTTTTAAATATTCTGTTGCTATTCTCCTTAATCATATTTGGTATAAATTTTATCTAGCCAGTTACAGTGCTGAAATAGTGCTTATTTGTTAGTAATTTCTCATAGACTTGCTCGTCTCACGTAATGCATGCTACTTTCACACGCTTGCATAAGCTTGTATAGTGCTTGTTTATCCGTAATTTGGTTGTTTGTGATGCCCTTGTGGCTAGTTGCTATAATTAAGTGCTTATTTGCCATAACCGCTAAATTGGAGTACTTATTTTCCTTAACTTGTGCCTATAAAATCAAACACTACACCGATCATACAAAGGTAAACAAGCAAAACCACAAGCCCATCATAAGCTCATCAATAAGCTTTGGCTTGTGATCTTGGCTCATTAAAGCTAAGCACTCATCTACAGCTCAAGCTTTAACTTTCATTTTCAAAGCCTTTACTAGGGCTGCATATCGCCTAAGCTTGTCCATTCACTCGCTTAATCGAGTAAACTCACCAACCCACTCAACTTCATAAGCCCTCAAAAGCTACCCGGTGGTCCCCATTGGTCAAGCTTTGGCAATTTGGAATCCTTACCACCCCACTTTATAGTTAAGCATTCAATAAGTTCTATTGAGCTTATTTCATAAGCTCAATTTGGCCATATTGGTTGCTTGTCTAGGGTGTTTGGATCTCATTTTCATCGAAGTGCTTAAAAGCTTATTCCAAGCTTATTAGCCAAATCCAAAGGAACACACTTGTTCATATTTGTAAATATACCATATATACACAACTTATCTTTTATTTTCTTTATTGCTTGTTTTAAAGCTTTTACCAAGCTTACTAGCTTATTTCACTCACTCAAAACCGAGTGAACTCGCTTGGACCCCTCACTCACAAGCTTTTTCTCGAGCTCATCTGGGTCCCACACCCTAAATCTTGGTTCTTCCAACCCCCCTCCTACCAGGCTTGAACCATTGACCCTTTGTTTGACCTTGGAACCTATGGACCCCACCTGGAATTACCTCACAAGGTTGTCCCATTTTCTGTCTCAGGAAATAAATAAGCAAGTGCTTATTGTGGTCTTTTGGCTTATTCAAGTGAGCTTATATTATCAAGTCTATCTTATTCAAGTCCAAGTAACTTATTGGAACCAGAATCTACCATAGTGGACCCCATAAGCTCATTTGAGCTTATTTCTAAGTCAACGTAAAAGTCAATCGTTAGGGCAAATAAGCACTTTCTGCTTATTCGAGTTTCAAGTTAATTGTTTTGTAATAGTTTCTTATTTTAAGTATTTTAATAGTTTTATAAAAGAAAATCCACAAAAGCCAAAATACTTATAGTAATAGTTTCTATTTAATAAAACTATCTATTTTATTTTCTTTTTAGCTTATTTATAAGCACTTCGTAATTTTTATTTTTAGTAAATCTCTTTATATTAAAGTAGTTTTATAAATTTTCTAGATTTTTCTTTTGTCATCTAGTAATTTTAGAATTAATTTTAGTTTAATTACTTATTAATTAATATTAAATAGAATAATAGTATAATAAATATATTTTTAGTTTTAAAATAAGTTTTATATTATTTTAGATTTTCTAAGTTTTTAATTTTATTTTTCTAAGCCTTATTTTGTTTTCTAATTAAATAGTGTTAGGATCCAAATATTATTGTGTTTGATGATTCGGTCTTGGATGATCAAAATACATGTTAGCCATATTTTAGAGAGAGAAAGAGAGAGTGTTCTTGGTAGAGTTGCTTCAATAAAATGTAAAAGGTTAGATTGTTGTTACACCCTTCCATGGATGGAAGGGGTATTTATACTACAAACAAAACGCCCTCCCATCTGACCGGGATCGTGGATACATGGGTAAAGACCCGTCCTTCCTCCACGGTGTTGCACTATGCTAAACCGGACTAATAACTAACTAATAAAACAATAAATAACGTAACTAACGATTTGTCTCTGAGCTAACTTATGCTAGATAACACTGGGGTGACCGACTCTTTACTATGGAATTTTCTAATTCTAACAATCTCCCCTGCGAGGTCACCCCATGTTTTACATTTCAATCCTAGCATTCTATTTTGACTTTGTTCTTGAGCTCAGACTTCAATTCTTCAATTCCGCAATCTTTGTGCTTTAGCAATGACTCTTCAAAGTCCGCATAGATTTGTACTTTCGGTGGAGGTCTTTAATCGATCCACATCTTGATGATCTTCGAGCTTTCTTTGAGATCATCACCACAAGAAATCTCGGATCACCCTTTATTGTATTGCCATCATGTGAAGTTGTGACTTTCGGACCGACATGCTCACACTTTTGAATCATGACATCTTTCCATCGAGTAGCGGAAGCCTTCATCGTTCATGATATTTGCGCAGAATAAGCATAAGCATAGTATGAAATATCGAGCCGTGTTATGTAGATATGCACCACCATGATTTCTTCAAATTAAGTGTGGATGTCGTGAGCATGCGGCTTTGATTGACTCCTCAATTCGATCACCGAACCGTCTAAATGTACCGCAAACAACAGTTAGCAATAAAACACACGAAGTGTCTTTGATCACTTTATTGAATTGAGGTACACGCCCACGGTTCCTCGTTGATCAAGATAAATCACGCCGTGATCGTAGGATTCCTAAGAATCTCCTTGACAGGTTTCGCAATGTTCTAGCCGTTCTCAAACCGGAACGCCTCAAAGAAGACAACACGGAGTGAGTGAACCAATGAATTGAGATTCATCGATTGATGAAAATTGATTTGAAAACAATCGCGTATTGCTTAGAATAAAGAGTTTTGCAACACGAAGGTTTTATGAGAAAGATCAATTTTCAATCAAAACACTTTTGTATTTGAAAATAGTACACAATCGACGTGCTAGTGAAAAGAAGAGATTCGCACATCGACCGGTTTTTCTAAAAGTATTTTTCAATCGAGATACCTTTTCAATTTTGAAAACATAAGTACACATTCGACGTGCTAGAGAAAAGAAGATTTGCACATCGAACGGTTTTTCCAAAAGTATTCACAATTCCATTCTGGACCAAGGTTGATTCAAGACCGAATCGCCCATTGTTTCTATCCAGCTTGTCACAAGTTTGATCTTACGAGAAGATCTCACATGTCACCCACCAAGAGCTTGTTTGATGTTGGCTCTGAAGGATTTCCATCTTCATCGTGAATATTTTCATATCACTCGGATGTTCCGGCAATACCACAAGGATAATGCGAGGACTCTTAATATGTTCTTACTTTCCACATTGTGTGAAACAAAGAAGTCTTCAAGAATTTAGTGTCCTAACGAGATATTGTGGATGATCTCTTGGCTCTAGACTCAATAGTGCACATTTGGTTCCCGTGTTGGAGACTAGGGAGGGTCTCCTTCTTCAATATCAACAATCTCTAAGAGAAAGTCGATAGATTATGTCGGTTCCCGTGAGAATGAAACAAGCCCTTTTAAGAGGAACTTGAGTGGTTTGGGAAGTTTAGTGCAAAGGCATCACTTTGGGTCCATGATGTCTTGTCTTCAATACCGGTGTTACCTTAGTAACCACCAAGAGCATATGAATTGAACCCGGTTTACGCCTAAGGTTGAATTGATGGAGGGCTATTTTTTTCACCCTTTATCATTCATTTCTTTTCATTCTTCAACCCCTTCAAGCTTACCGAGACTTCATAACTAGAACCTTGTTGGGTTTATTCCAAGATTAGCTGCCTCATCCGCACTCTTCCCATATTCTCATTTTTCTCCTTTTTCAATATTCCTAAGGACTCTACACTATCTAGTGGATTATCCTCGGAAGATCCCTCCGGTTCTGGCGGATCGTGGGAACAAACACCTAACCTCACCATCCTTATAACTCCATGCATAAAGTAAATTTGGTCGGTCTTTTGGTATTGTTCTTTCCTTCTCGAAACCAATTGAAAAATCATTTGGAAAAACCAATCAAGGTACTTGTGATATAAAATCAAAACATTTTGTACCTTAATTGTTTTTGATCATTTAGAAAAATGCTCCCCCTCAACATGAGCATATGATTTTGAAAATTTTTTGGCACATGGAGGCAAGAGTTCTTTGAAACAATTTCTTTGAAATAATTTCTTGATCACAATTTCCATGGAAAAAGCCATTTGATTTTCTTTGGTAAATTCTCCCCCTCAATATGTGCATAGGATTTTTGAAATCATTTTTATCACATAGAGGAAAGAGTTCTTATGAAGCACATCCACGATCACAAAATCCATTACAAAACCATTTGAAAACACAATCAAGGTACTTTATAAATCTCTTAAAAAACTTTTGTACTGATGGTTTTGCTCCCCTCAATATGTGCTTCAAGATTCGAAAGCGTTTAGCACATATGAGAGAGCGACTGCACAATTGAATCAAACGAACATCATTTATCAAATTTCATTATTAAATCACAATTCTCCCCGATCAAAAATATCAAACCTTTGAGATTTTGGATCCCAAGTGATTTAATTAGGTTTAGAAAACATGGGAGAAAATGTGGCCTTGTTTAAATACTCATCCGGTTTTGGATAAATCCTCCTCCTCAACATGTGCATTATGTATGAAATCGTTTGACACATGGAGGCGGAGTGCCTTTAAAGGACTAAAACCCATTCCATTTAAAAGCATTGAGATTTAAACACGATCTCTACCCCGATCAAAATTTCAAACCTTTTGAGATTTGTGATCCCAATTGATTTAAATCATTTAAAACATTTGGGAAAGACGTGGCAAGATTCAATTTTGAAAGATGACAGATAAGGACCATTTTAAGACATTAAAGATTGTTAGTGTCGTATGATAGTTTTAAGAGATCTTTTAGTAAAATAAAACAATTTCACAATCAAACAAGAATGTAAAAATTTCATTTTGAAAGACCTTAATTCTAAAGAAAAATCATACCATGACATAACATTAAATCTTTAGATCACCACATTTTAGTGTACAAACGGACTCTTTTGAAGATATATTGATTTGAAAATACTTTAAATTAAATCACTCTCCCCCTCAATCTATGACCAAAGTCAATAATTGAGTGACTTAAGTTTTGATAAATGAAGTCCGGTGATTTTCAAAATTTAGTCCAATATATTTTCAAAACAATATTTTCCATTTTTCAAAACAATTTAATCAAATTTATTCGTAATTGTTTAAAATGGTATCCTCGCATAAAGATAAATTAGTGGTTGAGAAGCTTCCGTTGTTTGTTCTTGTAGGGCTTGGAAGAAAACCGTCTGCAGATGCAAGTGAGACTTCTTCACGTTGCATTTTGAATGCCAACCGAGGTCAATTAAGCTCCGTTTCTTCAATCACATCGAAGAAAACCATCTGCGATGCGGTGAGACCTCTTCGTTGCATTTATGCCAACTCTCCATTGAAGTCCAATTAAGCTCCGCTTTCTTCATTTGTCAACCCAAGAAATAGTTACCCTTTCCTTTCGCATCCAATCATCTTCAATTGTGGGATTCGGATCCGGATCGGGAACATTCTTATACCCAATATACCGCATCGTTAGTGAACACACATACGATATATGGTGGTCGACATCACCCATAACAAAGAATCGACTAATTAAAGTCAATTCAACATAACAATCGGATCATATAAGGCATGGGGTTTATGTGTTAATCAAACTCTAATCATCTAAACCTAACAATCATATCCTAAATTCCTAGTCCTTCGACACGTGCAAATATCATTTTTAATTAAGCACGAGGGATAATTAAGAAACCTCGTTAGATGATATAGATTTGAAAACATTCCCCCCTCAATCAATGACTCATTTTTGAAACATTTTAAAAGCGCAAGTCATTGATTGATTTTGCAAATTAATCTGAAAACTCGATTCGATTGATTTTTCAAGCAACTCATTTACCACCATTTGAACACAACAAATATTTTTCAAAGAATTATAGACGGAAAAACATTTGTGTAGGAACAACGATCCTTCGACATACTTTCCTCATTTAGTTTTTAGGATAAGTGCACGAAATATTTTGAAAATTGTTTAAGCGTAGCACTTTCCTATCTTGAAAACGGGTTGCTATCAAAAATAATAGCAAGCCATAGTTTTAAGCACGGGTTACAATCAAGTAATCGCAAGCCATTTTATGAAGCGCTGGTTACAATCAAATGATTGAAGCCATTTTTTTAAGCCCGGTTACATGCAAAATAATCAGAAGCCATAGTTTGTGACATGTTTAGAAAGAAATATTTACACCTCCCGTCGAACTTCATCTATGGTCCGTGCCATTATTGAATGACATTTCTAAGACCGTAGATGTTATCGATACGTAAGACATGTCTTAGAAAAACAATATTTTTGGTCTTTTTCAAATTTTCTCGATTTTTATGGATTTTTGTTGGTTTTATATTTTTCTATTTTCTTTTGTTGGTTTTCTATTTTGTATTTGGTTTTTTGGTTTTATATTTTGTATTTTGCTTTTCCGAAAAATATATACAAGGATAGAATAGATGATATAGTTAAGAGGATGATGATACGAGTACCAAGATAAGAATATCGAGCGACCTCGTTGTAGAAGATAAAGTCATCATCTCTAAGCATTCACCACCAAAGCTTCCAAGACTCTTGAATCAAGAGAGAAATTGATCCACTTGAAAGTGAGACTTTGGTAGCTTCCCCAAATCGAAAATCCTTATGTTGAGCGTATTCAAGCTCTATTTCAAGCTTGCTTTAGCAGTGCATGTAGAAGCACACCATTATCATAAACCCACCGCTCCTTTCAAGAATAATCACCGTGATTCTTCGCTCGAGGTTATA
This sequence comes from Chrysanthemum lavandulifolium, assembly GCA_022545495.1. Lineage (NCBI taxonomy): Eukaryota > Viridiplantae > Streptophyta > Magnoliopsida > Asterales > Asteraceae > Chrysanthemum > Chrysanthemum lavandulifolium. The sequence continues at coordinate 231,892,538 of CM040245.1, read as the reverse complement.
TCATCAACAAGAAGAACGACATCGTATCATCCCACACATAAAACAATCTTCTCAAATTTCCTTTTCAACCGACGTCAAGCGATCCATTCCAAAAGGTGTCAAGAGAACAATTCCCCTAGTAGTTGAATTGATGCGCTCGGTCTCTTTGTATACCGCTCAAGAACTCTCCGAATACACATCATGAGGGTAATGAAGAACAACTCCCAATGTTCACATCTTTCGTCCTCGATGAATGTGTATGAAGCTCAAGAACCCAGTACACCAATATCCAAGAACTCTCCGAATACACATCATGCCCTAAGGAAAACACCTCCCAATGTTTGTGGTAAACAATGGCTTTCTTCCCCGATGATCGTGTATGAAGCTCAAGGACCAGTACACACATTCCCAAAGAGAGAACAACCGATAACATTGAAGAAGCGGGCGAATCATCGATTATCTCTCGGGTGACAATCTCTGCGGATGTCAACACCGAATAAGTGATTATATCTCGAATCACAGATTAAGCCCTCAAGTAAAACAAATTGAGCATCCCCAATGTACACAATTTTCTCCCCGATGATTGCGATAACATCGAGATCATCACACACCAATGTACCTCTTATATCTTCGTAAACATTCTCTAACATCTCTTCCCCACACGCTTGAAATAAGAACACTAAACGCTTTGATGAGTAAAACCTTGAGTTTCTCTGCGGTCATGACATTTGTTTTCCGGGATAACTTCAATCACTTAGAAGTATTAAGTCCATCAAGTTTACTCGCCATGAGTCAAACCTTGAGTTTCTCTCATGTAATAACATTTGTCTTCCCGGATATCTTCAATTACTTAGAAGTATTAAGTTCATCAAGTTTACTCGCGTTAGATGCTTGTCTCCTTCCCCTGCACGGTTTTGATACTTGTAATCAAGAAATCATTGTAAGCCCGTGTACTAGAAATCATTTGAGAAGAACATCATTAGCTCATATGTATTTGTGAGAATCAACTTGTCAGAATGTGAGCAAGTCTAATTGGGATTAAATTCGACATATCACTCTCCCCAATTAGTGCTCTCCCTAAACCGACAACTGTTGATAAATGAATTAAGAAGAAGTCTTTAGATCATTAAATGCAACACGCCTTTAGTCTTCTAACATGTAGCATGTAGAACCGATCGTAGACTCGACCTTCTTCAAGATTGTCCAACTTGAGGAATAGAAAGTTAACATCTTCAACTCACCAAAAACAAGAACATCACCAAAAGCATCCTAATCAACTTACATCTTGCAAATCCCTTAACTAAAATCCTCCCAATCAAACAAGAATGAAAGATGTTCATCAAGGAAATCAAGAATCGTGCCGCATAACGAACACACGAAATGGTAACACTAAGCAAACAATCACATCAAACAAGAATGTAAGGTTGTTCGAATCATCATGTTGATGTGCACGTGAAGCATTAACCGAAGCACTTTGTCAATAAACTCATATCGCCTTGTGAAGATGTCAACAAACGGCTCTTAAGAAGAAACTCCATGTGAAGATTACCCGATAAGAAGAAGCTCGGTTCTTACATGAGCTTAGAGCCGTATGACCATTTAAATTCTCAAATAATAATCAACCATGCGGTAATTTCACACTTCTTCTCCCCTCAAGAATTGCATACGGAGTTGCCATTCTTGATTAAGTAAGTGAAAATCATCCGAATGTTCTATTCACACTTCGCAAAATAAGCACCGATGTCGCCATCTTCATTATAAACGAGCAAGTGGAATGAGAAAACAATCGCGATAGCCCGGTTCACTTGATGACCAAGCGCATGGAAAAAGTATGAAGCATGTTGATGAGAATGGTCATAATAAGAAGATTTCTCTTCTTGAAGATAAAGCGCATGACACATACACTTTTCTTTTCTTTGGAGAACGAGGCATGAACTGTTGTGTTCATACATCATAAGAAGATTTCTTCTTTCAAGATAATGCGCACCTAAACGCACACATTTCTTTTCTTTGGAGTACGAGGCCCGAATGATGTGAACAAACGTCATAATCTCTCTTTTCGACTCTCTTAGCAAAACATGTAATCAACCCCATTATCATTCAAGAGACTCTTTGTAGTGACAAATGATGGAGAAAACCCAATATGATGAATTTGACCTCAAGTAAAATACCCAACTCGTGACTTAAACTTGCACATATGTAACAAAGAGCGGTCCGAGACTTCATGCCCATTTGAATCTCTAAGTACTCTATACTCTTCAACCAACCAACCATCGAGTAATAGATGTATATCACCTCTTGAAAATCCACAATTGAATGCGACATCGAGCACTACAACGTAACTCCTTTAAGTGATAGTTATTTTGAGGTGATAAGAGCCCAATTCCCCAAGTGGTAAAAGAAAAGGTAAAATACACCCAACAATAACTAGATTTCCAAGTCTTCGTTTTTGATAATAAGCTCGAACAAGGATCTCAAGAATCTTCATCCATCCATCCCCGATACCTTCGATACTAAGTACACTCGCTCGTGATAATTCACTTCAACCTCAAATAAATAATAGTGAATTAACTCCGTTGTCACATCTTCTAATTAACAGCTCAAATCTAGCCTTCTTTGACGATTTAAGTGAACTCTGATAATGGTTTCATCCCGACCATGGTTTAATGCACATAACCCCGTAAAACCAAGTAATAACCAAACTGCCATGAAGACAACCCAAACACACTCCCAATTCATGAAGTACACCCTTTTATCCCTTCTTTGAAGCAGAACCCGTAACACCAGCATCAGAAGACCCCGAGATACGCTTTCCTTTCTCCAAGATGGTTCCATCATCACGGATTTTACAATTCTATAGTTTAAACCGAGAAATAGTTTCTTTTCATGGGATTTTACAAAACCAAGAATAAACCGTAAGATAGATCCGAAATGCACTTTACAATTACCGTGATGTTTCCATTGTCACGGATTTTACAAGTCTATGATTTAAACCGAAATAATTTCTTTTCATGGGATTTTACAAAATCAAGACAAAACCGTAAACAATGTCACTTGAATGTGTTAAGACAACTTTGGTTTCGTGAATATCTGCTTTTAGGGAACATGCAATGTTCATCGGCTAATAGAAATGACCACAAATGGAGATAACCCGATACGACAAACTTGAAAATGAAGTAAACATCCCAATTTTGTGACTTGCAGCTTGTTCTATATTCTTGATCACAACCAACAGTCGTCTCAATGATAAAGAAGATCACCCATGAAACGTCACTTCAATTTTGCGTAAGTAATACCGTACAAAAACCCCATAGTCATTTTTCACTTTTTCGCTCAAGCCGTGAATTTTGTATCCTTTCCGTGAAAATATACCATACCAAATATACCACTCTTTAAAGTAGAACAAAAAATTGTATCCAAAACATTTTTGTACACACAAAAAAAAATTCGGATGACAATAGTTGAATTACGTTTGAGAATTTCATTTCAACCCAACATCCAATCGATCCAATCAGCTAACCCAACTTCATATTGCCCTTGGCCCTTTAACCCAAAGAGTAAAATTGGACAAAGCCCACGATCAAAAAGATGGAATACCCGATCCACAAGAGTGCATACCAGTTCGTTGGCCCATGTGATTTGTAAGTAACCGGTTGTATATTAAAACCTAGTCACACTTTCCTTACCCTAAATCCCATTTCACAATTATATCGCCTACCATATCTCTCCAAAAGCAGATCTGGGAGACAAAAAACACAACACATCTCCTCTCCATATTACACGTCGATCAATACACCTCTCAATCTCAGTTTCCATCATCCTTTTAATCTAAAAACGAATCACAAGCACACACTAAAACACCCTTCTTTTTTAGCACGGATGAAGATCAAAGAACTTCAAGATCAATATATATTGGTCTCGGGTAGGTTTTTAATTGTGGTATGTTGTATTCGTTTCATTTAAACGAATCAAGGAATGAAGTAACATACTTTTTATTCTCATGTCTTTAATTTCGTAAAGTATCACAAATTGGGTCTATGATGATATTTGTTTTACTTAAAACAATCTTTAAAAGATTGCAAAAAGTAGTGAAACAAGGCTGAGATTGTTGTAATTTTTTGAGTCGTGTGATATCAGGAGAGATTTGTGAGGGTCCTTTGAAGTGAGTCTAGATGTAGGATTGGTTTTTGGAAATGATATGTTCGGACTGATGATGTTATAAGCTGAGGTCGAATAGTATTCTGTTTTGGTAAATGGTATGATGTTGGTCGAGTCAAAAGAGTCTTTTCTTCCTCTACCTTTCTGTTTTGTCGCTATCCATTTTAATGCACCAAGTCGCCACGACAAGTCGCTAGGCTAACTCGCCACGGCCAAGTCGCTAGGCTAACTCGCCACGGCCAAGTCGCTAGGAAGTCGCTAGGCTAACTCGCCACGGCCAAGTCGCTAGGCTAACTCGCCACGACCAAGTCGCTAGGCCAAGTCGTAGCGACTTGTAAAGACAAGTTGCTATAAGAGGTGCAATGTATCTGGACGTTTTGATAAGTCGCTAACAAGAGTTTTTGACATTTTTCCGATGAGTTTTCCGACAACTTTTTCCATGAGTTTTCCGACAACTTTTTCCGACCACCTTCATAACAAACCCGAAAAACCAAAGATATGAATATACCAACTTTCCCGCTTGACCATTAATACAATACACGGATATGGTACAAGAAAGTCATAAAATGATGAGAGATACGTATGGACAAAAACATGACAAAAGCGATATTGAAAAGAAGTTGAGACCATGACTTTTAGACCAAATACCATAACACGGATACGGTTTTACCAGAAAACATGTTTGACCACATATACATAAGATTGTTAAAACCAAGAGAACAACATGTGTAACTATTTTACCAAAATTTTCGACCACAAAATAATACCACAAAAATAGTTTACAAACATGTATCAAAACCACAAAATCAACACAACACAAGAACCTTGGCTCGTACCAATTGTTAGGATCCAAATATTATTGTGTTTGATGATTCGGTGGTCTTGGATGATCAAAATACATGTTAGCCATATTTTAGAGAGAGAAAGTAGAGAGGTGTTCTTGGTAGAGAGTTGCTTCAATAAAATGTAAAGGTTAGATTGTTGTTACACCCTTCCATGGATGGAAGGGGTATTTATACTACAAACAAAACGTCCTCCCATCGGACCGTGGATCGTGGGATCAGTGGGTAAAGACCGTCCTTCCTCCACGGTGTTGCACTATGCTAAACGGACTAATAACTAACTAATAAAACAATAAATAACGTAACTAACGATTTGTCTACGAGCTAACTTATGCTAGATAACACTTGGGGTGACCGACTCTTTACTATGGAATTTTCTAATTCCTAACAAATAGTGTATTAATAAATAGTATTAAATAATAATTAATTAAATAATAAATAATATATAAGTTAAATAAATAATTTTCTTTTCTAATAATTTTCTTTATTCTTAGGATCTCAAAAATATAAATTTCACATTTGTGGGTTTATATTGATCACTTTTACTTTTATTTTGTACGCTTACGTAATTTTATTAAACGTCGTTTTAGGTTTTAAACGCTCATCACTTTAAAAATAGTGATAGCGTTTATTTAATAGATTTTAACTTTTTAATTTTCTTTAATTTGCATTTAAGTCGCTAAGACGTGCAAATATCTACTATAGTTATAATCGATTTGTTTTAACACGCTTTACGCTTCTAGGGTTTTGATCGCATTTATTAGTTGATATAACTCATTTTGAGTTATTCATACTTTTAGTATTGTGACAAATCATTCATAACCCTATTCCTAATCAACCAAGCTATATAACACATTTGTTCAATCACAGGATATCACAACCTCGTTGGGGAATAAACGACCCGGGAATATAACTGTCATACCTCGGATTATTGCATTTACGGTTTCTTTAGTTTAACTTTAGTTGTTGACCATCCACAAGTGGTTGATAAATAAAGTTGTCTAGAAAACCGCGAACCATTATTTCATGACTTACATTAGATCATATCATTCATATTAGGTTGCGGATAGAGATTGCACCTCATTTCTGTGTATCCACTTTGTCATCATAATTATTGCTTCAGGTGAGTATTCACGATCCCCTTTTTACCGTTTTTACTATATTTTGGGGCGAAATGCATGAACCATACTTGAACTAAATTGATTCCTACTTTTGTGAACTCTTTTGGCTTGAACTTTTGAACTTGACTCAAATCCTTGAACTTAATTACGAACTTATGACTTGTTTGAACTTATTGAACCGTACGTGCTATGACCCTGACTTAAAGTCTCCCCTGTTCAGAGTAGTGCAAATTCTCCCATGTTCGGAGTGTTCTTAATTGTATATAATAGTTGTATGATGTACCGTTCGTACATTCGCATTGTTAGTCTCCTATTAGTACGTAGTATGGATAGCGCTATTAGAGGTCGGCCAACATCTCGTTCACTATGTTTCGGAACACATATTATTTATTCTAGGGACTTTGCCTGGCATCCATTATTATATACGTGGTGCTATATTGTGAACTATTATGACAACGTATACTTGAATACTAGACACACAATATTTTGTGGAATGGGTTGTGAACACACAGGTTGCAAGTTTTGTATGGGCGGAACTTGGAACTGAGTGGATTTACAATGCCTTTACTTTGTGAACTATTCTCGATGACCGAAACCTTTGACTCCCTCTCTTAAGAGTTTTCATATTATATAAAACGTGTTTACTCACCAACTATTTTCATAGTTGACCCGTTTTCTCTCATGCATTTCAGGTGATCGTCAGTAAGCTTTTCTTCAAGGTCTTAGCATAATGAAGTTTGCACATGTCACTACTAATCATTATGTATTAAATCGAAGTCTTTTGGGATCTAAACTTTATACTTTAATTGCCAATGTCGGCTAAACTAATATTGTAATAATGTATCTTTTCTTTTAATCTTAAACGTTGGTATGTTCTATTATCTTTTGCTTGTGTTCCTTTCCAGTTACACTTCGTGTTTCCGCCTTCGGCGGGGTGTGACAAAAGTAGATGAAAATTATTCAACACATACAACTAAAAGTAGTGATCATCTTTGGCCATTACTCCCTCACCTTTCACAATCAACACCCCATCAGCTTTCTCTCTCATCTCACTTCCCCTCACTCCCTTTCTCTTTTCACCGGCAGTGGTCACACCACCCCTCATTTCATTAACATACACATTTTAATACAAACATACCCCACTAAATACCTCACACACACTCACAAACTAAATTAAATATGGAGTTAATTGCATTTTCGATCCTTCTGGTATGGCTGAATTGCAGATTTGGTGCACTGAAAGTCCTCATTTTGAAGCCGTTGCGTTTTTGGTCCCCTGCCCCAAACGATGTTAAAGTTTTAGGGACTAACTCTGCAATTTGGCCATACCACAAGGACAAAACAATGCAACATAAACTTCAAAATGGGGATGTCCAATGCACTTTCAAAGTTTTAATGACCAAATCTACAATTTGACCACACAACAGGGACCAAAAATGCAATTAACTCTTAAAAATAATAAAACCAAAATGTGACCGACTTACCTTTCACCCTCATTTTTTTGGTTGGTTTTATATGCAAGGATGGTGTGTTTTGTCACACCCCAAATTACCTTTTGCGTGAATGGAATTCTGGGATTGATATCATAGCATCACAATCATAGTTATATTGAACGACCTAAAGTGTCGCTTGGAAAACACATCGCTTAATTTAATAAAATAATCGAGTTTACAAAGTATAGGTCCCAAATGAAAATCAACTTGTGCGGAAATAAATTTGTTACAATTCAAACGATGTTTTAAAGTATATAAAACCTAAGTGAAACGCTCGTCACCACGACTCTATGATAAGTCCACATGCATGCCATGGAGTGAATGCCTTAGATACCGAGATAAAACATGCTAAAAGTGTCAACACAAAGGTTGAGTGAGTTCATAGAGTTTGTGTTGAAATGTAAAGCCTTTCAAAATCGCTTATGCAAGAAAGGCATTGTAAATCCACTCAGCCCAAGTTCGCCCATACAAAACTTGCAACCTGTGTGTTCACAACCCACCAAAATGTGTATAGTTTATGATCGCGCATGATGTCAAATGAATTCACAAAATAGTGCATAACTTAATGTATCCATAGTTACTTAATATAACACATAATTCAATGCGGTTTCAAATTGTTCCATGACCATTAGTTCGTGATTGTACCAAGACCATTAGACCATGATTGTACCAAGTCCGTTAGTACATGACTATACCAAGTCCGTTAGTTCATGACTATACCAAGTCCGTTAGTTCAACATTATCCAAGTCCGTTAGATCGTGATCATACCAAGACGCTTAGCTCAATGATTCATGATATAGAAATTCTAAGTATGGCGACATCACATTTCCGTATGACTAACATTCGCCTCGGATAAACATATAGTTTGCAAATAATCATGTTTGCCATAAAATTTGTCGAGTATGTATCTCCCCAAAGAGTTTAATAAAAGCATTAAAACAATTGAAAATGGGGCTATGGAACTCACTTGGACAATGATGCGATGGCAAAAGTGAGTACACCGAAATGTAGCGTGAATCTCTAAACTTGACCTATTATGAATGATATGATACATAATAAGTCATGATGTAATGTTATGCATGCAATTCGGATGATATCTATACCACTTATGAATTTTTGAAATAATCCTTTTCGTTTAAAAATAATCTTTAACGCCTTGACCATTTTAAATTACTTTACTTGTTTTTATGTTGGAATGACATCCGCGATAATCATTTAGTGATTTATTAAGAGATTATAACTTTTCGTCGTAAAATAATGTCGTTGGAATTTCCATGAAAGTGACAAAACGGCCTCTAAAATCTAGTCGTAAAATGGTGCACGCCGAGCGCTAGGAAACAAACTCAATGGTTTTGGGAAGCTCAGATGATTATCTCAAAGTTTTAGTACATGAGTTTCCATCCTAGAGGTCTCGAACATAAGGAAAATAGAGGTTAAGTATAGTACTTATGTCCCAAAATATAGTTTAAGGATGTTTTTCCCAAGAAAGTTTAAGCGAATCGTAATTAATTCATTACAACCCCGCTAAACAAACAATGGTCATTTTGGAAAATATACTTGGCGATCTCACTTTTACTAGAAGACATCACTTTATAAGAAGTTCTAAATCAATGTTAAAACAACCTTTAACTTGGTAACTAGTTTTTGCCGTAAAATTTGCCTATTAGGAATGTGATATAGTTTTCTTATATAATAAAGTTACGGCAACTTTTGTAAACGTGTATAATTTAATCGTTACAAACTGCTTTCACGTTTAAAGATCCTTAGCTTTGTATCAAAGTATACTAACATATTTTTGACAAGTCGACATAATTTACAACGCCCAAGCTTCATTTTGACTCGTACAAAATAAATATTGCTTGCTGAAATTTCCGAAATTTATAGTTTTCGTGCCAACTTGAAAAATTCATAACTTCTTCGTTATAGCTCCGCTTTAATCCGCTCAAGCCGCCACGCTTTTCTTTTAAAGTGTATTTTCTAAAATCTAGGCCAAAATTTTTATTCATCGTCGAGATTTCAGATTTTGAAATTAAGGACAGACCCTTTTTAAACGTGTCGAAATGAGTTTTCTCGCACCAAACCTATTCTAACCCATTCAAAACAACTCCGGTTATTCTAATCCTACCATACACCTTCTTAGGGTGTCATGGTTTCCTAGACATCACCAAAACTAATATATAACAAGGAATAATTATAGGATGGATTATATATATTTAACACTTAAAACCTTAAAAGTGGTATAAACATCACATAACTTGCATGTTTTCTCAAATAAAAATGAAATGACCATAACAATGAATATGAAATATTATGATGATAATGAATGCTTACTAGTGATTGATGAGGTTTATGAGAACAATGGATTTTTCCTAATCACCCTAGGTTTTTATTTCAAAACCTATACAAAGAGTGATACTAGTGTTAAAACCTTGTCTTGAAAAATATTTTGAAGATCTCCTTCTTGCACCTTGTGGTTGCCGGTTTGTAGAGAGGAGAGAAAGAGAGCACCTTTTGATTTTTTTTTTTTCACTTGAAGATAATGGTAAGAATGTGTGTATTATGAGTATACTATAATATATATGAAAGATATTTAGGAGCCTTGAGATGATTCACCCCCCTTGTGTCGACAAGGGGGTAAAATCATTTACTTTTATTATTATTATTTTTTTAAATGTATAATGTAATATAATGTAAAGTTAATTGAAGATAAGTGGTAACTTGTATACATATTTGAGTATTTAGGGTAGCGTATTAAAAATAAATTTTAACGGATCAAATTAAAATATAATGAAGTCATAAAATTATAAAAATACATTTCACAAGAATTGAGTGAAATAATAATTATCGATAGTATTTACGAAACCGTCGAATTATATAAATATAACAATTTATATACAAAATAAATTGAAAACATCGGTTAAACTAATAATAATATTTTTATAATCTTAATATGAGTATAAAAATATATCAGGATCATTTTTTTTGGAAGTGTCGGATCAATTGTTCAAAATAATTAATTACGCGATAGCGTTTATTTAATATGAAATTACACGTTTAATTTAAAATGCAAAACCATGCATGAACTAATATGATGATAATGATGCTAATGATATGTAGACTAACCCTTGTCTATATGAAATGTCCTGAATGATCGTTCATGAATTCGCAGCTAAACCATTAAGGTTACGCGAATTTGATACTCGTAAACCTAGTTTACGATAAACGATGAAATAATGAAACTTGAGAAATGACCTGAAATTGCGAGTTGTCACATTCACCATCTAAAAAGGAATTCACGAATTGGCTTCGTGTTAGTCTATCAATTTTTGAGTTTGTGATTAATATCGAGGAGAAGACATGAGAAAGTGTCGTTATGGTTATCGATGATTGAGAGTGTATAAAACATCATAGTAGAGAAAATATTGGATGAATCTCCATGAGTAACACTTTGACTTTGGAATATGTGATAATTTTGCTTGCACTAAGATTTATAAATAATCGCTCCCAACATAACATGATCCTCCAATTAGACATAGTTAGCTAAGCTATGTATAATTAAGGAACGATGATGTGACGCTCGGTTTAGTTGTTATAACTCTCAATGTTTACAAAGATTTAAACCGTGTCGTTAAAATGGCAGTTAAAGTAGAAGGAAGTAAAATTCTCACAAATGATAACAAATCGGAAGGAAAAGAAAGTACGCTTAATGAGAATATTTTACAACGAGTGGTTTATCAAAAGTAGTACATCTTAAGTCATAAGATCCGAATACGATGGAAGACATAAACTTTGTACGACATAGTACATAAGGAAAAATAAGACTGTTAGTTTCCGAACTTCTTCTGTAAAACCCTAAATTTCGGTTTCCCGTTTTACGTCTAATTTGAAAATTTTAACTTAAGTTCTGAGCATTTAAATTAATGATACAAATTTTGTTATAAATATAAGAGCTCATTCGAAATACAAAGTCCGTATAAAACCTGAACTTAGTTATATGAAATCGATAGGCTTGTTTCTTTCGCCCTTATGTTCCATTTAATAAATAAAATAATAATAAATAAAAAAAAAATAACATAGGTTTATTAAATAAATCAAAAACTTAAGTTCCAAAATCTTTTTATCACTCTCGACTATTAGGCTAATCGGGGGGGACATATTACATTTTAAAGCTTGTGAACTACTTTACTAAGGATTGGGCTTTTCATTTGAAAATTTGATGAAGAATTGGTCACCAACTATTCCAAGATACTCGGCCATTTCCAGCTTATAAACCCCACGCTTATAAACCCATTCATCTCTCATGTTAACCCACTGACTTTCATATTTTAACTCACACCTAAAAACCTAAAACTATTCCAATACGGCAGCTTCATTTTACTGTCTCTTTTCCTCTTCAAGAGAAAATCTAAGGTAAGGTGGTGACCGTGGTGATTTCTTTTGGCTTGATCGTGAGGTTATCTCGCTTCGGTTTGGATCGAGGGTTTCGAGGTGTGGTGCTCGCATTTGTTTGTTCGCTTGGTCGCCTTTGAGGTATCCTCCATCGATTACGCTTTGAAACCTACTCGATATATATATAGATACGTATCATATGTAATCGAAATGGAAACATGCTATATGGGTAATAATAAGTATGTTAACATGCATATAATGGTTCAGATTAACTCATACAATGAGCATTACGCACATGAAATCATAGAAGTGTGAAATATGTGTAAGTCGCATGAATTAATGGAAACTATATAACATATAAGTCGATCTTGTTCTGCTTTCTCCTTTGAACTTGATTATTTTACACGTCTTTAATCAGTCATCTAACACTCATTTTGATCTCTAAATACATGGTCGATAAACACGAAATAGACTTAAAGATGTAAATAAGCATGCATGTGGGGCGATAAGTTGAGACTTCTTGATTGTTAGGTGGCGAATATATGCATGTAATATTAAAGTGTATGCATGGTACTAGTCTAATACTGTTGTGTTATAGTAGTTATGTTGGTGCATGTGGTGTGATAAAACATTAAGACATGGCGTGTGTGTATGTTGTGCCTCGATAGCCATATATGTGTAGTGTCGAGTTACATGCATATTTACATACTCCCTTCATTTGAAGCAATTTAATCAGTCTTGAATGATCGTGTGTGTGCTTGTTGTATGGTCTAACAATCCGAGTACTCAAGTGTATAGAACATGTGAAATGAGTTGAATGTATGTGTATGTTATGGTTTAAAATGAGTGTGTTGAAATGAGTAGTCTTATGGGGTAAATTCGAGGGTCATCATGGATTTATGGCACGCGTAATGGGTTTTGAAAGTGTTTCGTAAGTCAAGTGGGGTTTAATAGTCACGGTGTTTAGTTAGTCGTGTCGGTTAGCCGCTTGAACCATGAGAGAGTAAAGATGGCATGTCGAAAGGGTAAATGAAGTATGAAAATGAAATAGTAACAAAGACGAACCGATTCTAAAAGAAAATATATATTGTTGCATGTTAAATCTATTCATATGTTTCATTTTAATCCTCGCCTTTAGAACATTGTAACATGCGATCCTTAAACTATTATGAATTGACATATTATATCCTAGACTAACCTAATAATATTATTAAGTTTTAATGTTTAATTAATTGTCTAATAAACCCTAAACTTTGATAAGTTACACTTTAAACCCTAAATTATGATAAGTTGTTATATTTAACTCTAAAATATTAATACGATTGATATAATCAATAAATCCGTTATGACTTAAATGAGCTAATAAGTATTATAATGAACCGTAATCCGTGTAGATTCGTTGAAGAAGACGTGACATTATTTCTTCGTGCTCACATTTCCATTTGATTTCATTTGCTAAGGTACGGATATTCGCTCTTCTTCTAAAACATTCTTTGTTCGTAAATATTAGGCATCCATTGTTATGATTATCCGTTATTACCTTTGATATTCGTTTTGTTATTCGCTCGATATTTGAGCTTTATTTGATATTCGTTGGTTATCCGTCGATATGTTTCGATTCGATTATCGATATGTTATGTTCGATTCAGATTTGATATGATATGTTTCGATTCGATTTGATTTGATATGATTATGATTGCTCTTGTATTGCCCACCAGATTCTGTATCCCTAGCCATGGAGGTACCATGGCCATGTCATGAGGCACCGGTGGCATGACACTATCTGGGGCGGTGTGATTGGTCCCCGGCGTTCCCATTTTGTATATGCTTTGGCCATTATGATTTGTTTTGCAGGGAGCGTATGGATGCATCCTAGGTAATTTGTATCTGTATCTGTATCTGGTGATTGGTTGGTGTGTGTTCCTACACCCCATCACATTTTGGTACATTGTGAGCTAGCTACTCCATGTACAACTTTGGATTTGACGGTATATGATTTGTGATATGATTATTTGGCCTATTCATGTGGCATGCTTAGGCACTGGGCAGTGCACTCTGATCCGATGATGTTTGTTATGTGCTCTATTTCATTACTTGTCTCATATGCGGTTCATATTCTTTTAATTCGACATGTTCTCGCAGCTCTTTTCCTTTCTTTGTGTTGACATGATTTGGGTCCCTTTCTCATTTTGATTATCTTGTTACTATATTGTTAATATCTGCTCACTGGGCTTTTTAAGCTCACCACTTTCTTTTCTTTGGCGGTATTTTAGCGGGATCTTGGGATTGAGAGTCGAGAGTAGGGCGCTTAGAGACCGACCACAGAGTTACCCTATTTTTATGGACTTATGCTTCGGACTTTTGTATTTTGATTTTCTGTTGTTTCATTTGTAATTGTAACCTTTGGTTTGTATTTTGGGTCATGGTTTCATGACTTGGTTTTGTAAGTCTTCCGCTTGCATGTATGTTCTGATTTGACCCCATAATGTGACACTCGGACCCTTGTCGGGTTGGGGTGTTACAAATATGGTATCAGAGCAAAGGTTTCGTCTTGTTGACCTTAGGAATGACCTGTGAGGAATTGGGTAGACATTAGGTTGCTTCCGCGACGCTTACCTCTTTCGTTATGTTACGGTTTTCTTTATTTTTCCTTACCGTTTACTCATGCTCTTTTGGCTCTTTTGATCCGTTATTATCGTTCAGATGGTGGTTACGAGAACTACGGACTTCAGTGATGACCCGGCTTTCCAGGCTGCAGTCAACGAGCGGATTCAGGCTCTCCTTCCTGAACTGACTCAGCGCATTACCCAGGATGTTCAGCGCAACATGGCTAGTGGATCCGGCGGTGGTGGTGGTGGTGCTAACCCACCTGTGACTATACACACTTGGCTTGAAAGGTTCGCAAAGCAAGCCTCACCTTTTAGCTCCGCTTAAGTCTCCAAAGGATGCGGAGAATTGGATAGCTCATATAGAAAATCTTCGAGGTTATGGGTGTTGACGATGAGTACAAGGTACGCCTCGCCGCCATTACAAATTTGAAGGAGATGCATTGAATCGGTGGAAGCGATAAGAACGCCAAGGGTGGAGATGTTTTCATGGCTACTCTTACTTGGGCACAAGCCATGAGGCCTTCTATTTCGATGCTTTCCTCAATCGAGAAGGAAAAGTACGAGAGAGTTCTCAACATTTCTCGGTTTGATCGGAGTCGACTACGAGTTTATGGGCGTGTTTCTCCGATTAGGCTGGATTTTTGGGTGATAGGGCTGGTACACCAAGAGCGGTGCAAGGAAGTTTCGTTGGGCTCTCGCCAGATCTTCTTGATAGAATAGTTAATATGAGGTTTGAGGACGTGGCTCAGTTGCGATCTTGCCATGACATTGAGATCTTTGGGAGAAGAACAACCATGGGGTGAAAAGGAACCGTGATGGGGACCGAGTTCGGCCACCTCGAGGGTAATGACTCTGGGAATGGCAACCGGGAAATGACAGGAGAGACTATGATAGGTCGGACGCGACCACAGACTGAATTATCGTGGCAACAGTATTCGGTTCGATTATCGAGGGTGATAGGGATCGAGATGAAGTTCGCACTTGTAGGATTGTGGGAAACTTCACCTAGGCGCATGTGTTACAAGGTTATTGGAGCATGTTACGATGTGGATCTTGAGCATAAAATTCGTGATCGTCCCGAGAAGGCCGACAATGCGGATGAGGTTACGCCACTACTAAGGGCGCAGTGTTTACTATGCCCAAGGATTAGACAACAAGCACTTCAAGATCTTCATGGGAACTTCTTTTCACGTTTACTCGTACTATTTCTGATTTTATTTGATACTGGTACAACATTTTGGTGGTTTCTTATTTGCTTTGCTTAATATTTGACATTCCTGCTTCGTTATCCGTGTGTGCATCATCCTTTGTCTACAAGGAGTTTTGTGGTTAATATCCATTATGTTTTGCCATCTTGTTTCTCTAGAAATGTGTGATCTTGATTCTGATTTTGACTACATCATTTAGCACGATTCTCAATCTGATACGTCTTTGTTATCATCCTCTTCACATGGTTCCATATATAACCTTTAGACCAAAACCGTAATGATCTATCTTTTGTCAAAGAGCCTGAGACTGTCAGCCAGATATCCTTATTTATTTATTTATTTTTTTTGTGATTCGGTACGTATTCGTTTGACATTCCTATTTCAATTTCGAGGACGAAATTTTTCTTTTAGAGGGGAAGAATTGTAAAACCCTAAATTTCGGTTTCCCGTTTTACGTCTAATTTGAAAATTTTAACTTAAGTTCTGAGCATTTAAATTAATGATACAAATTTTGTTATAAATATAAGAGCTCATTCGAAATACAAAGTCCGTATAAAACCTGAACTTAGTTATATGAAATCGATAGGCTTGTTTCTTTCGCCCTTATGTTCCATTTAATAAATAAAATAATAATAAATAAATTAAAAAAAAAAAACATAGGTTTATTAAATAAATCAAAACTTAAGTTCCAAAATCTTTTATCACTCTCGACTATTAGGCTAATCGGGACATATTACATTTTAAAGCTTGTGAACTACTTTACTAAGGATTGGGCTTTTCATTTGAAAATTTGATGAAGAATTGGTCACCAACTATTCCAAGATACTCGGCCATTTCCAGCTTATAAACCCCACGCTTATAAACCCATTCATCTCTCATGTTAACCAACTGACTTTCATATTTTAACTCACACCTAAAAACCTAAAACTATTCCAATACGGCAGTTTCATTTTCTGGTCTCTTTTCCTCTTCAAGAAGAGAAAATACGAAGGTGGGGTGGTGACCGTGGTGATTTCTTTTTGGCTTGATCGTGAGGTTATCTCGTTTCGGTTTGGATCGAGGGGTTTCGAGGTGTGGTGCTCGCATTTGTTTGTTCGCTTGGTCGCCTTTGAGGTATCCTCCATCGATTACTGCTTTGAAACCTACTCGATATATATATAGATACGTATCATATGTAATCGAAATGGAAACATGCTATATGGGTAATAATAAGTATGTTAACATGCATATAATGGTTCCGTTAAATCTGTACAATGAGCATTACGCAGCATGAAATCATAGAAGTGTGAAATATGTGTAAGTCGATGAATTAATGGAAACTATATAACATATAAGTCGATCTTGTTCTGCTTTCTCCTTTGAACTTGATTATTTTACACGTCTTTAATCAGGTCATCTAACACTCATTTTGATCTCTAAATACATGGTCGATAAACACGAAATAGACTTAAAGATGTAAATAAGCATGCATGTGGGGTATAAGTTGAGACTTCTTGATTGTTAGAGTGAGCGAATATATGCATGTAATATTAAAGTGTATGCATGGTACTAGTCTAATACATTGTGTTATAGTAGTTATGTTGGTGCATGTGGACTGTGATAAAACATTAAGACATGAGCGTGTGTGTATGTTGTGCCTCGATAGCCATATATGTGTGAGTGTCGAGTTACATGCATATTACATACCCTTCATTTCAAGCAATTTAATCGAGTCTTGAATGATCGTGTGTGCTTGTTGTATGGTCTAACAATCCGAGTACTCAAGTGTATAGAACAGTGTGAAATGAGTTGAATGTATGTGTATGTTATGGTTTAAAATGAGTGTGTTGAAATGAGTAGTCTTATGGGGGTAAATTCGAGGGTCATCGCGGGATTTATGGAGTGCGTTGTCTTCGGTTTTGAAAGTGTTTCTGTAAGTCAAGTCAGGGTTTAATAGTCACGGGTGTTTAGTTAGTCGTGTCGGTTAGACGTTTGAACCATGACGAGAGTAAAGATGGCATGTCGAAAGGGTAAATGAAGTATGAAAATGAAATAGTAATGATCGAATCGATTCTAAAAGAAAATATATATTGTTGCATGTTAAATCTATTCATATGTTTCATTTTAATCCTCGTCTTTAGAACATTGTAACATGCGATCCTTAAACTATTATGAATTGACATATTATATCCTAGACTAACCTAATAATATTATTAAGTTTTAATGTTTAATTAATTGTCGCAATAAACCCTAAACTTTGATAAGTTACACTTTAAACCCTAAATTATGATAAGTTGTTATATTTAACTCTAAAAATATTAATACGATTGATATAATCAATAAATCCGTTATGACTTAAATGAGCTAATAAGTATTATACGAACCGTAATCCGTGTAGATTCGTTGAAGAAGACGTGACATTATTTCTTCGTGCTCACATTTCCATTTGATTTCATTTGCTAAGGTACGGATATTCAATCTCTTCTTCTAAAACATTCTTTGTTCGTAAATATTAGGCATCCATTGTTATGATTATCCGTTATTACCTTTGATATTCGTTTTGTTATTCGTTCTGATATTTGAGCTTTATTTGATATTCGTTGGTTATCCGTCTGATATGTTTCGATTCGATCCGATATGTTATGTTGGCCCATTATTTGATATGATATGTTTCAGTTCAGTATTTGATTTGATATGATTATGATTGCTCTTGTATTGCCCAGCTTCTGTCTGTATCCCTAGCCATGGAGGTACCATGGCCATGTCATTGAGGCACCGGTGGCATGACACTATCTGGGGCGGTGTGATTGGTCCCCGGCGTTCCCATTTTGTATATGCTTTGGCCATTATGATTTGTTTTGAAGGGAGCGTATGGATGCATCCTAGGTAATTTGTATCTGTAATCTGATCCGGTGATTGGTTGGTGTGTGTTCCTACACCCCATCACATTTTGGTACATTGTGAGCTAGCTACTCCATGTACAACTTTGGATTTGACGGTATATGATTTGTGATATGATTATTTGGCCTATTCATGTGGCATGCTTAGGCACTGGGCAGTGCACTCTGATCCGATGATGTTTGTTATGTGCTCTATTTCATTACTTGTCTCATATGCGGTTCATATTCTGTTTCGTCTGACATGTTCTCAGCAGGCTCTTTTCCTTTCTTTGTGTTGACATGATTTGGGTCCCTTTCTCATTTTGATTATCTTGTTACTATATTGTTTATATCTGTTCACTGGGCTTTTTAAGCTCAGCCGCACTTTCTTTTCTTTGGCGGCAGGTATTTTAGCGGGATGCTGGGATTGAGAGTCGAGAGTAGGAGCGCTTAGAGACTGACCCTAGAGTTACCCTATTTTTGCGGACTTATGATTACGGACTTTTGTATTTTGATTTTACATTGTTTCATTTGTAATTGTAACCTTTGGGTTTGTATTTTGGGTCATGGTTTCATGACTTGGTTTTGTAAGTCTTCCGCTTGCATGTATGTTCTGATTTGACCCCATAATGTGACACTCGGACCCTTGTCGGGTTGGGGTGTTACATCTTCGATCTTCAGCGTTGAAATCTGTTGAGCTTCACCTCCTTCTAACATGTATGCATTCCATGAGCACCTTCAACTTGTTGACCTCCGTTTTAGGGACATTGGTTCCGATAGTGTCCTTGTTCCCACATCCAAGCATGTGACTACGGCTTTACCTCTACAATCCACAGCTGGGTGTCCCAATTTTTGGCACTTGTGGCACTTGGCGGTGGCAAGGACCCGAGTGATGAAACTTACATCGATTACATAATGGGTGTGTTCCAAGATAACCTCCGCCTTCCATTAGTGCAAGCAACATAAACCATTGCGACTTCTTGCCCTCTATTCATTGTTGATGATGGTTAGTGTTACGGTTTTGGTTGTTGTTATTATAACCTCTTTGGTCATTTCCCATTTTCTTTTATTGTTGTTGATTTGGTTATCATTATTGTTGTTGTTGTTGTTGTTGTTTCGGTTATTGTTGTAGTTGGTGCGGTTGTTGGTATTGTTGTTACGGTTGATGTGGGTAATGTTTCCTCTCTTTACTACTTGTGCCATGAGTTTTGGGATCTTGGAGCAGTTCTTCAATTGTTTGCGGATCGGAGGAAATTACATCACCTTGAATAATCTCGGAAGTCCTCCAATGAAAGCCTCAGTAGCTTCTTAATATCCGAAACCATAGATGGGCATAACACGACCAATTCTTGAAACCTTGAATGTAAGTATCAATGTCATACCCAATAGTTACCAGTTCATAAAATTCGGTCTCCAACTTTTTCACTTAAATGCGGACAATACTTCTTCGTTACTAAACCTTTGAATTGCTCCCAGTGAGCTTGAAAGCATTTTCCATTCCCATTGGCGGAGCATACAATTCCACCAAGACATTGCCCCATCAAGTAGTGTACTTGTAGCAAACTTAGCCTTGCTATCCTCGTGGCAATTACATAACAAAACATGACTCCATTTTCTCGAACCATCGAACCATGGCGCTTTTCCGCGGTACCTTTGAACTTAGTGGGATCTCCACTTTTAAAATCCTTATATGAACAACTTCTAACCCCTGGACCTCCGCAATTCTTGCAAAGAAGAAGAAGTCTAGCGGCTTGGCCCTCGCAATTCTAGTAGCTTGAAGAAGGCATGTGCGGCGGCATTGCAAGCTGGCGGCTTCAAACGTTAGGCGCGACCTCGGTGGCGATGGCGAGTCTAGCGGCGGTGGTCAGCAGCCTCGGCGACATTGGCAGTCTAGTGGCTTGGCGAGAGTCAGCGACCTCGGACGGCCGCGCACTGTGCCCTTTCAATCCTTAATGCATTGGCTATACTATCCTCACAAACTTTTGCATAGCCTCTTGAGTCAAAACTTGTGGAGCTTTCTTGGTATAACTTCTTCAAAATAAAGGAAAGGTGAGGCGTAGCAAAGTCGATGTTAATAATAAACGCTCAAAGAGATATGATATGAGGTGATAAGTTTGGGGTTATATTTCAAAATGAATGATGGATTCCAAAAAGATGGGTTATGAGATGTCGTAAATGCTTCAAATGTACGATGGTTTAGTGACTTAATGCGCGAATAACGTGTAACTCGACATGTTAGTGGTGAAACAAAGGAGTGATAGTGACCTTGCCCTACTTAAAGGTTTTACCTCGGCATTCGGCGTTATCGGTAATGAATCAACCGATGTAAAATTGTGATAGGGAATGACAAGGCATTCTCCACATTAGAGTACGAGGAAAGGATAATGGGATGGGTATTTAAAGACATCCATGTGACAATCGATTTGGAATGAAAGTAAATAACTCGAAAATGTACGTATAAACCGCATGTAAGGTGAATATGCACTTATGATGAAATGATGAGATGCTATGATGATGTAGTTATAGTCTAGGTCAATGATGCAACCTAGTTCTCTATAATCAAGCTCACGATGCCAATCTGTCACACCCCAAATTACTGCTTTTGCGGTGAATGGAATTCACGGGATTAGTATCATAGCATCACAATCATAGTTATATTGAATGACCTAAAGTGTCGTTTGGAAAACACATCGTTTAATTTAATAAAATAATCGAGTTTACAAAGTATAGGTCCCAAATGAAAATCAACTTGTGGGAAATAAATTTGTTACAATTCAAACGATGTTTTAAAGTATATAAAACCTAAGTGAAGCGCGTCGTCACCACGACTCTATGATAAGTCCACATGCATGCCATGGAGTGAATGCCTTAGATACGAGATAAAACATGCTAAAAGTGTCAACACAAAGGTTGAGTGAGTTCATAGAGTTTGTGTTGAAATGTAAAGCCTTTCAAAATCGTTTATGCAAAGAAAGGCATTGTAAATCCACTCGGTTCAAGTTCGCCCATACAAAACTTGCAACCTGTGTTCACAACCCACTTAGAAATGTGTATAGTTTATGATCAAGCGCATGATGTCAAATGAATTCACAAAATAGTGCATAACTTAATGTATCCATAGTTACTTAATATAACACATAATTAAATACGGTTTCAAATTGTTCCATGACCATTAGTTCGAGATTGTACCAAGACCATTAGACCATGATTGTACCAAGTCCATTAGTACATGACTATACCAAGTCCGTTAGTTCATGACTATACCAAGTCCGTTAGTTCAACATTATCCAAGTCCGTTAGATCGTGATCATACCAAGACAGTTAGCTCAATGATTCATGATATAGAAATTCTAAGTATGGCGATCTTGTTACTTGATATGACTAATATTGATTCGGATAAACATATAGTTTGCAAATAATCATGTTTGCCATAAAAGTTGTTGAGCATGTATCTCCCAAAAGTTTAATAAAAGCATTAAAACAATTGAAAATGGGGCTATGGAACTCACTTGGACAATGATGCGATGGCAAAAGTGAGTACACCGAAATGTAGCGTGAATCTCTAAACTTGACCTATTATGAATGATATGATACATAATAAGTCATGATGTAATGTTATGCATGCAATTCGGATGATATCTATACCACTTATGAATTTTGGAAATAATCCTTTTAATTTAAAAATAATCTTTTAACGTCTTGACCATTTTTAAATTACTTTACTTGTTTTTATGTTGGAATGACATCCGGCGATAATCATTTAGTGATTTATTAAGAGATTATAACTTTTCGTCGTAAAATAATGTCGTTGGAATTTCCATGAAAGTGACAAAAACGGCCTCTAAAATCTAGTCGTAAAATGGTGCATGTCGAGCGTTAGGAAACAAACTCAACGGTTTTGGGAAGCTCGTATGATTATCTCAAAGTTTTAGTACATGAGTTTCCATCCTAGAGGTCTCGAACATAAAGAAAAATAGAGGTTAAGTATAGTACTTATGTCCCAAAATATAGTTTAAGGATGTTTTCCTAAGCAAAGTTTAAGCGACCGTAATTAATTCATTACAACCCGCTAAACAAACGATCGGTCATTTTGGAAAATATACTTGGCGATCTCACTTTTACTAGAAGACATCACTTTATAAGAAGTTCTAAATCAATGTTAAAACAACCTTTAACTTGGTAACTAGTTTTGCTTAGTAAATTTGCCTATTAGGAATGTGATATAGTTTTTCTTATATAATAAAGTTACGGCAACTTTTGTAAACGTGTATAATTTAATCGTTATAAATCCGTTTTCTACGTTTAAAGATCCTTAGCTTTGTATCAAAGTATAATAACATATTTTGACAAGTCGACATAATTTACAACGCCCAAGCTTCATTTTTGACTCGTACAAAATAAATATTGCTTGCTGAAATTTCCATAAATTTATAGTTTTCGCCGCCAACTTGAAAATTCATAACTTCTTCGTTATAGCTCGTTTTAATCCGTTCAAGCGCCGTTTTGCTTTTAAAGTGTATTTTCTAAATATCTAGGCCAAAATTTTTATTCACCGTCGAGATTTCCAGATTTTGAAATTAAGGATGACCCTTTTTAAAACGTGTTTAAATGAGTTTTCTCACGCCAAACATATTCTAACCCATTCAAAACAACTCCGAAGCTATTCTAATCCTACCATACACCTTCTTGGGGTGTCATGGTTTCCTAGACATCACCAAAACTAATATATAACAAGGAATAATTATAGGATGGATTATATATATTTAACACTTAAAACCTTAAAAAGTGGTATAAACATCACATAACTTGCATGTTTTCTCAAATAAAAATGAAATGACCATAACAATGAATATGAAATATTATGATGATAATGAATGCTTACTAGTGATTGATGAGGTTTATGAGAACAATGGATTTTCCTAATCACCCTGGGTTTTATTTCAAACCTATACAAAGAGTGATACTAGTGTTAAAACCTTGTCTTGAAAAATATTTTGAAGATCTCCTTCTTGCACCTTGTGGTTGCGGTTTGTAGAGAGGAGAGAAAGAGCACCTTTTGATTTTTTTCACTTGAAGATAATGGTAAGAATGTGTGTATTATGAGTATACTATAATATATATGAAAGATATTTAGGAGCCTTGAGATGATTCACCCCTTGTGTCGACAAGGGGTAAAATCATTTACTTTATTATTATTATTATTTTTAAATGTATAATGTAATATAATGTAAAGTTAATTGAAGATAAGTGGTAACTTGTATACATATTTGAGTATTTAGGGTAGCGTTATTTAAAATAAATTTTAACGGATCAAATTAAAATATAATGAAGTCATAAAAATTATAAAAATACATTTCTCACAAGAATTGGTGAAATAATAATTATCGTGTAGTATTCTGAAAACCGTATTAATTATATAAATATAACAATTTATATACAAAATAAATTGAAACATCAGATACTAATAATAATATTTTATAATCTTAATATGAGTATAAAAATATATCGGGATCATTTTTTGGAAGTGTCGGATCAATTGTTCAAAATAATTAATTACGCGATAGCGTTTATTTAATATGAAATTACACGTTTAATTTAAAATGCAAAACCATGCATGAACTAATATGATGATAATGATACTAATGATATGTAGACTAACCTCATACTATATGAAATGTCCGAATGATCGTTCATGAATTCGCAGCCTAAACCATTAAGGTTCGCGAATTTGATCTTCAAACCTTAGTTTACGATAAGCGATGAAATAATGAAACTCGAAAACGCCGAAATCATGCGAGTTGTCACAGTTTTGGTTGTCGTGCGTGACTTCCTCCTCTCATGGTGAGGGCTCACGCCCCTTACCACCAGCCTAAGTACATACAACAGTTTATGTTTGACTTCTCGAGGGTCAAATGATGGTTAAGGGAGTACATTCTCAATGATGATCAAGCACTCGCATTATCAGTTACAATATATTGCATCAGTAACCCCATGCATTGGTAGAACTCACGTCATATAAGATACAAGGAGACACATAACTATATTGGTTTATGCTTGATCTTTTGATAAACTGGCTAGATAATTTCTAGACCAAAATATAGTGTTTTATTCATTATAGTGAGAATGGTCGGTTTTGACCTATCTACTTTTAATTATAAGTGGCAAAATGTGTGGGTCGATTACAGGTCTAAATAAGTTTGGGTTTATACGAGTTCGGATCAAAATGGGTTTCGAGTCAAGTTGACCCGTCTGGGTTTATGCAAAAAAAATATATATGTATATTTAAGTAAAAATATATATTTGAGTGAAAGATGAAAAAAAATGAAAAAGAGAGATTCAAAAAGATAATTGAGCCGTTAAATCCGCTTATTCGTTAGTTAATTGTTATACAATTAAAGATTCTATCAAATATTGATATAGAACCATCTAAATATATAGAGGAAGACCCAACTAAACCATCCTTCTAAATATACTTTTTTAAACGACAACTTAGAGTATGTTTATTGAAACTAGCAGTTAGCACTTGACAATTTGATTTATAAAAGTTTTTGGTAGAGTAACTGTTGCTGTAATTTTAATGTTTAAAATGACATAACGCTAAATGCTAAATGTTATATGCTGATTCAAAGAGTATAAAGAGATTAGCTTTGTTATATCTCACAATGTTTCTATCACGAACTATATGACTTAAACCCCACAACAATTTTGGTTAGGAACTTCTCACATAACAAGGATACCTTAAATCTACTTTTAATAAGGTTAATGTTATGTTTATTTTGGTTTAACTTAATAATATTGAAAATATATTTATTGAAAAGCAATTAAAAAAGACTCATTATCTGATGTTCGTGGCAAAAAAGATAAGACATACTTGAGAAAAATACTTGAGAAAAGTACTAAAGCTAACACAAAGTTATATATAACATTCATGTATTTTGATAGCTTCCCAACTCCCAAGAGTGCCCTGTTGGACCTACGCTTGTAATTATCAAAGAGCATATGAGTGACAAAATCCAAAAGTGAACAAGAAGCTGATAACAAAAGAAAACTGAAAAAAAAAAAAAAAAAAAAAGAAAACTGAGATACATCATAGTCTAAGTTTCAACAAACCAAGAGTCAAGATTGCTGTGTAAAAGTAAATATTTCTTAAAACACATGACGAGAATTGAACTGATGAGTGATCACGTAAATTCCTTGTTTTCACTATTAAATTTACAGGCGGTATACTTAAGCCACTATCTACAATTCCATTTACTTTGGCATACACAGCAACTTAGCCAGATAATACTATTCAAATAAACTGTTATAACATATTTAAGCATCCATGTTTTATGACCGGAAAAACCCTATTCAAGCACGTGTTTAGATAACATCAAGAAGGTAGCATATAAAGACTTATTTAGCCATTCTAATTAATGTTCAACTTCTCTACAGGTCAATTAGATTAGTGAACCCTGTTATATCAAAGTACAGGAAAATTATTCAGCGCAGAAGTACATATTTAGACATTTTAGTTTATGTTTGACTTCTCAAGGAACAAATGATAGTTAAGGGAGTGCGTTCCGAATGACGGCAATGGGTTATAGGAGCAGACAATAGCAATTAAAGGAGTAAAGATGAGCCAAAATGAGCACTGTAGTTCATCAATGTGATTGTTACAAACACCATATTAACCCCGTGCATTGGTAAAACTTACATTAGCTTCCGTAGAATTTCATAAATCCTAGCTCCACACCTTCTTTGTAAGCTTCCAACACTCGTCATTCCTAGCTCCACATCTTACACCATAGCCATCATTTTCATCCTCAATAATTGTTGGAGATACTAAAACCATCCGAGTGATCAATAAGAAGAAGTGCTTCGGTGTAAGGGCAAATGAAGAATGAACCGTTTTCTCCATAAATCCCGATATTATTGATGTGCTCTGAGCATGGTTCATAAACTTCGAGTGCAGCAAACTTTTCGTACACCTTTACAGTAACCATTATAGGTTCACTACTCTTCCTGAATCCCAGTACTTTACTAACTGATGTATAAGGTTTCTTAAAGTTGAATAGTTTTGTAAAAGATGTCATAACACCACCCTCATCCATACGCCATATACTAGTTCATCACTGACCTCATCATTGACCTCATCAGCGTATGCAAACACAATAAGAGACTCGTTTAGCTTAGAAATGGAGAAACATCCTGAAAATCGGTTTGCTATACTATCCGGGAGGTTTACCTCTTTAAATTCATGGGTAACCAAATCAAATGACAAGATCAAATTCTTATATTGAGCACCATCATTAGGAGCAATATAAGCAGCCAAAAAAATAAACCTATCTATAGCAACTTGAGTTGACAACCAACATCTAATTGATTCACGAGGCAGATTGCTACTTGGTATCCAAGTCTTGGAGCTCAATGTAAATATTTCAACTTGCCACGGTATGTTACACGGTATGTTATGCTTATATTTAGACATTCGAACAATAGTTGGATCATAAGTTGAGGGACAAACCCCAAAACCAAAAAGAGTCACTTTATCAGAGGTGTCGTTGAGCACACGAGGCACAACAATACCAACCGATTTCTTAATTGAAGGGTTCCAAATAGCAACCATCTCTGTTTCCGAACTGTCGTAACCGTGCAAACACCACAAGCCATAAGAGCTACCAATTACTGTTGAGTTGTAGATTTGTTTCACGAGGTCAGTAACATTTGGAGCAAAGTCTTGTTGTTGGGTCAAAATCAAATTTTCATCATCTACTAAAGAAACATAGTTTACCTCCCTAGAAAAAACATCTTTGTACCTTAAAAGTAAACGATGAGGCTGAGTGTGTCGAACTCCGTAATAAGCGATAAACTCGGAGCTGTCGATATAAGACTTCCAAGGTTTTGAAACGGACCTGAATCGAACCAATGACTTGACATCAGGAACCTTTTTAATGATTTCAATTTGGATATCAAAAGGGATGTTGTCTGACATTTTGAAATTTCTTAATTAGGGTTTCTGAAAAAAGTGTGCTTATATATTTTTGGTGTTCGGAAGGTGGAAGGCGTTGCTTAGATGATTTGGCTAACTGGGTCTTCGTTATCCAATTGTAAACAATTCTATATTTTGGCCTTTTCCGTCTCAACTTTAGATTCTTGGATATTGGTATTTGTGTGTGTTTGGGCTAGGGTTGTGTTTGACCAAGGGCTTTTATAAAAATCTTTTAAAATTATAAGCGGCGCCGATCGTAAGTTCGTTTTAAATGAAATTAAAGTTTTATAAACCCTAAATATAAATCTTGTTTACATATGTTAATTAACCCCGCCTCGGCGGGATTTGGGTTTGTTGTTGTTGTTGTTGTTGATATGTTAATTAAACTATATGTCCTTTTTAGTAATTTTACAATAATAAGCCCCAACTTAAACTATTTGCCAAACAAGTTTATGAAAATAAAAATTCTAGTTTCGACTTATAATATAATGCTATTTCTAATTCAATTCTAACTCCAAATACTTCTTTACGCCAAACATACCCTATATGTAATTGTTCTAGACTAGTAGTCCCTTTGGATATTATACTTACGTATATGTTGATAAAAGAAATTAAATACTGATAATTGGCACAACATGTATTTTACTTGGTTTTTTTTCTTTGAAATTGCTTAACTTTTTATGTTCTCTTTTATTGTGAAAGAAATTATTAATTTCCTCATTTGTTGTGTAATGGTTGATAAAGGACACAACACAGAAAGTAGGGAATGATCTAGCTAGTAAGTGTGGAGGGCATGTGCCTCATGGCTAGCTAAAAAAATTAATATTTTAGTGTAGTTTTTATTTAATTTTGACAATTTTCGAAAGTGACCCTCATAAAAAACTCAAATTGCTCTCACTCACAAACTAAAATTCAACATTTAACTCTTTAAAACCTTATAAATCTTTCATGTTTAAGTAAAAATAATCGATTTGTCATTCGTTTCTATTTTTCTTTCTTTCGCGTTTATTCTATCGTAATATATATATATATATATATATATATATATATATATATATATATATGCCCCATATTCTATTTTCAGGTCCGTCACGACAGAAAGTGTTGGAACAATTAATAAAGGAATTAATTTGCAGAGGATTGATCGAGAAACTACATTTATGCATTAAATATTTCGGTATGAACATTAAGAAAAGGAAATGATTTAGATGGTAACTTATGTCTGTCATTCGTTGATTGACATGGATTCCATAATTTCTCTTCAAACTACCATTGATCTTTTAAGTGTATGGTGATGTTTGTTAGGCGTAAAATTAGGCATGCCAATTAGGCATGCCAATCACTACTCAAAAGAAAATGCTAACGACAACCTTTACGGCTGTTGATAACAACAAACTTTTCACAAAATTCGCTAAAATTAAGACATGGTGAGAAACATGCTTTGCATTTTTCGCTAAAATGACCAATAAAAAGAGTGAATTGAATTTGGGTATAAGAAATTTTAAGAGATATTTGGTAATTTTAAATTGATTTTGAATGATTTAATTTAAAAATGGTACATTGTCTTAGCTAAATTTTCGAAAACTAGTTGTTAACAACAATCCTAAAGACTACTGTTAGCAAAACCCTTAACTTTATGCTTTAACTTTTTCTCTTCCTTTTTATTATTATTATTATTATTATTATTTTGCCAAAAATCTGATTATATAAATAATCATACTTATTAAAGAAGTTTAGTCTATGGTTCTTAATCTAATTATTATCCTATATACTAAAACTCACTGCAAAATAGGGTTTCAAAGAG
Source organism: Chrysanthemum lavandulifolium (assembly GCA_022545495.1). Taxonomy (NCBI): domain Eukaryota; kingdom Viridiplantae; phylum Streptophyta; class Magnoliopsida; order Asterales; family Asteraceae; genus Chrysanthemum; species Chrysanthemum lavandulifolium. Next base: position 231,863,105 of record CM040245.1, on the reverse strand, counting down.
TGATTCAACCCGTTAGACAATTGTAGAAAGAATTGTAGCAACCGTGAGACTGTTAGTTATGGGCACATTTAATATGTGTATGACCGGATTCGAACACGAGCATATGTGATTGCACGCGTTGCGTATGAGATTTAATTATATTAAGTCACAAATATTTAAGAGGTCGTTAATTATACTGTTAGACGGTATACCTAACTAATTAATAAAGTAACTAATATGTATGGGACTTATTAGTGTGAAAACCAAAACCCATGAGGTGTTGGTTGAGACCGGTCGAACAAGAAAAGAATGGAAGGGTTTGAGTGTCGATTTGTGAAACTTGAAGAGGTGATAGACTCTAACTTGGAGAACAAGTTTGAGGGCTATATAAACACCCTATTAGCCTCACGCCCTTACAAATAATTGTGACAGACACAAACCTTATTTTGATATGAGTAGGGATCTTATAAAAAGTAATAAAAATTAAAAAGTCTAGAAAGCCAATTAGAATATGACAAGTGTTCCCCACCAACTTTATCCCCTTTCCTCCCTATTTTTCTTAATATTTTCGTTTAAGGGCATTTGAGTCATTTGACTCAGTTTTTAAATTACACCCCAAACTTCAACCGCAAATAACTTTCAAACGACAAACTTTTACGAAAAATCGATTTCACCATAATTTTTAAAATTTAATCCTCTTTAATTTTGTTTAAATTTTGTTAAATATTTCAAACTGTTTTTTTACATAACAAATGGGTCTTGATTTTCTTTATTTTTTGGGCATTTTCGACTTTATTTTTTACCCTCATAAATGTTGAATCGTTAAAAACTTTAAACATGAAAGTTAAAGATTTTGTTTCACTCTTTACACATGTTTTTTAATCACTCAAATCCAATGTCATATGAGTAAGATATCACATATTAAAGATGACATTTTACTCATATTTGTTGCATATAAGGTGTTTGATGAAATGTCTAGCTTAGATTTTTAGTATTAAAATTGAGTTAAATGCACTAATTTTTGTACAACAACACACTTTTAATCATTTTATTAATGTAGAATTCAAAAGTGATGTTTTATTAATTTATTTTGTTCATCAATATTTATTGATGAACAAAGTAAAAACACTGATGAACAAACATAATATAAATAAAACACTGATGAACATTGATGTTCATCAATGTTTTTCTATGTGAAACCTTATTGCGCTACCTAAAATATTGATGAACAAACACAATTACGGATGAACATTGATGAACAAACATTATATCCCTAAAACAATTTATGAACACTGATGTTCATCAACATTATTCTATGTGCTAGCTAAAACATTGATAAAGAAACTAAATGCACTGATGAACAACATAATTACTACACTATAATACATACATCTTTACGGTCCGCAACAGAATTCATCAATCACAACTAATTTAAATGACTAAAAGAGATTTATTCTTATAAAAGCACATTTAAATGCACTAATTGGTGTATTACAATACATCTTGTGTTACTTTTTGTTGCTTTTAGCTTTTTTTTAACTGATGAACATAGATTAAATGATGAACAGACTAACTGATGAACAAACAATCAACTGATGAACTGATGAACAATGTGATTATAACTGATGAACATTATGATTTTTTTAGACAACTGATGAACATTATGATTATTTTTGAAAAACTGATAAACGGATAAACATTATAATTTTTTTTAGGAAACTGATGAATAGACTAACTGATGAACTACAACAACTGATGAACAATATCAACTTTAAATGTATTTTGGTACACCAACAAAGTATACATACATTTCAACTTATCATATCTTCCTGTTTTTTTAACATAAGTAAAACGGTCGTGGCTACTGATGAACAAGAATAAAATGCTTGATGTTATTGATGAACCCAAGTAAAATGGCCAAAAAGACAGTTAATGAACAAAATCTCGCTATGATGAACAGAAGTATGTCTTGTTCATCATTTAATATTGTTCATCACCTCATCAGTATTGAACAAGAGTAACTGATGAACAATGACTGATTGATGAACAATACTAACTATTGAACAGTATTATTTGATGAACAAAGACTAACTGATGAACCAAACTTACATTTTTTTTAAAACATTAACGACTAAAAAACATTACTTTTTGAATCTTACATTAATAAAATGATGAATAATGTGTTGTGGTACAAAAATTAGAGCCTTTAACGCGAATTTAACACTAAAAATCTAAGCTAGACATTTCATTAAACATCTTGTGTGCAACAAATATGAGTAAAACGTCATCTTTAACGAGTGATATCTTACTCAAATAACATCACATTTGAGTGATTCATAAACCTGTGTAAATAGTGAACCAAACTCTATAACTTTCATGTTTTAAAATTTTCACGAATCGACATTTATGTGGGTAAAAAATATGGCTGAAAATGCATAAAAAATAAAGAAAATTAACACCAATTTGATCCATTTGATAAGTGAAAAAAAAAGTTTCGAAATTTTTAACAAAATTTATACCAAAATAAAAATGATAAAATTTTAGAAATTATAGTGAAATCGGTTTTTTCTAAAAGTTTGTCGTTTAAGAGATATATGCGTAGGCGGATTTTTTATATAATTTAAATTGAATGACATTTGTCACACTATAAATGGCTTTTTAAACTTTTTAGATTTATAACCATTTGCAGTAAATCCTCACTATGATATTTATGTATCGTAAATCAGCTTTAGAGATAAACCAAACATATAATATACATGCATGCATACCATACGCATGTCATGGGCATGCAAATATCCATGCTTTTCTTCCTTTTCGTATTTATGTTATAAATTGAAAATAAATGGGGTTGACCCTATGGAATGGATCCAATAAAAAAAAAAAAAAAAAAAAAAAAATGAGAAATGTTTTTAGCCGTATTTCAAATGAAGAAGGAGAATTTCATGGGAGATGCATCTATTTTGTAGGTGCATCTGAAATGTGCGATTGTGGTTATTTCTCATCCTTCTCATCTTACTTTTATTTCTTATTTGATCCTTACTCTCTCGACCCTATTTATATTATTAAAGCTAAACCTTGTGTGTTGTATGCTTTATTTGTGACTTTAACTAGCATTTTAATTAAATCGTTAACGATACGTGGACGCAGACACAAAACACTTTTTGCGGTCATGAGTCTGGTCCGCTAAGTACTCTTGCGTGCGTCTTTAAGTCCAAACCGTAGCCAATTTGTTATTGGGCTTACTGGAGTTCCGGACTTATGGTTGTTTTGTTGTTGGGTCTGGGCGTAAAATGTGTATAGCACGAGCTGAGTCCAATAGCACGAGCTTGTTGGCCCAGCCCAACACGCATCCTATACACATATTTCAAACCGTCACACTTTTTGCACTAACAAGTTGGCGCCATCCGTGGGACCATTACACAAATGCGTTCTTAAAAATACTCACTATGAGCACTCGGTCCGAACCTACTCCTGCCCCCGTGTCCACCGTGCGGAACACGGTGGGAAGGGGAAATAATGCATTTCTAGCTTAACTTGAGAGGCCCCCGTCCGACGCAGCCCTCAGGGAATACTGTGACAAGTATTATCACCAGATCTTGCCAATTATGTCTGAGAAATTTCGTCAAGAAAGGAAGCAAGAAGAGAAGCTCAAGGCATTGGAGGCAATGAAAGCCCGACTTGACTTCCAGGAAGCTTCGCGATATTCCGAGTCTGGGGTACCGAATGGAAGGAAAGATTTGAGGAAAAAACTCGAGTGTAAGAGACACCGAGACACACGCGAAGGCTCAGGCTGAAGAAGTGACCGGTCTAGATCACTAAGAAAGAAGAACACCGAAAGAGAAACGGTGTTTAAAAGATTAGAAAAGGGTGTATTCCATAGGTTTGGAGATCGGGAGAGGAGCCTTTCAGTGTACTCCGGAGACTCCAAACGACCAACCGGCCGTAGTGACCAAAGAGAGGAGGAAAGCTACTATCAAAGCTCTTATTCACAAAGGACAGGGCCTACCACCAGAAGACATGGGAATAATAGGGCATCCTCGCGAAAGACGGACGAGCCCTCTAAGAGCGAAGACAATGGAGGCGGATCTGGAAGTCAGAATCCAAGAAGCGAGGTCGAGTGTCGAGGGCGGCGACCTAGCGAGCCATGGGTATGCAAGGAAGCGTATGCCCATTCAATATTGTCTAATTTTGCTAACTCCCACTTTCTCGACACATATCTTGTTAGATTACGGAAACGTCTTCTTATTCCATCTTTTCTCGAATCTGCCATGGATGCAAAGAGACTCAGCGAGTGAACTAGGTTTTAGTATTCCTTCTTGAGCTTCTATTTCTTCCGTTAAAGCGCCCAACCGGTCCGTTCACTCCTCTCATTCGTTATTTCGACCTACCAAAAAAGACCTGCATGCCAAATAATGTCAAGACATATGACGGGAGTGAAGACCCCGAAGATCACCTTAAGATTTTTCAAACAACAGAAAATGTGGAGCGTCGGGCTTTGCCAACATAGTGTCACATGTTCAATTCCACACTTACCGGATCAACTAGGGTTTGGTTTGACGACCTTCCCCCATAGTCCGTTGACAGCTACGATGACTTAAAAGAAGCATTTCTAATAAATTTCCTCCAACAGAAGAAGTGCATAAAAGATCCTATAGAGCTTCATCACATTAATCAAAGGGAAGGAGAATTCACTTAAAACTTCGTACAAAGATTCAAGGAAGAAATTAGGGATGCAAAGGGAGAACCGGAAGTCATGAAAATCTCATGATTCATGCACGGAATAACAGATCCGGAACTAATTAAACAACTGCACGATAGGGTCCCAAGGTCAATGAGAGAAGTAATGAATATAACCACATCCATCCTACGAGGGGAAGTGGTCACCGAAAATCGAGAAAGGAGAAAACCATTGCTACAAATACCGAGGAAGCAAAGTACAATCGGTCGACAACAAAATTTCAAAAGGGAATTCAGGAACAAATTTAAGACAAAAGGAAAGCAAAACGGCTTCCTCACTCCTCCTAAACCCCTAAGGGAAGTTTTGGCTCCGAAAAAAGCAAGATTTTCAAACTTGCCCCCAACGATCCTAACCAAAGAAAAGAATGGTAGCAAGTTTTGTGAATTCCATGAAAGAGCAAGACATAATAATGACGAATGCCTACATCTGAAAAAGTAAAAGGAGGAAATACATAAAGAAAAAATGGTCGAGGAAAAAGAAACACCATGAAAAATCAAATATTAGCGATACAAAACCTCAGGAGAGGAACAACACAAGGACCTCTCAATTTCACTTCTTACCTTCAAAAGAAAAGACAGAAGAAAAACATGATGGGAAAACACCTCACCAAACGAATGCGCTATGGAAATTGATGACGTACCCTCCGATAAGGTCGAAGTACTCCCCTTCGGCCTCATTCGAACCTTCATGACAAAGGAAAAAGTCAGTCTTCCTAAGTCATCATTGGCGTAAAACCATTCATCATTGATATGGTTACCAATTGGGAAGTCGCCAATCAAAGGCCTAAGCCCTTCGGGTTATGACCTTGAAGACACTAAGACGAAGAAGACCATGACTTAGTCCAACCCACGTTCCCACTTTCTCCTTAGCTTTCCCACCAAGACAGATATAGTGGGGATTAAGCGCTAGCGGTTACCATAAATCATGGGACGCCCCCATGATCTCCGAAACATGTGTTAACACTCTCCAAGCCTATTTTTCTCCCTATAAATAGATTGGATTAGTCATTACTGATGGTATGTTCATTCAACACCACATTTCACACTTTCAACTTACCTACATTACATAACACATACTTACTCGCACGCCGGCGGTGGTTTGCAGGGTCCAACCCCTGTGCAATCACTTAACGAAGTATTTCCTATTTCTTATTGCATATTCGATACAAGTTTGGTGCAAGTACAACACCCTCATACCCTTCGATCATCATCGCAAGGCCTGGTCGTACGATTTATTGTACAATTAGTGGCGCCATCCGTGAGACCCGCTACAATTAGTCTCGTTATTTCCGAACTTATAACCAGCCAATCACACTCACTACATTCACGACATGAGTCAAGGAAGAGAGGATACTCCCCCGTCGGGATTCTCGACCTTGGCACCAATCCTAGTCAACGATCCTAACAACCTCCCTCAATAACAGCTTCCACTTTCACAACACGATCTCGCCCAGAAGTAACCCCAAATAACCACGCTTCGACATCGGCTAACCCAGAACCAGTTATCAGCCCTGCGTTTGTCGAAGCTAACCTCGAAACACTAGAGTCTATGCTGGGGCTCGTAGGAGGCAAACTCGGAACGTAGAGATGCGAAGGGAGTTGGAATACTCTAGTGATGAGTATGACGAAGAGATCGAAATGGAGCCCAGACCCTCCGCTCCTGGGGCTACTCGCTCGGTGCTGAGGGTAGGGTCTCCTGGAGGTTGAAGGTCGAGTGAAAGATTGGTGGGTTTCGAAGAGGTTCCAGAGAGGGCTCCGACTAGAAGAGAGGGGGTGATGGAAGGCTCCAATGGGAGGAGCCATCGAAGGGCAAATACGGAGGTTTACCTACCACCGTTATTGGCGTGGCCAACCGGGAGAAGCTGGCGGGGGTTACATTGCGCCTTCTCACGCATCCGTGAAGGCAATCCACCTCCGATCAATGGGGGAGAAAATCTTCCTCCCCATGGTATGTACCCTCCGTTTCAGACTCAATCTTATCCTCATGGGGTTTACCCCCCGCTTAATGGGCACACTAGCAACCCTAGCTTTCCTCAACCTTATGGGAACATGCCCTACGGGCAACCCATGGTGTACCCTCCATTCCCTATGGGGAGCCATCCTTCCTTTATGCCCACAACCTACCCTCCTTATTCTAACCAAATTCCTGTCAGAGTACCTCCAAACCACATCCCGTATAATGTTGCCCCCGCTACATCCGTATAATCGAACATTTTAGCATAGCGAACATTTTAGCATAGCGAGCATTTGGAAACTATCCGCGTCTTGTAGCTTCGGTAACCACTAAAACTGTCTATTTTTGTCGATAAGCGTGAAATATTCCTTTCACGGTATTCTTGACAAGTTACGTATTAAACTGAGAAGCTTTCTCGCAATTACTGAAAAACGACCTCACACGCGTACCGACACTGCAGTAGATATGGTTTAAGTCAAATAAAAATATTTCTTAGTAAATATTAAATAATAATATTTTTTTATTATTTTGATAAAAACATCGATAAAAACTTTATTTTACGAGTACGTGTCCAAAAAGTCAAATCGGGACTCCACGGAGGCATTTTAACTAAACCCGACACACACTATACATACCTTGAGCTCAAAATCAGTTTCCCTCCCCTCTTGCTCTCGTTTTGCCGCCCAAGTGACTAGAGAACAAAGATGATCTCATGGTTTTGACTTATTAGTGACATATTATGTTTTTTTTTTACCTAAACATAACACACATTAAAACACACACTCCTCATTTGATATGAACACTTCCTAAACATTTTCTTTCTCTCAAAACATTCGAACCATCAAACAAACCTAGATCTTCAAAAATTCTTTGTGTTTCAAGATAATCAAGGTGTACTTTTGAGCTCTCGAGGGTGATATAGAACGTTTCTTGGGTAAATTTGGAAGCACGTTCGATTCTTTTGGGTCTCCTAGCTCTCGTACACCATCAACACTTTGTAAGGAATTTCAAAAGTTGTTAAACTTTGTACTTTCATAGTTAAAATGGTTTGAATCTTGATATTATGTAGTTACTTGTGTTATTTGGTTAATCTTGAAAACTTAAGAAATATGTGTTTGTGAGAATATAATCGTACGACATACATATATATCACTAGTCATGTGTTTTCTTGCTTGTGTGGTAAGTTTGAGCTAATTACATGTTACCTTGATGTTAGAAGTGCTTCATTTGAGTTATTACTTGATTTGTCAAAAATTAAAAACCCTAACTTGAGTTTTATTACTATTCGACACATATGAAAAATAAATAATTATTGGGGTTTTGACAAACATAAAGTTTTGGCTCTAGTGGTGAATTTGTGTAATTTTTAGACTATTGTTTATATTTACGGCTTATTGGAACGAGCTATGGCGTATTTGATTTTTAGTTTGGAATTTGGATTTGTTTTGGTTCGATACACATTGGGCCGAGCCAAACTTATTTTAGGCCTAAAATTCCAATATTTGATTTCGGGCTAAGATGAACTAACAGACTCACATTGGGCTTCTCGGCCAATGATGGTTGGCTTTTGTTGACTTTTGGTAAAGTTTTGACCAACCGAAGCTTGCATTTTAGCACCCTAAGGCTAGTCATAATGGTCCGGTCGACCCAACCGGTTGAGCATGGGTGACCGTCGGTTGCCTCATTGTGGCACCTTCGGTTGTGGTCGGTTGAGGAAGGAAAGGGAAGAACTAGTTTGTTCACTCGACCGAGTTTCAACACACATTTCTTACTATTTTTTTTTTTTTTTTTTCTTAGTTCTTTAAATAAAAAATATATAAATAAAAAGTGTATGTGTTTTAAGTATGAGATTTGCAGAGGTATGAGGTAGAAGAAAGTCATTTTCTTTTTCTTTTTTTATAAATAATTAATTTACAGTTAAACCCTTAAAGTTTGATTTAATTGTCATTTTTACCCTATAGTTTTTAATAAGTATCGTAATATTTACGTTTTATTAGTTTAAGTTTTTAATTATTGTTGTAATGTTTAAGTATTTTTATTAATGAAGTTTAATTTTGTTTTTAAAAGAATGAAAATTAAAGTGCGTAACGTCTTTTTAAAAATACACATCTACATAATGTACTTTCAAAAAACACATCTAGCTAACATCTTTCAAATTTTTTCGATCTGGTAATATAACTTGTTGGTAGTAGGTTACCAAGTCACCTTGGCGAAAAATTTGCTGATTAGTCCTCGGGACTAACGACCGTTAACTAGATGATAACAACGAAAAAAAAAAAAAAAAAAAAACTTTTAAAAAAAATTTACCTTTTTTTTTCAAAAATTTACGTTTTCTTTTAAAAATTTAAAAATTTTACGTCTTTTTAAAAAATTACGTTTTAAAAAAATTTAAAATTTAAAAAAATTAAAAAAATTTTCGTTTTTTTAAAAAAATTTACAATTTTTAAAAAATTTTAAATTTTTTTTTTTTTTTTTAATTTTATGTTTTTTTAATTTTTTGTTTTAAAAAAGCGTAAATTTTTAAAGTTTTTTTTTTTTTTTTTTTTGCTTTCGATCGTTATCATTTAGCTAGCGATCGTTAGTCCTGAGGACTAATCGCACAAATTTTTCGCCAGGTGACTGGTAACCTACTACCAACAGTTATATTAGCTAGATCGAAAAAATTGAGTATGTTAACTAGATGTTTTTTTGAAAGACATTGCGTAGATGTTTTTGAAAAATACGTTAATCTTCTTTTACTTTTCACCTTTTTAAAAATATTTGATTTAAAAAAAAAAAAATTCCGGTCACCAACTGTGGCAACTAGGTCGTCGGAGAGAGAAAGTTGACGTGGCGTAGATGAACTAGGTTGCCATTGTGTTTAACTAAGAGAATAAAAAGTACACATACTCAAAAACATTGACGATTGAAAAAAAAAAAAAAAAAAAAAAAAAAAATCTTAATATAGAAAAAATGATATAAATTTTGCAACAAAACTAATATTGAATTATTTAAGTGATACATGATTGTCCTTTATGATGAGTTTATTACTTTATTTGCTTATCTTGGGTTTATTCTACAACGGTTGCATCCAAGTCCTAATGATATGAACACGTAATATAAATATTGTCTCTTACAACACTGAGATCCGAGAAGAAACCATTATCAAACCAAATAGCCATTTAGTTATTGATAAGGAAGAGGAGTATCAATAGAGTTATGATATGCACATGAATGGTGTCATTACGTTTTCATGAACAGAGGATTTTATAGACTCGGTTCACAGACAAAATTACCATAATATATTCATAAAATTGATTAGAAATTGTCAATCAAAAGAACAGTTTACCTAAATAAGTTTATGATTTCAAGAGTTGGAAAAAAACACTTATTAATGATATGATTTCAGCAATTACGCATTCGGGTCACGAACCCGACCAATGACCGCTACTAGCGAGCCTAGTCTGTAGGCCAAAAGCGATAACGGTTTGGGCTCACGAAGGCCCAAACCCAAGTTATTTATAACTACGATATCGGATATCTCTTATCTTGGGAGATAAGTGTTTAATAACCGACTTAAGCGGGATCGGCGAAGTTTGGGGAACACGAAACCAATAAGGATTCGTGTGTATATAAAGGCATCCGACCTCATTAAAGGTACAATCTACAACCTTAACTCCCAACTAAAACCCTAAAACCGATTACTTACTCTCGCGGGAGGATAATCGTGGGAGACAATCCCGATAAGCCTAACGGTGTTTTACATTACTTAGTGCGCGGTCTCAAGCATCATGATCCAATTGATCGGGGCGGAGTCCAAACAAGGAACGCCCAACTTTTGTATCAACAAGTGGCGCCATCAGTGGGACCATCACTAAGAACTAAGAACTAGAATGACAAAGCACGGAAACATAAGCCGGTGATCGCACGACAACCTATAAGGGAAGAGCAAAGAAAGCGGATCAACCTCTAAGCAGGTCGCTGGAACAACCATCGTGACCAGGAACCAGGGGTCTTCCCAACGGTGGAACCACACCAGGGGACAACCCAGGCTACAACAACCACCAGCGCACAGGATCCACTGCACACCCTTTTTACTACTCCCCACCAATCGGTGCCAGAAACGGGCCTCACAAACCCGCCAGACGCACCTGACCGAAACAAAGGTCTAGTGGTGGAAACAAACACTTTCGCTTTAGAAGGAATCACGCCTGAATTAGCACGAAGTGACTTCGCATCCCAAAACTACGAAACCTCGGCTGCCCTCATGCAGGAGGAGGAAAAATAGAGGTCGAGTCGGAGCCTGCAAGCTCAACTCAACTTCGACGTATAGTATGAGACATCCCCATCACGCCATCAGAGGGATAAGCGCGGGAAGGATAGTCGCCGACCACCAGTGTTTACCAGAATCGGGAAGAGAATTGAAAACGAAGAAAAAGCTGACCTGCAGCATCGGGAAGAACACGAGGAAGGCGAACAGCGTACCAATGTCCATACTAGGCTTGGTAGCCGCAGGGTCCACGACAGACTCGGACGACGACACTCCCCAAGAAAAAGCTCTTCAAGTTCGGACTCTGAGGATAGTCGGCGCAAACGTCGAAAGAGGGAAAGCTCATCCAATGGTAACTCCTCGGACAGTCTGTGCAAACACCGAAAGAAGGAAAGCTCGTTCTATGGTAACTCCTCGGACAACGAGGATAGCGAAACAGGACATCCAGGACACTGGAAGTCCAGGAGAAAATATCGCGGCCAGGAGGAGGAAGACATGTCTCTTCCGTGGCGCCGCCAAAAAGTGGATGCATTCACTCGAGCGCATCGGCGATTTCTCGAGAAAATAAGGCGTATTCCATGTGTAAGAACTTATGATGGAGCAGTGATCGGATGATCACCTAAAATTTTCGAATCATTGCTACTATCGAAAATTGGCCACAACTGTGTGGTGCCACATGTTCAATTCTACATTAGTGGGTGTCATGTGGCGGTTCGATAGCTTCAGCATGAAGCATTGATGGTTTTGAAGAGGCTGCGAGGCGTTTCGCTGAACTTCACCAAAGGAAAAAGTCGCCAAAAACCTGTCGAACTCGCTAGGGTAAAAGCAGTAGCAGAGAATCTACAAGCGCTTATGTGGAGCACTTCAAAGATGAATGCATACAAGTTAAGGCATGCCCGTCTTGAAGATCTCGGGGTTCATGAGCAGGATCAATAACCCGAGAACTCATCAAAGGTTGAGCGACAAGATTCCCCGAACCTTTGGTGAACTTATAAACGCGCAGGTCCTTTATCGAGGAGAAAGGCATCGCGGCGGCAACAAGAAAGGCTACTCGAACTATAGGTCACGGGAACAACCTAGGAGACAATCCATTGACCGAGTAGCAACCGCAACAAAATTACCACGGCTAGGGAGGCGGGACGGGATAATGATAATCCCCCGCTAACCAAGACACCAAAGGAGATATTCGCGACGGAAGGCGCGAACTTCCGAACCCATGTCGCGCCCCGGGAAGATCGGTAGCGTGGGGCGCTCTTGTGACTATCATGGACGGAAGGTCCATACCACCAATAAGTGTGTCCTATTGCCAACTAATTGAAAACTAGTAAAGAAGGCGATTGGATCATTTGGTTAAAAACATCAAGGAAGGAAAGATAAGCGAGGCGGGAGCAAGAAAGAGGCACCCAGATAAAGCGATACCATCTACATGATCTGATCATGGCGGTAACTAGGCGGAAGATCGGCCAAAAGTTTTCACGAGGCGAAATCTCTTTCCCGCCTTGATGCGGACAACGATGGTAAACCGCTTCGCCATTGAAATGTCACGAGGGGTCATGATATCCACGCATGTATGTTGATGGAGGAGCATCTGCGAGACATAATATCTGAACATTGTTTCAAGCGTGCGACACGAGATCTGTGATCGATTAAGTCCGACCATGACAGCGTTGGTGGTTTCTGACAGGAGAAAAGATATGGCCTATAGGGCAAATCCTGCTAGTCAATGTCGGTAATAAGGAACACTCGCGACATCTGGATGAATTTTATGGTGATCAAATCCCGCCGCCATAAAATGGCATTATCGGAAGACCGGGGATATCGACCATACAGCAGTACCATCTGACGCATGGGATGCTCAAGTTCCCGATGAAGGAGGTATTGTTACTCTGCAATGCCCTTTGTACCACTAGAGAATGAACACGATTACATGTGAGACGGCAGACAGTTCAAAGCATCGCGCACCTAAAGTGTCAAACCTAAGGGTTGCAATTCATCCTGAGTACCCAGAGCAAGAAGTGTCGATCGGGGGATCGCTTTCCGATAGCGGCAAGGCAGCTGTGTGCGCGCTCTTGCAAAATAATCTGGATATCTTTGCATGGGAACCAAAGCACATGACGGTGTACCATGCTCGATTCTGAACACAAGTTGAGAATCCGACAAGGATACTCCCGATCTGACGAAACGAAGAAGCGCGGCGGGCTCGGGCCAGCGCACAAGCAGTCGGTGAAGTACACAAACTTGTGGACGCGGTATCATCGTGAGGTCTATTACCATGGTGGCTTTCCAACCCGGTGATGGTCGAGAAAGCGATGGTAGTTGGAGGATGTCGTGGACTTCACGGATCTCGATAAGGCATGTCCACAAGATTGCTACCAGCTGGGAGATAGGCGGAAGGTAGAATCTTTGTGTGGATACCCACTTAAATGTTTCCTAGACGTATAAAAAGGATACCACCAAATCCAGATGGCCAAGGAAGATGATGAAAAAACGGCCTTCCATACAAGCCAAGGTGTCTATTGCTATACTAAGATGCCATTTAGCTTAAAGAACGCAGGTGCCACCTACCAGCGGTTGGTAGACAACGCATTCGAAAGGCAATTGGTATGACCTAGAGGTTTATGTTGGCGACCTTGTGATAAAAAGCCATACGGAAGATGAATTGGTGCACGACATGGAGGAAACATTTAAGACACTAAAAAAGATCAACATGAAGCTAAATCTAAGAAATGCACTTTTGGCGCTACAGAAGGCATGTTCCTCGGATATCGATAGAGCTCGATGGCATCAAACCGTGTCGAGAAAAAAGAGGGCGTCATCCAACTACCTTCACCGTGCATGTTGAAAGAAGTCGATCCACGATGGAAAACTAGCGGTTTGAGCATTCTTGTCGAATCGGCGAAAAAATCACTCCTCTCTTCAAAACGCTCGAAAGTGTCACGAAAAATGGAGATTTTAGTTGGACTACGGGCGGAAGAAGCTTTATCACGACAAACAACACCTAGCGCGCTCCCACGCTAGTCGCGCCCGACCAGGGGAAGAAATAATTATGTATTTATCTGCGACCCGTAGGCGGTCGGTAGCGGTGCTCTTGACAGACGAAATTCATACAAACACGATATATTTTGTAAGCAAAGCACTCAAGAAAATGGAGATTAACTACGGTAGCAATGGAGAAGTTGGTCTGGCATTGGTGTTGTTGCCAAAGGTTGCGGTACTTCGAGCGCGCAATAGCGATGATCACGAGACCAAGCTATCAAGCAAATCATCTCCAAACCCGACGCATCGGAAGACTACGAAGTGGAGTGTGTTGCTAGGTGAGCATAACATTTCCTCTGAGACCACATCTTTGCGGTTAAGGGGCGGATATTAGCGGAATTTATTATCGAAAACCGGACGATGGCGCGCCTACAAAGCAAGGTGGAACTATAAGAACCATGGATCCTATTCACGGACGGATCTTCATGCATAGATGGGTCAGGCACAGGCCTTATCCTCACAAGTCCAGAAGGAATGGAATTCACTTACGCACTGCGTTTCGAATTCACAACCACAAATAACGAGGCATAATATGAGGCATTGATTGCCGGATTACGTATTGCAGCAAGGATGGGCATACGCAACCTGGAAGCAAATGTGGACTCCCGGCTAGTAGCCAACCATGTGTTGGGCGAGTACGTGGCTAAAGGAAAAAACATGATTCAATACCTTGACAAGACCAAGTCCCTAATCCAGGGCTTTGACAGGTTTACCATCAAACAAGTTCCTAGAGGGGAAAATCGAAAGGCGGATGCACTAAGAAAAATTGCATCCACAAGCTTTGCGCATCTATCGAAATAAGTGTTGGTAGAAACTCTGAAGAGCAAGTCCATCTCGGAGATGGAGATATCCACGGTGGTAGAAGAACAAGGTCCTACATGGATGACTCCAATCATAGAGTTTATAAGCAAGGTGTGTATCACAGGCGAAGGGCGCCCGACGGATCGGCAGCACATCACGTAGGTTTGAACTTGCGACGACATACTATCTGGCGTTCATTTCTACAACCATGGCTCGATGTGCCGGACCCGCCCAGCGGATTACGTACTCCATGAGATCCACGCGGTTCATGCGGTATGCACTCGGGACCACGGTCCGTGGTGGCGCTCTCTGATCGAGATACTCTTGGCCTACAATGCACCGGGATCGCGGGACTTAATAAGAAAATGTGGTGGCGCCAAGTTCACGAGACCCATTCCACGTCAACCATAACGGAGCTAACACCTATTACGTCGCCATGGCCATTCTACAAATGGGGTATCGACATTGCGAGTCCTTTTCTGTTGCATCGGGAGGTTGAAATTCCTCGTAGTAGCGATAGACTATTTCACCAACTGGATTGAAGCAAAGCGATCGTGACAATCCAGAAATCGTAAAGCGGTTTGTTTGGGAAAATATTGTCCGTTTCGGATTACATGGAAATCATCTCGAACAATGGAAAACAATTATGTGACAACCCTTTCAAGGAATGGTGCGGCGAATATTGTACAACACTTGGCGTCGATTAAACACCGAGACCAATGGGTTGGTCGGCGCAAACCGTAGTCTAGGTGAAGGAATTAAAGCACGCTTAGACAAACACAAAGGAAGGTGGGTGGAGGAATTATCGCATGTTTTGTGGGCGCACCGCACTTCAATCGAAATTAGCACGGGAGACACTCCCTTTTCTCTTATCTATGGGACAGAGGCCGTCATACTAGCAGAAATTGGGATGCCAACTATTACCATTGCCGAAGTCAATGTTATAACCAATGATGATGAGCGGCGCATTGACTTGGACCTGTTGGAAGAACGGCGCGAGCGCGCAGCTATATGTGAAGCAAGAGCTAAGTCGAAAATGAAGGGATACTACGATGCTAAAGTTTGAAGCGTCTCATTCAGACCAGGCGACTTTGTATATCGCGCCAATGATGCAAGCCACGCAGAAGATATGGGAAAACTTGGACCGAAGTGGGAAGGACCCTATGAGGTCATTGAAGCATTAGGAAAAGGCGCGTACAAGCTGCGAGACATGGATGGTCGTGAACTACCACGCACATGGAACATTTGTAATCTCAAGCGATGTTATCTCTAGGAATGGCTACGGCCCAGCACACGGACATCCCCGCACTTTAGTGAGGTGCTCAATAAATATCCGTGTATTCACATTCTATTTTACTTAGGCAAATGTCTTTCTTTCTCTTTTTTCAAAAACTTGCGAGTATTATACAACATCGTGGTTTCTAGCTAACTCCGCGACACATTTCAATTTGTTATTTACATGATACTTATGTTTCAACATTGTTACTATATTATCTCTTGCCTACATGGCGTGCATGCACTTGATAAATCCACGATGATAAAAGGATGAGTAAACCTACTAAACAACTCGTTGAGTAAGAGGGTTGCAAACCCATCGACATTGGATCGCGCATCCTTGTTAAACACCTTATTTTCAAGGCGTTGGAATAAGTTCAATGCGCATTCCACGGATGCGCAACAATGCATACTATCGCGTTTAACAAAACCAGGAATCAAGACTCTTGGCTCCTTACTGTGATATTTACAGTACGCTGTATATCACACCATACACGATTATGTTAAAAATACTTGGACATTATGATAGTTCATACATGATTATGAACTCCACATATTAGTCGCGCTTATGTAACAGTTTGCTTGCTTCTTAGACAATAAGTACGTTTTTTATGCAAAGACAAATAACTAAGTACAAACATCATAAGTTACAACCACATCAACACGCATTCGATATTTCATTAAGGACCATGAGTTCTTACAAAAATGATATTTACAACGCAGATATAACCTACATGCTATTACTACGCATAAGAGATGAGCCCTCCACATGGCTTGCAGCGTCCCTAGCCTCCTTTAGCTTCTTCAACAAATCAGAGTCTTGGCGAGATACCGTGGCAACACTAACAGGTACCCCGTCAGACCTAGGAAGATGCGCCACGCCAATACCACACAAAATGGCCTTGCCTTTAACACCTTTCTTCTTGGCAAGTCTCGTAGCATGAGCTTCCAAGGATTCCTTTAAAGGGACTTCTTTTTCCAGTGCGAAAGGATTCAAGATGTCGCGGGGGCGAGCAAAAATAAGAACCTGCAGTTGGGACTCATCAGGCTTCAAATAATAATCAGGCAGCGCCTCTGCATTGTCAGCACGATGGCGGACCAAGGTTTGTCCCTCCATAATTACCCTTATGGGATAATCCTGGTCGCGCTCCATCTCCGCAATCAGAGGAAGCTCCAACAGCTTCATCTTCTCCATTGCGGCAACCAGATCATCATACGCGTGCTCATTATAACCAGGCACCTTATCAGCATGAACTTTCAATAAGACCACCTCATGGAGCTCCTCATAACCACGCCACGCCAGCAGCGCCTGCACAACTCCCCAGATGTATCTACTACCTCTTGCGACTCTAAGGTACTAAGGGCAGCAAGGCGCAGACCATGGCTGATGAGCCACCTGCGTTCAGCAATAGCAGACATGAGCTGGGGATACAACTCCTCATCATACTCAATGCTGAGCTTACGCAACTTCATCTCCTACTCTTCCAACGAGCTTCCCACAGTCGCACCGAAATCCCCTAACTGAGAGAACAACTCTTCCTTCCCCTTTTCCAGATATTTCAGCGCCCAGAGACACGAAGCCTTGTAATCCGCTGATGCAGTACGCTCTTGACTTATTTGGCTCAGCAGTGACATCTTTTCTTTAGCAAGTCTTTGGGCATACGAGCTCATTGCCTCTGCTTCAACTTAGGCACTGGCCAAACATGCCTCCAGCAACGCAATCTGTTGGTCCTTTTGCGCGCTCTGGCTACTTTCTCCAGAATACCTAGCCTTTAGCTGCACAACCAACGTAGCTTGGTGCGTAGCAGCCAACACCAGATCCTCAACAAGCTGATCCATTGGCGCGTCCCCAGATGCCAATGGCTCAGCGCTTTGGCTCTTTGGTTCAGAAGATTCAACGCGCACAGGACTAGCCTTGGGGGCGATTCTACTGAGTGTTCAATACTGCACGCAAAAAAGAGAATTAGTGATTGTTTCATAACATCAACAGGAAATGCGATAAGGGCTTTGAACATAATGCTTACTGGGGTGGGGCAGTCTCCTGAGAGCGAGGGGATGCAACATCACTTGATGACGACTCCACGTCAAGAATGACATGACGCTTCTTCCTGGATGAGCTTGCGCCATCGCCACCAGGCGCTCTCTTGCGCTTCAATCTTTGGCTTACCTCCTCCTCCTCTTCCAGGCTCTCCACTACATGTGTGTGTACTGGCTCCACTAAAGGGGAGGGTACCCTAGGGCTCGGCACGCTTTGTAGAGGGGTCGCCTCTAGCGCAGTGGTTGAACCACTCCCAGGCTCCTCCAAGTTCAGCTCCATAGTACGACCTGCGGTAGCATCCATAATGGGGACTTCCCACGCCTCGTGGGCGCACTTGACAAGAGAGTTCGACGCTGCCGCCCAACCGCACAACCACGATAGATCCATCTCTGCGCAACAGAAGACAAACAACAAACATGTTACAAAAAGTACAAAGACGAAAAGAAATGCTTACATTAATAAAGTAAAGGAATGCGAAAGGACGAGCACCCACCCTGACCATCCGCGTCTACGAAGATTGGCATCTCATCAGGTCTACCAAAGTAGTTACGACTGATGCCCATATGCACCAAAAATTCCCCGGGGTAAGAATTGATGGGAAGACGATTGGTATTTATCATTTCCGCATCCTCCATGCTATATGATCCAAGGAGGGGGCGCTCATCCTTTGGCAGCGAACTCTGGGTGTAGAAGGCAAAGCGCCATGGGAACAACGCTTCATCAACCCAGCAAAAATTCTCCCTCCAGTTCCTAAGCGCGTCCAACTTTTCAGTATAACACTGCAGCCGCCCTGCGCGCTTAGCGAACGATACCCACCCGTTTGACCACGTTGTGTGGTAAAACGCGCGAAATAGGTAGATAGTCGGGTTAATTGCCAATAGGCGGCAATTAACCTCGAAGTTTGTTATTTTCTTTGCACCTGTGCGGTCGGTGGGATATGCGCGAGCGGTAGTAATTTAACACGTCGCACATGAATAGGGATATGGGCACACGTTGATTCGCGTATTCGAAAAAACGCGTGTATACCCCTACTTTCCCATCGGGAAAATCCGCTATCGACGCCTGCGCATCTGGAACTACTGGATGCAGTGCCATTGGGATATAATAATCCGATGTGAACTCACGAAGTTCATCCTCGGTCAGGTCAGAGGCAAAGTCAGTTAATCCACGAACCATAATTAGGTTTAGAGTTCGCACGCGCGGTTACCTTTAAATGTTTGTGGTTTTCTTGGTGGATATTTAAGCTTTTCAACAATGGCGGAAAGGATTTTTTACTGTGATAAACACAGTAAAAATGAGGAAGAAGTTTATATAGGGACTTACACCAACGCGATGATCGACACGTGGATCCCACTATTTCAGAACGTGTGGCTAGGATATACTGATGGGACACATTTTCAGTTACTTTCCCACATTTTACGAGGCACGTGTTTGATTTAATTAATTTGGATACATTGTATCTTCTCTTAAGCGGAAAAACCTTTTAGCTTCTCCGCTACGCTTCAACGAATTTATGGTATACAACTATTAGTCTATCATCTGCAGGTAGTCCCTGCGCATACTAGACTGGGGGGACATGATGACGTATAGTCCGCATTCGGGTCACGAACCCGACCAATGACCGCTACTAGCGAGCCCAGTACGACTGGGCTAAACCGATAACGGTTTAGGCTCACGAAGGCCCAAACCCAAGTTATTTATGGCTTACGATATCGGATATCTCTTATCTTGGGAGATAAGTGTTTAATAACCGACTTAGGCGGGATACGCCGAAGTTTGGGGAACACGAAACCAATAAGGATTTCGTGTGTATATAAAGGGTATCCCACCCTCATTAAAGGTACGATCTACAACCCTAACTCCCAACTAAAACCCTAAAACCGATTACTTACTCTCACGGAGGATAATCGTGGAGACAATCCCACGATAAGCCTAATGGTGTTTTACATTTACTTAGTCGCGATGTCTCAAGCATCAAGATCCAATTGATCACGGGGCAGGAGTCCAAACAAGGCGCCCAACTTTTGTATCAACAATTACAATAATATATTTCAACATAATTAAAGCATGCACAATGATGAAGCTTTATATAGATCTATAATAATTAATTTATAAACCTTTTGATGTTATAAACCTATGTTCACTATGCATAAACCTTTTACAACTCTTGAAATGATTCATAATAATACATGCATTAAATTATGAATAAGTTTAAGAATTGAACCTCTTCAAGCCACATGTACATGAAACAAATGATCACTATGGTTAAAATGAAAGATAAAGATTTATATAAAGTTTAGACCTTTTGATGAAACAACTATAGTGAATGCCCTTAGCTTAGTATCCATTATAAAAAAAGTGACAATTTTTGCTTTGTGACAACACTCGAACAAAACATACGATTATATAAAGATAAAATCAACATTCTGTTCCCAAGATTTTGAAATGAAATAAAATAAGAGAAGAGTTCAAATGAGCAGAAAAGAAGATGAGATGAATGAAATTAAATTTTTTATATTATGTTCCCGAGTTATGATAGAAAAAAAAGAGATAACAAATGATTTTACAGTTATACCTCTAATAATATATAAAAGTTATGATTTTTATTAGGTCATTTAATTAATTTTGTTTATTTTGAGCTTCCTAATATAACTTATCTCCAAATCATCCCACTTTTGGGAAGAAAGTTTTGGAAAGAAGTTTAGCCAAAATTACTTTCAACTTCTTTTCTTTTCCGTCTTAAAAAAGCTCAAAACGAATTTATTTTGTTTCTACTACTTTTTTTCTTTTTTCAAAAATAAAAGCAGAAACCTTGCCTGCAGTGAATCAATTATAACAAGAAGTTAACTTT
Organism: Chrysanthemum lavandulifolium; assembly: GCA_022545495.1. Classification (NCBI taxonomy): domain Eukaryota; kingdom Viridiplantae; phylum Streptophyta; class Magnoliopsida; order Asterales; family Asteraceae; genus Chrysanthemum; species Chrysanthemum lavandulifolium. The sequence continues at coordinate 231,842,185 of CM040245.1, read as the reverse complement.
TGAACAAAAAAAAAATCAAACATCCAAACTTTCGAACCAAAAATCAAACAACCAAACATTAACAACCAAAAATCATATCAGTTGGTTGCTTATATGAACTTCCGAACCCAAAAAATCAAACAACCAAAACTAATAAAATCTGGCATAAAGCAAAACCAAGACCCAAAGTTAACGAAAGTCAAACTTCCATTTGTTTCCGGGAAAGTCTGTTACTCTCCAAATCAACCTATAACTACCCTTTTCATTTGTATTTTCATTATTTTTTTATTTGTAAACTCATTTCATCTCTCTGTAATCAATCATTGTGTAAAATTCACCCGTCCAAATAAAAAACCTTGTTTCGAAGCTTGTTTATTATAGATTCCTAATTTGTTTGTTACAATGTCGTTAATTATGTTAGAATTATGGTCAATTTTGTTTTTCCGATCAATTCCCAATCCATTTTCCAATCAAAACACGTCATTAATTCATTTTGTTCCGTTTCCAAATCTCAAAATATGTTCCATTGATCAGATAGTGCATAAGAATCGACCATGGTGTCAACAAGATAAGATGAAACTGGGTTGGCAAGTACAGACCGAGAAGCTGGTTTGTCCAGGTCAACCACTATTGAAACTGGGTTGGCAAACATTAAGGCTTCACTTGATCAAATTAAATAGAGTGTTAGGGCTTTATTGGTATTTCAGCAATTTGCAACCACTGAAATCAATAAACTCAAAAATGGCAAAGGGAAATTAGTAACAGGGGAAATGGTAGTAATGAACACAAAATGGCAAAGGGAAATTAGTGTTAGAGTTTCCAGAGTTCAATGGTGAGGATGTGCAAGGGTGGTTGTATAGAATTCTTCAGTTTTTTGTGATTGATGGCATTGAAAGTCTTATGCTATCAGTTTGTTTACTGGGGGGTTGAAAGAAGAGATTGGTTTGGCAGTTAGGATGTTTAAACCTACCAATTTGACTGATGTGTATTGCTCGGCAAAAATGCAAGAAGCCTCTATTGCTATATCAAAAGATAGGAATTCACCATTGTTGACCACTCCTAGAACTAATGTGACCAGTACTAATGTCAATAGGGGTGGGGGAAATGGATTTAGAACTGCTAATACTTTTCCTGTTCAGCATAGTAATGTTGTACCAAACAGACCCTATAAAAAACTGACGCTGCAAGAATTAGAGGAAAAAAGAGCAAAGCATTTGTGTTTTTAAAGTGATCAAAGGTAGTAACCTGACCATAAATGTCATGGGCAGATGTTAAAAGACCGATTTGAGATGGTCAATCTCCCAAGAAGTAGATTAAAGAGACGGAATGATAAGGCCCTTAGAGCGGGCAAGACTCCAAGCAATTAAAAAAGAAACTAGACTTTAATATTCTTCTTCCTTCCTTCATAAAATGCAATGCTTACATATTTATAATAAAAATTGTAACTACTACTCTAACTGCCAACTATCCTACATACTCGTATATAACTTCCATGAGATGTGCATGTGTTGACCACTTCTTCAATATTAAGTACATGCATATATAACTAAAAGGATAATTAAGTAAAACACTAAGCTTGGCCATGTCTTCATCTTCATCTAGTCAAAATAACATGCAAGCTACATTTGATCACGTATCAGCAGATGTACTCTTTGGAAGTGATTGCAAGTGAGGAATTGTATGAGGAAGATGAGAATTGTGTGCTAACTGAACAAGGTGTGGTAAGTACAGTTGGAAATGAAGAGGAATTAGCACCCTGGATCCCTCCTAATGCTTTGACTTGTGTGAACAATTACCCAACCATGAGGGTTAGAGGATGTGTGGGAAAGCATGTTTTGCCATTCTAATTGACTCTTGGAGTACACATAATTTCTTGTACACTCCAAAAAGGTTGGGCTGTAAAAGAAGAAAATGTGTCCTTTGCAAGTTTCAATGGCCAATGGGCGAGTCATGTCTAGTATGTATGAGTGTAAGAACTTTAAATGGGCCGTAAAAGGATGCTCTAACATTGGCGATATATTTATTGAGGTAAGGATTTAGTGAGAAATAACAAGAGTTGGATGAAAATAAATATAAATGCATATTTGAGATGCACATACTAAAACTAGATGCATCTCTATTTAATTTGATGTATATGAAGAAACAGAAAAAGAAGCACCAAATTTGATGGTAAGCATAATAAGCATCTAAAAGAGGAGCACAAGGTCGGGATTTCTTCACTTATCTAAACATTTCAATAAGATGCGTCTATAACCTATTTGAGAACCATAAAATAAAAAAAGGATACATTTAAGTTAATAAAATTGCTTATTACTCAAACAGATGCATATCAGAATATGTGGTTACAGTTCTCATGTTTCTCGATTTTAAACCACTTCTCATCTAAACATGACTTTGTTAACTAAAAAGCAATAGAAGAATCAGTCATTGGTCTATTGTTTTGTAACGAAAAAATACATCACAAAAGTAGTACTAAGCTTGTACAAGGAAAGTGCTATGTTAGGCTGATGCTATATGATTTGTAATAATCAAAGAAAATGGTATCTCTCATTCTCAAATGGCACTTCTGTTGAACCACTATCCTCAATCCTTTTATACTTTTAAACACAACAATTTAGCACAAATAAGATCATCGAGATAAACTATTACTCCATATAACATTTTTAATCATCCATTTTTTATTACCGGTAAATCCTAGTCGGTCACATGTTTCGATCACATCAAGGAGGTAACAATTCAACACATAAATACTTATATAGACATTTTAATTTATGTTTGACATCTCTAAGGTCAATTGATGGTTTAAAAGAGTGCATAGTGAGTAAAGATGAGCCAAATGATGATCAAGCACTTGCAGTAACATCAATGAGATTGATACAAACACCATATAGTGCACCAGTAACCCCATTTATTGGTAAAACTTACATTAGCTTCAGTAGAATTTCATTAATCCTAGCTCCATAAATCCGAAGATCATTAATGCGATTGTAAGCTTCCAAAACTCGTCATTCCAAGCTCTAGATCTTGCACCATAGCAATCATTTTTTCCCTCAAGAATAGCCGGAAATGATACAACAATCGGAGTGATCAACAAGAAGTAGCGTTTCGGTGTAAGGGCAAATGAAGAATGAACCTTCTTCTCCATTAATCCCAAGATCATTTATGTGTTCTGAGCATGGTTTGTAAACTTCGGCCTTAGCAAACCGTCCGTCATACTTTTCAGTTTCCATTATAGGTTCATGACTCATTGTGAATCCCAATATTTTACTAAGTGATGTTGTCTTAATGTTGAATAGCTTTGTAAAAGATGTCATAACACCACCCTCCTCCCCCATCATCCATACACCATATACTAGTTCATCATTGACCTCAAGCGGGTATGCAGACACAACAAGAGACTCGTTTAGCTTAGAAATGGAGATATATTCTGAAGCCCGGTTTGCTATACTAACCGTGGGGTGTACCTCTTTAAAATCATGGGTAATCAAATCAAATGACAAGATCAAACTCTTATACTGAGATACACCATCATTAGCAACAATCCTATCAGAAGCAACCCAAAAAATAAACCTATCTGTAGCAACTTGAGTTGACCATTCAAGTCTAATTGATTCACGAGGCAAACTTGGTATCATCTTCCAAGTCTTGGAGCTCAATGTAAATATTCCAACTTGCCACTTATCCGTGTCTTTCTTTTCTAAATACCTATACGACATTACAACAATAGTCGGATCATAAGTTGAAGGACAAACCCCAAAACCAAAACGATTTAATATTCTAGAGGAGGTTTTGAGCTCACAAGGCACAAGAATACCAACGGATTTCCTGATTGATGGGTTCCAAAGAACAAACACCTCTGTTTCTGGGTTCTTGAAACCGTACAAACACCACAAGCCACAAGAGCTACCAATTAATTGAGAATATTTAAGTTGTTTTACGAGGTCAGAAACATTTGGAGCAAAGTCTTGTTGTTGGGTCAACATGCCAATTTCATCATCGACAAAAGAAACATATTTGACCTCATAAGGATCTACATTATCTTTGTACCTTAAAAGCAAACTATGCGGCTGAGTTTGCGGGCGCCGTAAGCAGTGATAAACTCAGGACTCTCGATGAAAGACTTCCATGGTTTCGAAACGGACCTGAATCGAACCAATGACTTGACATCAGGAACTTTTTTAATGATCTCCAGTTGAATTTCCAAAGGAATATTGTCTGACATTCTCAAATTACTTATTAGGGTTTCTGACAAGTGTTTGGAACGTGGACTTTAGGTACTTTTGGTCTGACTGGGTGATTTCTACATTGGGTCTTAATACAATGAACAAGGTGGGCTTGTATACCGATTTGGATTTACTTAAAGCCCACAATTATATTTTTAATACTTCATGTGTAGAAGAAAAGAAAAAAAAATCTTGTCAACCCTAACCAAAACCTTATCTATACTAGGACCCATTTACACCTACGCTTACAAGCCATCTGACCGGGACCAGATAGACCATGACCCAAACCCGACCCAACCCGCCTATTTTGCCACCTTTAAAATTAATATATATTGTAGATTGTCATCCAAAAATGAAACATATCAAGAAACCGTTTGGGATAATTGAAAACAAAAACTGAAACCGAATCTTAATAGGTTTTCAAGTTTTGGGTTTTTTCGGTTTTAATTACAAATTAAGCGGATCGGCTCGGTTTGTTGATTTCTCGGATTTTAAGCTCACCTTCTATATCAGTACATGTCCCATATTTTGTGTACGGGACAACAACTTCATTGACGGCTTTGATCAAACTTGCTAGAAAAAATCTCATCAGATATATTCGCGGTGTCAGTTTTGACCCATCTATTTTTAATATGGTTAATATAATGTTTATGTTGCTTTAACCTAATAATATTGACAAATTATTATTATTATTATTATTATTATTATTATTATTATTATTATTTTTTTTATATATTTTTTTTGTAAAGCAATATTAAAGATTTCTCCTTATCTGCTGTTTCCTACCAAAAAAGATAGGACATATTACTTGAGAAAAGTACCAAGTTAACCCAAAGTTACATATGACATTCATGTATTTTGGTAGGTTCCTGAAAGTGCCCGTTGGGCCTATGCTTGTAATTATCATAAAGCCTCACTTGCAATTCTGTTATACCCAGATGTGAAGAACAATGAACAATCTGATAACAAAAAAAGCTGAAAAAGACATCATAGTCAAGTTTCAACAAGCCAATAGTCAAGATTCTTTGTAAAAGTAAATATTTCTCAAAACACATGAAGAGAATTGAGCGATGAGTGATCAAGTAAATTCCTTGTTTTCACTATTATATTCACAAGAGGTACCATTCCAACTTAAGCCACTATATATCTACAATTCCTTTTACTTTGGTATCTGAACAACTTAGCCAATTAATACTATCCAAATAAACTGTTATAACATATTTAAGCATCCATGTTAACAATTTAGCATATAATGACTTATTTATGTTCGAGTTCTCTACATGTCAATTAGATTAGTGAAAATTATCCAGCGCATAAGTACATACTTAGACATTTTAGTTTATGTTTGACTTCTCAAGGAACATATGATAGTTAAGGACTTAAGGGAGTGCATTCCCAATGACTGCAATGGGTTATATGAGCCAACAGCAGCAATTTAAGGAGTAAAGATGAGCCAAAATGATCATCAAGCACTTGCACTAGCAGTTCATCAATGTGATTGTTACAAACACCATGTTAACCCCTGCATTGGTAAAACTTACATTAGCTTCCTAGAATTTCATGAATCCTAACTCCACAACTTCTTTGTTAGCTTCCAATAGCTCCGCATCTTACGATAGCCATCATTTTCCTCCTCGACAATCGTTGGAGATAATACAACCGTCAGTGATCAATAAGAAGAAGTGATTCGGTGTAGGGGCAAATGAAGAATGAACCCTTTCTCCATAAATCCCAGTTATTGATGTGTTACGAGCATGGTTCATAAACTTGAGTCAAAGAAACTGTTCGTCCTCCTTTAGAGTTTCCATTATAGGTTCACCACTCTTACTAAATCCCATAAAATCCTCCTTATTGATGAATCGGGTCTCTTAATGGTGAACGACTTTGTAAAGATTTCATAACACCACCCTCCTGCCCATCATCCATAGACAATAACCTATTTCCTCGACCTCATTAATGTATGTGGACACAACAATAGACTACCTAGTTTAGAAATTAACATTATTGGTGAAGACGGTTTGCTAAACTATTTGGAAGGTGTATCTCTTTAAAATCATGGGTAATCAAATCAAATGACAAGATCAAAATCGTAGATCGAGATACACGATCATTAGCGACAATCGTATCATTAGCAACCCAAAAATAAACCTATCTATAGCAACATTAGTGTACGATCCAAGTCTAATTGATCCACGAGGCAGATTGCTACTTGGTATCATCTTCCATGTCTTGGAGCTCAATGTAAATACTCCAACTTGCCAGGTCATGTTATGCGTAGCAATCTTTTGGAAAGACATTCCAACAATAGTTGGATCATTAGTTGAAGGACAAACCCCAAAACCAAAATAAGTAAATCTGTCAAGGTTGTTGTTGAACACATGGCACAACAATACCAGCGGTTCTTGATCGAGGTTCAAATAACAAGCATCTTCGTTAGATGTTTCTTGTAACCGTACAAACACCACAAGCCACAAGAGCTACCAATTACATTCGAAAATTTTAGCCGTTTTACAAGGTCGAGACATTTAGACAACGTCTTGTTGTTGTTGGGGAAAAGTGACATCATCTATACAAAATATATTTGAACTCAAAAGTACGAACAACATCTTTGTACCTTAAAAGTAAGCAGCGCGTTGAGTTTGGCGGTAGCGTAGCGATGATAAACTCGGGTTTGTCGATGAAAGACTTCCATAGTTTGGAAGCAGATCTAAATCGAACCAAAGACTTGACATCGAGAACTTTTAATGATCTCCGGTTGAATTTCCAAAGAATATTGTCGACATTTGAGGGTTTCGAATGGGTGTGGGATTCTGGGCGTTGCTTAGAGGTTTGGTCCTTTTAAGATACATAACAAGGTGGCCTCATCTACTTATTTGGATTTTACTTAAAGCCCGCAATGAATCCATTATATCATACTCCTTTGCCCACAGTTTTAACGAACGTGACAAAAAAATAGGCTTTCGTTTGATTAAAAAAATTAAAATTGAGATTCTAAGTTTTAGCTTTCAAGTGGTACAAGAATGATAATGTAAAACTACTCCAAATTTTATAAGATCTTGGATAACTCCAGATAGAATTGACAAGAAAGAAGATGTTAGAGTAGGGAAAATTGTTGAAATTTATTTTACGCGATTAAACAAAATAAAGTTTGTTGTTAATTTACATAAATATATTGAATAAGATATCTAATTTTATTAGGAAATTCGGTATAAACATAATAAAGATAAATATAAACCCTATATATATATATTGAGTGAGGTTATTTTGCATACCAAATATTCCTCACATACCAAGGGACACATCCCAACCATTGATTCAAATTTAATCAATGGCTGAGATTAAAACACACTATCCACTAAAATAAAAGCGGAGGGGTATAATCGTCAATTCTCACAAAGAGTAAAAACACGCCTCTTTCTTCATTCTCACATTCTTGCACCTACCAACACACACTAAAACACACTACTCACACATTTTCACCGATCAAAACCACCGCAAAGACATCAAAACTATCAAAATCAGGAGAAAATGGAAGATACCGACACTGAAACAATCACATTAAAAGAACTGAGGAAAAAAGGAAGCACAAGCAAACAACCGGCCAAAAAACCGGTCAAAAAACCGGCCAAAAAACCGGTTTCAAGTATAATCTTACACTCTAAACAACTATTTCAATATCTACAACTGTTATTTATGATTATATGATGTTTTTAACTGTTTATAGCGATTATGATGAAGAAATGTGCAAATAGAAGTTAGGTTTTAACAGTTTAAAAGCTAGGTTTGCAAGATTAGAACTGTTTATAGATTTTTTGTTGTGATTAGGAGTTAGGTTTTAATAGTTTAGAAGCTAGGTTTGCGAGATTAGAAGTGTTTATCGAAGGCGTCTTATGCGGCTAAGCGCGTAAGGCATATCGACTAACTTCATGAAAGGCATCTTATCTGACTAATCCTTTGGCTCGGCCAGCGGAAGGTGCCTTTGGCCGTAAAGGCATCTTATCTGACTAATCCTTTGGCTCGACCACGGAAGGTGCCTTTGTCAAAATGCTAAAGCATCTTATGAGGCTAAACCTTTGGCTTAGCTGAGAACATGCCTTTGGCCATGAAGCATCTTATGTAGCTAAGCCTTTTGCTTAGCCGCATAAGATTCTTTAGCATTTAACAAACGAATTGGCTGTGTCTGATGCACAAAATGCTTTGTGAGGATATATGATAACTTAAAATAAGCTTTTAAATCTGTTTTTATTCTATATCAGATATGATATAACAAAAATTTGCTTTTAAAAATAGCCTTTTAAATATGTGATAACTTAAAAATTTCCTTAGAAACAAAGGATTTGGCTTAGATACAGGCATAGCCTTTGGAAAAAACTTCAAATCATTAACATTTGCTTAGCCACAGGCATAGCATTCAACATTTCTGAACACAAATACATGTTTGTAAAATATTTTGTATCTACCAAAAATTTTATGTTAAATATCACATATGATATAATAAAAGATGTATTCAACTTTGTGAATTGACTAGGGTGCGAGATAAGCAAAAGCTTGACAAAGCAGCCGCAGGCATAGCCTTGGCTTTCTTAGAAGGCTATGCTGTAATAAGAATTGACAAAATGAACAATTATTCAATAGCTAAAAAAATTATGTTGAATATCATATATGATATTATAAAGAATTTTGGTAATATACAGGCGTAGCCTCTAAATTTGCAAAAAAAGATATGCCTACACCTAATCCTTTGAGTAAAACTGTCAGGATATTAATTAATTGTTCATTGTTGATGATGTAGGAGATAAAGAAAATGATGACGGAGAAGATGATGTAGGGCATCTAATCTCTAAATTGCCACTACTAAAAACAACTGCTGAAGAGAAAAGCCCTGCTAAAGGTACATATCATGTTATTAAAGAAAACACGTTATGTACTGAGAATATTTCAATTACTAAATCACAAATGATATAATATAAATTTGTTTTGCAGATAAAGAAAAAACAGTAGCTCAAAGATTGAATGAAATGGAGAGAAATGCTAAGAAGAAGAGCGAGCTACAAAAGAAAAGAAGAATGAACGGATAAGAAAAAAGCGAAAATCAAGAAGAAAAAGACACTTGATGAAAGCGTGCACATAAAGAAAAGCATCGAAAAGCAAAGTACTCCAAAAAGATTTACTAGAGGTGATGCTAGGAGAATTGAAGAGGAAAAGATCTTGATAAAAGTGATGATGAGGATACTGAGACAGTAGAAGAGACTGATGAGGAAGTGGAAGAGACTGATGAGGAAGTGGAAGAGACTGAAGAGGAAATCGAATAAGAGAATGATCGACAATTGGTTGTAAAAGAAACCAAAAAGAGAAAGAAGGAAGTAGTTGTTCAGAAGGAGGTTGAAGATAAGGAAGATAAAAAGAAGCTTAAGGTGAAAAAGGACAAAGCAAAAACAAAAAATTACCCAACATGTATAACAAGGTCATCACCGAAACCTCTCTATGAAGCAATGATCGGTTTATCAAATGAGAGAAAGAAGTGCTTGAAAGAGATGGGATTTGAGAGGTTCATAAACTTCCCTATTGTTGAACTTCCATCTGCATTGGTGTACCATGTAATTGATAAGTTCCATCCACCTAGCATGGAATTGAGATTACAAAAAGGTTCAATAAAGGTAACAAGGCAAAAAATTCATGATATGCTAGGTGTGCCAATGGGGACAAGAAAGCTGGAAGATCTGGAAGAAAGATTTGATGATGACCATTTTGTTAGAGAATGGGAAGAACAGTACGCTCATCTTGGACGAATTACACCACCTGCTGTAGCCTTCGAGATATCAAGCTCAACTGAAGCAGATTTCATGTTCAAGATGAATTTCTTAACTTTGTTTGCAAGCACCATGGGCACTTTGGAGAGTGCGGGAAGAGTGCCCAAAAATCCTCGAGCACGTGAAAGAAGATGATGATATCTCGATATCGATTGGTGCACCTATATAATGGAATGCTTGGAAGTCGATGGCTAAACTGGGGCCTTGAAGTCAAGTCGGGAACCAACTTATTATGGTCCTATAACATTCTTATGTGTAAGTTATTTTCCATTAAACTTATCAACTATGATTCACTCATATAAAAATTATCTAACAAAATTTTAATTGTATTTTTGTGTATAAAAAGTCGCTATACTTGGACTCGACAAACTACCCGAGGTTCCAAGTTATGCGTCACCTTGACCATCGAAGTTGGAACACTCCAACAATGAGGAAAAGAATAAACATGGAAATGAGAGCGGTTGCTTGGGGCGTTAGAGCATCACGGAGTATGATCGATGAGGAGCAAACCGGCTGAATTTGTACAAGGAGCGGAACATATACTATGAGCCGTTGCCTCCCGAAAGCCGGTGGAAAAGAGGTAATATTATTGAATTCATTTATAAAATGTTGTTATAAAAAGTATGTTATGATATATTTTACTTATTATTAAAAAGCATGTTTAAAAGAGTTAACGAAAACAAAACCTTAAGCTTAGGCGCAAGCATAGCCTTGACTTTAGCCAAGGCTATGCTCGCGCTAAGCTCTTCGACACGACCTTGACTTTAGCCAAGGCTATGCCAACGACTAAGCCTTGACGAGGCTAACATTCGGTGTGCTTGCAACAATATCATATATGATAAAACAATAAGATGAATATCACATTTGATATTAGTGTTAAATCATATATGATATGTAATATCATATGTGATATTACACTAATATCATATGTGATATGTAATATCATATGTGATATCATATATGATATTTTAAAAAATCATATACAATAAGAAACTAAACTGAAATACTTACTTTACAGGAGTTTTATGAAAAAATTGATGAGAAATTTGAGATAATCTCAAAAGAAAAAATAGAATTGGTTGAAACAATGAGAGAGGGATTGAAGAAATTCAAAGGGGACAAGGTGATGTTGACCTTGTGCAAGAAGTACAAGAGAATGTTCAACAAGATCGATTTTGATATAGAAAGTGAGGCTGAGAATAGTGATAGTGAGAGTGATAGTGATAGTGAGGCCGAGGATCAAGAAAAAACAAATGAAGGAAAAATTGAAGGTGAAAAAGAGAATGGAAGTGAGAGCGAAAGTGAGGATGAGGAACAAGAAGAAACAAATGAAAAGGAGAGTACAGTTGAAAAAGAGAATGAAAGTGAACAGGAGAAAGAAACAGAGAATGTAGTTGAAAAGGAGGGTGAGAGCAAAGAAACAGAAACAGATAAAGAAAGAGAAGTTGCAGTAGTGAAGCTGAGTGAGAGTGAGAAGGATAAAGAAACTGAAGTTCAAGTAGAAAAGGTAAGTGAGACGGAAAACCCGATTGAAGTTACAAAGGAAGTTGGAACACCAACTGTGGAGGTAGCACCAGGTTATAAGTTGAGAGTAGCAACACCAGATGATTTTTGGAATCCAGAAAACTTTGATAATCTCATAAGTCAAGCAGAACAAGAATATGCAGAAAAACATGGGAAAAGCAGATAAGAGTGATCAAAAGAGATTCTTGGGACAACGAGATGATAAGTGGCCCAAAAGAGATTCTTTGGGACAACGGAGATGAGTAGTCGAAAAGAAATTCAATGGTCAAAAGAAAAATGACCGGAGGAATAATAAGAAAGTCAATGTCGCCACAATCGAGAATATGACAAGAGGAAAGATCAGAAAATTATTGACGCCACCATCTTTCGGTCTTGGTATAAGCCCAATAGTAATGTGTCATTGTTGAGGCCGAAACAACATCAAAGCGGAAGAAAAGAAAGAAAAAGGGTGAGAGACATGGAGGTGAGGCTGAAAGCAGAATCAAAACAAGAAGAACAACATCTAGCAAAGATAGTCAAAAAACCATCACGTTTTCTGGTATCACCATACATGAACAGAAAACTGTAATCCACACTCCACCACAACCAGATGAAGTGATGATAACGGACGCGTTATGGTTCGCTTCCAAACTGTCAAGTTTATCACACAAGCTAACCACTTGTGAATGGTCAACCGTAATAAAATTAAAACAGCTCAGAAAGCAATGCAATTAAGAACAGAGGAGTATAGTGTTTCCTCAGGTCGTTAAGTCCCACGGAGACTGAATGGTGTTTAAAAACTTTCAGATGTCGAATGATCACTAAGGATAATGATCGGTAAAGATTTTGGTGGATAATTACACTCTTGATTGATTGGAATTGTATTTGGATCTGAATTGTAAAGCACAACAATCGATTACAAGCGTAAATACGTCGTATATTAAATTACGTAAGCGTGCCAAATAAAGCGTGAGATCTAAGAAATAAAAGGCCTACAAATATAAAATGATATTTTGGAATCCTAAAATAAAAGAAAATTATTGGAAAATTAAAATTATTTTTATAACTATTTATTTAATTATTATTAATTAAAACTATTTTTAACTATTTAATAATACCTAAAATATAATAAAATATGAAATAAAGCTAGAAAATGAAATTATGACTTAGAAAAATCTAAAATACTATAAAACTTATTTTAAAATTGAAATATATTTTTACACTTTTTATCTATTTATTATTAATTAATTACTATTTAAAATACACTTAAATACAAGAAAATATAAAATTAACCTGGAAAAATGAAATTTTAACTTAGAAAAATCTAAAATATTATAAAACTAATTTTTAAATTGAAAAGATATTTTTAATGTTTTTTATTTATTTATTATTAATTATTTAATACTTTTTAACTATTTTGAATTTTAATAAATACTAAACAAGCTAAGAAAATTATGAAACTTTTTCTAAAAATATCCTATGGTGACAGAAAGCTAAGAAAAGTATAAAAACAAGAAGTGCTTAATAATAAGCTGAAAAGAAAAATTAAAAAGCTAATTTCTATTAAATAAACGCTATCACTATTTTTAAAATGATGTTTTTGTGATTTTTCTTTTTGAAAACTATTTAACTACTTAAAATAAGCAACTTTAATAAAGACAAAAATTTTACAACTTAAAAATAAGCAGTTTATAAGCTTATGATCTCAACAGTGAACTTATGAGCTTATTTTGGTGTTTTAAGCTCAAACAAGCTTCAAAGCTGAAACCAAAGATAGATTAAGATGTAAACAAGCTAAAAGCTACTTATATGAAGCTAAAAGACACAAATAAGCACATTGATAAGCTGGAAATTAGCAAATAAGCACTTATGCTAAATCTCTCAACCAAACTGTGTGCACTTGCACTTTTGTAGGCTAAAATAAGCTAGGCGCAAAAGCTCCAAGCTCAAAATAAGCACGACACAACAAGTTGGCTAGGTTGGCTTTCAAAAAGCTAAGGTTCATGTCGAGGTTAACTAATAAGCTTGGTGTGAGCTTGTGAAAAGGCTACTCAAGCGTATGCAGGACGCATTTTGAAAAGGTACTTGAAATAAGCTAAGAATTAAGCAGTTAAATAAGCTAATTGAAAATTATAAAAAATACAGTGATTAAGATGAGCAACTAAAGTTTATAATCCTAAAAGCTCAAACATTTTTGACTTTATATATAATAAGGACTGGTTTTTTATGGTTGAAATGAGTTATTTAGAACTATTGTGACATGAAACAAGCACAAACAATAACTCAGATAGCTTTTAACACATTTAATACAATGAATCAAACACCCCTTTATAGGATCATTATTAAGCTTTTAGTACTAAAACAACTTTTTAAACCAAGAAATATAGTAATTAACTTATATTAACTATAATGAGACAGTATTAAGACAAAATTAACAAGGTTTAACTACTTATACTAGAAAATGCAATCTTTAAAGAACTTGCTTACAAATTGAATCCAAGCACAAGACTGAGAATCAAGGACTGTAAACACTTCCTATAGCTTCCCAAGAAGCTCTAAACCCAAGGGCAATCCTGTATTCACCCTGCTCCAGCTTTGACCTTCATTTCCATGGATTTTTTATTTTTCACTAATTTTTTGGTATTTTTGATTTTTTACTTCTAAACTGATTTTAAAGGTTACTAAAAGCCTAGAAAAGCTTTCTAGGAGCTTATATTAGCTTATTCAGTCCTTAACAACAACTAACAATAACATTTGATCATTTTGAGAATTTGACCTTGAAAATGCATAAACTTGAAAATGAAGCTTAACACTGAAATTGAAACTGAAAAAGGTTCACATACACTTGAAATAACTTAAACAGAGTACTTGGAAGCTTAAAATTACACTGGAAAGCTTGAAATAATAAAAACGACTAAGAAATTTAAAAGTTACACTAGATGCCCTTCACATTGCTTCATCTCTTGCTTTTTAAAGATCTTTTCCACTCTTTGTCGACCTCTGAGTCTTTCCCACTTAATTCTAGCCATTGGATCTCTCCAACTCATCAAATTCGCCATTTGTCAATTTTGGCGCCAAAAAAGTCTTTTGAGCTGGTACGAGTAGGTTTTTGCAATTAAAGATTTTTGGTGGATGTGGAGGTGTTAGGGAGTTGTTAAACAGCTGTTAGGGTGAGGTGGAAAGGTGGAAACCACCTCTGGTTTTGGTTTTCAGGGTTGGGAGAGGACGATGAACAGTGCATGGCGGTATTCTATTTTTAAAACGTGGCTGGGTTGGTTTGGATATTGGGCCAGGATATGGATTTGGGCTTGGATTGGATTTGGGATTAATAATAAAAAGAGGGTCCGGTTTGGTTTTGTAGCTATATAACACAAGGACCATTCATGTAATTTTATGTTTTATGAGGGACCAAAACTGCCACTTTTCCAAAGTTATAATAAGGACCAATCTTGACAAACTTTAATAGTACAAGGACCATATTTGAGTATTTTCCATTTTTAAATATCCAAGGACCTTTTATGACAATTTTCAAAGTTAAAGGACCAAAGTTGTAATTATGCAATTTTTAAACTTTGAAGGGTTTGTTTTGACAACTTTTGAATCCATGGACCTTAAATGACATTTCTCTTTATTTTGATTTACGGGGACTGTTTTGACAACTTTTGAAACTTGGGGACTAAAGCGCTAATTATGCAAACTTGATCGTTTTCACACGATTTTGGTATTTTGCATTTGAAACACATAAAACACTTATTTGTGATATTTTATCATTTTGATGCATTTAAGTGTTTCGGATGTTTTGGCATTCTAAGCAGTACAAAATGATGAGTATTTGCACACTCATCACGTTATTTTCAATGGAAGGAAATCCGATTAAAAGTCGCTATTTTTTATTAAAATCACACAAAAATAATAAATGTTGTGATAATAATATGTATATGATTTAAATTTTGTGTAGTGACTTTGTCTTTGAACCACGCGTCGAGGGATCCCTGATAAGGAAAGCATGCAAACACGGCACCAAACTTGAAGGTGGAAGCTAGTGTTATTGTGACTTTGCTTCTCTTTTAAACTATGAAGAAATGGTGACCAATGGTGGAAGCAAGATAAAGTATTACTTCCACATAGGAATATTGGTAAGTAGATAAACATTTAGAAACTAATTACTAGTCTGTTTGTTAACAGTTATATGATATTGTTGATTTTTGACAACAGACAAGCCAAATGGTAGAGTTGCCGAAGAAAGATGAAGCAAAGCAATATAAAGCTTTCCTTGATTGCATGACAAGAGAGTTTGAAGACAGCCCAAATGACATGTCATTGCAACCTGTAGAAATGGTAACAACTTACTTAACTTATTATGAAGAAAGAGATTCGACTTTCATTTGAGTTAAAATGAATATAATTTTCTTTCAATTTCTACAGGCCTTCTTTCCAGTGATTGCTCATGAACACTTCTATCTAGTTGTATTCAATCTAGCAAAAGGAACTTGACAATCATTGACAACTCCAACTCAAGCGGACATATGACACCAAATACAAGAAAGAATGCGATGTTTTGGTAAGTCACTCAAACTAGGCATGGAAAGAACATAAATTGCATTTAATATTAGAAACTATAATATGACAGTAAAATATCATATATGATATAATTGTCTTTAATATTACAAACTAAAATATGGTAGTTAAATATCATATATGATAAAACACTAGCAAGTAAATTGAGTCTTTGTTTGAAATATCAGATATGATAAACCACTAGTAAGTAAACTGAATCTTTTGTTTGTGCAGAAAAAAGTGTTTTCACAGTATTTGGAGTCATTCAACCACCCAAAAGCAAAGCAGATAAAGAAAAACAAGACCACAATCATGAAGCTCAAATGGGCAACAAAACAAAATGTGATTGATTGCGGGGTTTTTGTTATGATGCACATGGAGATGTACAATGGTGAAGCAGCAAAGAACTGGGAGCTGAACTTCCCAAGAAGAAGACCAAACAATGTCAATAATCAAGGCGAGAGTAAAGTATGCAACAAAAATGTTAACGCATGAAATTAATGATGAGAGAAGAAATCGTGAGGAAGCACATGCGTTTGCAAGGGAGCATCTTGACAAAGCGTTGAAACAAATCTACATAAAGGAGCGAGATAGACATGAAGAAGAAGGAGGAGGCAACCCGTGTTGCAAGTGCGATTGAAGGCAAAAGTTGATAGATGATAGGAGCAGTTGATAGATGATAGGAGTGGCGAATAGATGGGAAGTCACTCGTTTTGGGTAAAGGTGGAGTGACAATGGTGATGCACTTACAAACTTACTTGATTAGTTAAATTTGGGATAGCTTATGCCATTTAGAATGGTTAGAAACGGTATGTTATGTCTTATGGTACAATGTCACAATCTTATCTCGTATGCTACAATATGTTATGTCCTATGGTACAATGTCACAATGTTGACAATAGTGATCGGATCCGAAATGGTTATCTAATGAATTTGGCGGCACATCTGCGGATGTGATTTTGGATTATATGTCTTTGTTGTACAAGTTTTGCTACACAAAGCGATATATTCGATGAAAAGATGTTGCTAACCAACTCCACGTTTTATAACACAATTTGAAAACATATGATATGAGATCGATCAACAAATGTGCTAATGGTGGTATCACATATGATTTTGTATGTATATCAAATATGATATATAACGATAAAAATCAAATGTGATTTTGTATGTATATCAAATATGATATATAACGGGAAAAACAAAATAGATAAATCAAATGTGATAATTCACTTAACACAAAGAGAAGATAAATCACTTAACACCAAAAAAAAAAAAAAAAAAAAAAAAAAATCAAAATCCATTTCATAAAACAAAATCAGAAACAATCAAAGAAGATTCAAAGTACTTCAATCACAAAAATCTTATTTGGACAAAAAGCAGTAAAAGATTTATCATGTAGCTCGATTGAACCAAATCATCTTGTACTCTATACTTATTTGGGCGAGTCCTTTTGTTGTGGCCATCTTTAGCTCCACATCTTGAACATGCATTCCTATTAACGAACTCTCATCAATAGCTTGCTCTTTTCCACCTTTTATACGCGACTTTTCACGTCCTTTGGGCTTCTGACGGATGGATTCTTAACAACTACTGGGAGGCTTTGGCACTCGACAAGCTCTTCAAGATTATCAAGCTTGTCCTTTGATGGAGGATTTGGGCAATCGGCTTCAACATCTAACTTTAGCAACTTCAACTTCTCAATAAAAGCGACTAACCTTGTCTCGTCTTTACTCAACATATGCACACGATGATCAACAATAAAGTAGCCTCGTTTGCATAATTCTCAACAATCTCATTCTTCTCACCGTACTGTTCCTTTTGTTCCTCAAACCGGCGGTATCAAGTTCTTTGTCCAACGCCTCAAGATGTATTGATTTGGAATCATTTCAACATTCGCATTCTTAAAGACACAAAAATGTGTCTACACAATATTCCAACTCTAACAAAAAGGCGACAGGAACAAACAAGCGCTCCATCTTCTATGTTTCGCAAAACCTCCATGCAAAAAAAAAAAAAAAAAAAAAAAGACAATACATAGTCAAATATCATATATGATAGATCATATGTGATACATCATTTGATATATCATATATGATATATCACATATGATATATCATATGATATATCACATATGATATATCAAAATTATAAAAGTATAAAAATAACAATAAAAAAGCTTTAAAAAGACCATAAAAAATTGGTTAACAAAATTAACAAACCTTATCTGATCCATCTTCTCTGTGAAACAAGTTGATCGGCTCTCTTCTTCTTCATTTTATCAATTATCATCACCTTTTTCTTAAATTTCTCTTTTTCTTAGCTTTCTTCTTCTCCATTACTTCATCAACAAACTTTTCTCTTTAATAATAGACACCTCGGATCCTTGAAACAAAGCAGTATCTATTTGGCAAAACCATATCCCAAAAATATTTCGACTTGAACCAATTCGAAAAGGGGACAGTATAAACCTTTGGCGCATGACGTTCAATCTTAAGATAGGTTCTAAATGTAGGAGCAGAATCAATCGACTTATGATCTAACCTCTCTTGTATATGCCTCTGTTTTCCATTGCCGTCTCAAAACAATTCATAAAATTCATGAGAGTCGAACGAATTAGTAAAATGAGAGAAAAGAATTCTCACTCTCGGACCTAGAAGTTGTCCTCATCAAACCACACAAAGGAGAGTCCACAAAAAGGAATCCAACAAGGCGTGTCGAAACATCTTTGTTAACCACTTATGATTATGCAAATTAAACTCATCTAATAACTTCCCCATTGATACTCAAACTCATCAGGACCAATATACATATTCCACACAATTTGATTGAATTTCCTTTTAAAGTCTGTGTGATCATAAATCTTTGACCATATCTGCAAACAAATATCACATATGATATAACAAATGATTTACCAAAATGAAAAAAATATAAAATATCACATATGATAAATCATTAGAAACTACAAAGAAAGAAAAATAAAATATAAGAAAGCACATAAAGTATCACATATGATATAACAAAAGAAAATACAAGAAAGCACACAACATACCTTTCCAGGAAGCTTTTGTGTAATATGCCACATACACAATGCGTGTTTCGATCCAACAAATTATTGTTCAATTGCCTTTCTCATGGCCCCGTCCCGATCGGTGACAACGATACTAGAGCTTTACCAAAAGCTTTTATAAATGCTTTGAGCAACCAAATATAAGAGTTTGCGGTCTCATTCTTGACAAGAAGCTGCGACAGAACCGTAACACACTTCCTATGATTATCAATTCTTAAAAAGGAACAAACATCATTTTGTACACGAAAAACAAAACAAAAATAGTTAAAAAAATACAAGTAATAGAATAAAATATGATATATATCACTCAAACACTTACTTATTTGTCTGTGCGTAGTAGCATCAAAAGAGACAACGTCTAAAACTCTTTGTAATTGTACTTGGAAACTTCATCACCCTGAAAATTGCGAAAGCTCAAGATTCTCAACCAAGTAATCAAGCGAAAAATCGGAACATGCTTGTCTATTTTCCATCTTAGCAATAAGCATCGAGCATCACTATCGCCTATATAACAATTCACACTCTAAAAAGTTCTTAAAGTCAACAGTTGTACCATGAACAAGCAAATCGATCCCTGAGACCGGTCAACAAGTGATGAGCTCTCGTTGCACCTATATTCACGCTCATGACTTTAACAATAAACAAGCGCTCAACATATGTTAACGCCTTTCGGTCTTTGACAAATGCTTATATTCTTTACGTTCAAGCTCATGGTTATGTATACTATCAAAAGCAGTCAACTTATACTTTGTAGAACCGGAATCAACTCAAACATCACACGTGCTTTGCAACCTTGTGATATGCGAGGTTCTAACTTCTCTTCGCTTGTCACTATTCTCTAAATCTAGTGTGTCTACATGAATTCCTTAGGACAACCTTCCTATTGCACACTAGATACTTTTGCTTAACAATACCGCTCCTCGACCTTTTCCGACATGATTTCCTAACCACAAACCACGCTTTTGAAGCATATTTCATATCTGCACTAATGCACTCATCAACTGAATTAAAACATTGCCCTTAGCTAGTAAAGCGTCGTGGAAACTTTAGCTAGTAAAATGTGGTATCACATGTGATATCACATATGATATATCATATGTGATATATCATATGATATATCATATGATATCACATGTGATGCAAAATAAAAGTGCTTAACAAAACATAACTAATAGCTTATTCAAAAGCTTAAACTACTTAATTCAATCAAAGCATAAACTAATAGCTTATTCAAAGCTTAATATGCTTAATTCATCAAAACTAATTAACGACTTAATTTGAATCTAAACATAACTAATCGCTTATTCGGAGGATTAAAATGATTAACACCTTATCCATCTCCTACACGTAACACAAAACTAACAGTTTAGATCAATCTAAAGCTAAATAATAGCTTATTAACGACTTGAAATTAACTTAAAATTGCTTAATTCAATCTAAAACTAGATTAAAGCCGCTTAATTCAATATAAACCTAACTAAATAGCTTATTCACATATTAAAGCATTATTCAAGCGGAAAAAACAATAAAAACAAAATTAAACGCATCTTACTCTTAATAGCTGGATTCATCACCGTGTTCATAAGCTACAATCTCCTCTGTATACTTAGCGAAACATCATCACTAACAACAACATCTTCGGATGCGATTCGATGAAGAAGAAGGATCGGAAGAGAACGATCGATTCGATTGCGATATCGGTTATAGAAGAAGGATCGGAAGAAAGCGAAGAATTTGAAATCAAATCCATGAAAGAATCGATTAATTGATAACGAATTAGGGTTAATCGATGAAGAAGATGGGGTTAAGCGATGAAGAATCGAGAGAATAGAGATAAACACACACTTTGTGTGTGAAAATTAAATAACGTTTAATTGAAAGAAAGATAAAAAATCTTTTATATTGACTAAAATACCCTGCGGTGTAAAATCGATTTAATCTAAGCCATTAGATCAAAATGAATGAAAGGTGGGGATTGGTCCCTTGGTATGTAGATAAAATTTTGTCCCTAAATGATCTTTTATCATATATATTTTATTATCTATTATGTTGTTACTTTTTAAAATATTGTTTCCGTCTAATAGATGTCCATTTTTAAAATGTCACGTAGTTTTAAGAAAGTATTGTAATTGACGTAATTGACAGCCGTTTTCAGCATTATATAAAAAAATATATTAGTTGTAATTAAAAGTGAATATTTATGCTCTCACAACAAAAAATCATGAGTATGAACATTTCATTTCACGTAGAGTACAAACAATTAAAGGAGTTTATAATTAAAGTATAATTGTTCAACACATATATGGTGTGTGAGAATAAAAATTGAAAGTATATAAATCAATTCCTTTTTCACAATGTCATGGCGTCATGCTAAAGAGACCATTTTTATCATTTAAAGGATTACCTATATCAGATTGGTGTTGTGATCCAAAACATGTTTCTTTAAGTTGTAGCTCTATAATGTAACAACTCTTAGTCATTGCTAGTCCTAGGTTCTTGCCAACTTTAGTTATTTATTATTATATCGCTTTACCTGGTTTGAGTCTGACTGGGACAAAGCTATAATTTTATGTTATAGGGGCCCAAACTTTGTCATAACATAGTTATGTTCAAGCATTATTGTCTTATAATGCGGAATACAAACAAACAATGATTTTTTATCGATACAGATTAACAAACGACAATAAGAACCAGAGAAATGATTGGGGTGACTAAATGTATGCCTAAAACTGGGTGGCAGCATTCTGTTGGTTGCAAATGAGGGACTCACGGCTTCGCAAACCAATAAGTAAATGCCACACAATTTTAGGCACAAATTAAGTATAGAAAACCCTGAACAAACAAAATATGTGTGGGTCGTTAAATATATTATGTCTTGTTTACTTATATACGGAGTAGTAACTTATTAACATGTATTATGGCTATACGAAAATAAGGATAGGAGAGGAGTGGCTGAGAGTGTAAATGGAACGTGGAATATGACAGAAGAGGAGATGGTATTGGAGGTTCGGGAGTCGGTAATGAAGGACCAGAAAGGAGATTTAATAACCCGAATAGTGGTTCGAGAGTCGGTCATGGGGACAGGAAACTAACAAGAAAAAAGTTGATCGATAGAGTCATGGATAAGCAGGGATTGGGAAGGATCATCGAGGTTGAAGACAAATACGTTAATAGTGAGTTACTTGACAGAAGTGTGGTGGTGGAGGTTAAGTCAATGTGTTCCCTCTCGAAACTACCGGTATTGTGTGAGGAACAAGGACTTGGTAAGATTGAAGTGAAGTTGTTGGGAGGACTTGAAGTTATGGTGGTGATGGAGAAGGAAAACATGGCTTTTAATGTCCTAAAGGATAACTAGCATGGACTAAGGAGGTGGATGCGCAAACTAGGGAAGGCGACAACTTCCATATGATGGTGGGAAGGATTACATGGATCAACATATTGGGGTTGCCTATCACTTGCTCGGGTGAAAACATGTTCAAAAAAATAGCGGCTTTGCACGGGTCGATATTAGGGTTGCAAAATTGTAGGCCGGAAGGTAACCAAAACATAATTTATGCTAGGGTCGATATCCATACGATTAACAATGGCTTGATAAAGGAAGAACTTAGCGTCAATGTATGAGGGAAAATACATAGATCAAGTGTTTTGGAGGAAGTTATAGACATCACCGTTATATCACATCAAGAAGGTAACAATTAAGCACATAAATACTTATTTAGCCATTTTAACTTATGTTTGACTTCTCTAAGGCCAATAGATGGTTAAGAGAGTGCATTCCAATAACTGTAGTGGGTTACTCGAACCAATAGTCACAATTAAGTGAGTAAAGATGAGCCAAATGATGATCAAGCACTCACACTTGCAGTTACATCAATGTGCATCAGGAACCCCATTTATTGGCAAAACTTACATTAACTTTGGTATAATTTCATAAATCCTAGTTCCACAAATCCAAAGATCATTGATGTAATTGTTAGCTTTCAAAACTTGTCATTCCTAGCTCCACATCTTGCACCATAGCCATCGTTTTCTCCCTCAATAATCGTTGGAAAAAATACAACCCGAGTGGTCAGCAAGAAGCAATGTTTCCTTGTAATAGCAAATGAAAAATGAATCATTTTTTCCATAAATCCCAAAATCATTGATGTGTTCTGAGCATGGTCCATAAACTTCGAGTGCAGCAAATTGTTTGCCCTTCTTTACCGTTTCCATTAAAGGTTCGCCACTGTTCCTAAATCCCAATAATCTCCTTATTGATGAATCAGGTGTGTTAATGGTGAATAGCTTTGTAAAAGATGTCATATCACCACCCTCCTCCCCCATCATCCATATGCCATATAGTGGTCCATTCACCTCATTAGTGTACCCAGACGCAACAAGAGATTCATTTAGCTTAGAAATGGAGCTGGTTAATAGTGGAACCTGGTTTGCTATACTAACCGGGAAGTGTACCTCTTTAAAATCATGGGTAATCAAATCAAATGAAAAGATCAAACTCATATATTGAGATACACCATCATTACCAACAATCCCATCAAAAGCAACCCAAAAAATAAACCTATCTATAGCAACTTGAGGTGTCCGTCTAAGCCTAATTGATTCACGAGGCACATTGGTACTTGGTATCATCTTCCAAGTCTTGGAGCTCAATGTAAATATAACTTGCCACTTATCCATGTCTTTCTTTTCTAAATACCTATACGACATTACAACAATAATCGGATCATAAGTTGAAGGACAAACCCCAAAACCAAAACGATTTAATCTTCCAGAGGTGGTTTTGAGCTCACAAGGTACAACAATACAAACCAATTTCCTAATAGATGGGTTCCAAATAACAACCATCTCTGTTCCCCAGGTGTTGTAACCGTGAAAACACCACAAACCACAAGAGCTGCCAATTACTTTTGAATTATTAAGTTGTTTTATGAGGTCAGGAACATTTGGAGCAAAGTCTTCTTGTTGTTTGGGGAAAGAGACATCATCTACAAAAGAAACATATTGGGCAAATGATTGAAAAAGTATCATCTTTATGATCATTTCTTTTTGGGTGTGAACAATTTTTTTTTTTGTGGTACTCTTCTTCAAATTCATCCTTTTAGGGTCTTCTACGTGACATTTTGCCATTCGGGAAAAAAAATCTATTAGCTAAGAGGGCAAAAATGTCCAAAATTTCACAAAATACCCTAAAAAGGATAAATTTGAAAGAAAGTATCAAAAGAAAAATATTTGTTCGCTACCCACAAAAGAAAATGGTGGCAAGTATGATACTTTTTTCAATCATTTGCCCAAACATATTTGACCTCATAAGGATCTACATTATCTGTGTACCTTAAAAGCAATTGATGTGGCTGAGTAGGTCTAAAATTCCATTATTTGATTTTGGGCTAAAAGGAACTAACAGACTCGCATTGGGCTTCTCGGCCAATGATGGTTGGCTTTTGTTGACTTTTGGTAAAGTTTTGACTAACCGAAGCGTGCATTTTAGCACCCTAACAGAATAAAAAAGTACACATACTCAAAAAACATTGACGACTGAAAAAAAAAAAGCCTTAATATAGAAAAAAAATGATTTAATTTTTGCAACAAAAACTAATATTGAATTATTTAAGTGATACATGCTTGTCCTTTATGATGAGTTTATTTGCTTATCTTGGGTTTATTTTAGAATGGTTGCATCCAAGTCCTAATGATATGAACACGTAATATAAATATTGTCTCTTACAACACTGAGATCCGAGAAGAAACCATTATCAAACCAAATAGCCATCTAGTTATTGATAAGGAAGAGGAGTATCAATAGAGTTGTGATATGCAGATGAATGGTGTCATTACGTTTTCATGAACAGAGGTTTTTATAGACTCGGTTCACAGACAAAATTACCATAATATATTCATAAAATTGATTCTAAATTGTCAATCAAAATAACAGTTTATCTAAATAAGTTTATGATTTCAAGAGTTGAAAAAACAACACTTATTAATGATATGTTTTCAGCAATTCCAATAATATATTTCAACATAATTAAAGCATTCACAATGATGAAACTTTATATAAATCTATAATCATTAATTTATAAACCTTTTGATATCATAAACCTATGTTCACTATGCATAAACCTTTTACAACTCTTGAAATGATTCATAATAATACATGCATTAAATTATGAATAAGTTCAAGAATTTGAACCTCTTCAAGACACATGTACATGAAACAAATGATCACTATGGTTAAAATGAAAGATAAAGCTTTATATAAAGTTTAGACCTTTTGATGAAACAACTATAGTGGATGCCCTTAGCTTAGTATCCATTATAAAAACAGGACTAAAATACTGTTAGGTCACTAGTTTTACAACACAAGCTTATAAGAGAAGAGATAAGGCGATTGAACAAGTAAACAAGCACACACACACAATAAGAGAGGCACGGTTAGGCGAAGGTGAATGCGTGAAAAGAAAACTTGAACAACCAACCCTCGAATGAGGGTTTACAAGAGTTATATAGGCAAGGAGCTAGGCAACACTCCTCTCCTTCCCTATTCCTTATTGGGCTTGGATCAAGCTTATGGGCCTTCTACATAAGCTTGACCTTAAACAAACATAAAGGCCATAATAAAGCTACCTATTACATATGAAATATAAATACTTGAAATCTTGTTTAGGAGTGATTCCAACAATCTCCCCTCAAGTATATATGAATGTAAACGGTGAAGGCGTTGATGTAATAGTAGCGATGACGCCTTCCGACATTCTTCTTTCTTGTGAGAGGAATTGTCTTGATTCGAACAATCTCCCGGTGTAGAGATCGTTATCTTTGAGCGGTTATGCTTCGACGTCATCTTTAACTTTGTTCTTTGATCATTGTTCTTTGTGGTGAAAGTGATAGTATGTTGTTGTGCGCATCGGTCTGCTTGAGTGCCTTGTCACGCTCCGGTGTCTCCATGTCATTCTTCAACATGCTCACACGCTCTTTGGCGTTGGAAATCAATCTTGATGAAGTTCGTAAGTCTTTGACTTTGTAGATTATTTGATTAGAAGAAGAATCATTCGACATTGTTGTGTTGCATTGGAATAGAACTTTCATTAGTGATGATGTTGGCGTGAGCATGAGAAGAATCACACGATCATCCCTCTCGAGCTTCCATAAGAAAACATTTCAAGCGGTTAGTAATAAGCGGTTTAAGCAATTACAAGTTTGAACTTGAGTGTCAACGACATAGTGTGAAGACACAACTCTAATTCTTACAAAGGCCGTTCTGAACCGAGTCCCACAGTGAGATAACGCGATGTACCGAAGTACATCTGATTCGAGATAGTCGAGGTACACCAAGCATCACCTCACGATCAGACCGTTTGAGACACACCGCGTAATCCACGGGAGTTACCGGTGACCTCTTTGTCGAGTTGTTTTGATGTAACCACAGCGGGAGTTTCCATTCAATCACCGAGGATCCGGATGTGAACCTCTCATAAATGTTCTCGACAGTTGCTAAGATGCATGAAGGACTCGATATGAACCATCGATGATCTTATTGTTGATCATCAGTGATTAAATGTCAAGTGTTCCTAAGAGATCTTTTGATGAATCTCGTGGCTCTAGACTCAATAGTGCGTTTTGGTTTTCTGGCGGAGACTAGGAGAGGTCTCCTTCTTCAATACCGGCGATCTCTAAGAAAGCCAATAGTTTACGTGGGGTTCCCTGTGAGAATGAAACAAGCTTCGTTGAGAAAAACTTGAGTGGCTAAGAAGGTTTAGTGCATGCGTCCTTTGGGTCCATGACGACTTTAATCTTCAATACCGGTGTCACTAAGTGACAACCAAGAGTATATGAATTGAACCCTGTTATCGCCCTAAGTTGAATAACTGGAGGCTCTTTCTTTTCACCCTTTACTTTACATTTCTTTTGATTCTTCAACTCCTTCTTTCTCGATTCTCATTTCTCCTTTTACAATCATTCCTAAGGACTTCTAACACTAACTAATGGTAGTGTCCTTGGGTAGATCCTCCGACTCTGGCGGATCATAGAACAGTTATTCTAACCTTAGTCACCTTATAACTCCATGACTAACCTATGTTTGCCATTAAAACCATGTATGTGAAAATATCTCTCAAAGGGTTTGTAAATGAAAACATGTTTGAACCATCATGAGAGATAAGTTTTTGCATAAATACTCCCCTCCACATGTGCTTAATAGTTTTAATGGTTAAATGCACAAAGTGAGAAAAGAGCGAACTTTTGAATTGATTCATCAAGATAGACAATCCCCATGAGACACGGTTCGTTGCATAGTTAAAGAGTTACATTGTCGACTTTTAGGTGACAACCGGCTCTAATAACTATCTTGAAGGTGTAGACAAACCTCGAAAGGTTGTCATATGTAGGATCGTTATTTTATTGTGTTTGATGATTCGGGTGGTCTTGGATGATCAAAATACATGTTTGCCATAGTTAGAGAGTTAGTAGAGAGAGAGGGTGTTCTTGCTAGAGGTTTACACAAAGGGAATATTAGATTAATGAGAAGAGCACCACCCTTCCATGGATGGAAGGGTATTTATACTTACACAATACACGACCTCCTATCGGCTGTGGATCGTGGATACAGTGGGTAAAGACCGTCCTTCCTCCACGGTGTTGCACTACGCTAAACTAAACTAATAACTAACTAATAAACCGATAAATAACGTAACTAACGACAAGTCTACGAGCTAACTTAAGCTAGATAACATTTGGGGTGACCGACTCTTCACTAAGAAATTTTCCAATTCCTAACAATCTCCCCTAAGGAGGTCACCCCATGTTTTACATTTGAATCCTAGCATTCTATTCTTGACATTGTTCTTGAGCTCGTAGACTTGAATTCTTCATTTTCGCAATCTTTGTGCTTTTGTAGTGCAACTTCAAAGTCCGCATTGATTTGTACTTTCGGTGGAGGTCTTTGAACCGATCCACATCTTTGATGATCTTCGAGCTTTCTTTGAGATCATCGGCACAAGAAATCTCTGGATCATCCATAGTTGTGTTGCCTTCATGTGATGTTGTGACATTCGGACCGACATGCTCACACTTTTGAATCATGACATCTTTCCATCGAGTAGCGGAAGCCTTCTTTGGTTCATGATATTTGCGGCAGCAGTAGCGAAGCATAGTATAGAATGTCGAGCGGTTATGTAGATAAGCACAAGTCATGATTTCTTTAAATTAAGTGTGGATCTTTGTGAGCATGCGGCTTTAGATTGACGCCTCAATTACGATCGGTACCAACCGTCCAAATGTACCGCAAACAACAGTTAGCAATAAAACACGAAAGTGTCTTTGACCACTTCGTTGAATTGAGTACTACACGCCCACGGTTCTCGTTGATCGATACAAATCTTTTGTGATCGGTAGGATTCCTAAGAATCTCCTTGACGGGGTTTCGCATTGTTCTAATGTTCTCAAACCGAACGTCTCAAAGAAGACAACACGGAGTGAGTGAACCAAATAATTGAGATTCAGCGATTGATGAAAATGATTTGAAAAACAATCGCGTCTTGCTTGAAGAAAGAGTTTTGCAATCGACGAAGGTTTTATGAGAAAGATCAATTTTCAAACAAAATACTTTTTGTATTAGAGAATGAGTACACATTCGACGTGCTAGCGAAAAGAAGAGATTCGCACATCGAACGGTTTTTCTAAAAGTATTTTTCAATCTGTGACAACTCGTACTTTCAGGTCATTTATCAAAACAATTCATGCTTCACAATTTCATCATTTATCATAAAATAGGTTTACGAGTTTCAAATTCGCGTAACCTTAAAGGTTTAGCTGCGAATTCATGATCATATCATCACGGACATTTCATATAGACTAAGTTTAGTCTACATTTCCTTAGCATCATTTTCATCATGTTAGTTCATTCATGATTTTCATTTCACATTAACGCGTAAATTTCATATTAAATAAACGCTATCGCGTAAGTTATTATTTTGAACATTTAATCCGATACTTCCAAAAATTATCCCGACATATTTTATACTTACATTTAGTTTAAAAAAAAAATAATATTTTGAGTTTACCTAGTGTTTTAAATTTATTTTGTATATAAATCGGTAAATTTCCATATTTTAAATTTAATAATAAATTATTATTTATTATTACATGAGCGATTTTGAGTAAGCATTAGCTCACTTGAGATAGATAAGGGAGGTTATCCCACCTGGAACAATTTAAACTAATTATGAATAGCGAAATGAATATTTTATATGTTACGGCCACTTATGAGTTTTTCTAACTTTCGGCAATGAGAAGTTATCTCACTTTATTAAAACACGAGCTCGCGCATCGAACCGACCAATAGAAAGTATGGTATTAGTCTAATAAACATATTTTTCACGTCAGCGGTTTCCAACGTGTAGTCGAAATATCCCAATTCACGTTTTAAAGCGTAAATAAAATACCAAAACTTGAGGAAGTTCATGTTTTAACTTTCCACTCTTTTCTACTCTCATTGTGTCGCATTTTATGCAACGATACACAATCCAACTCGTTTTATACGTGTTACGTATATACATTTCTTGTTATGGAATTATCTCCATTCAAACAACAAACCGAAATTTTCCAGACGGATGTTAACAATAAATTATATTTATTATTCCCAAGTTTCACTTTCGAACTTTCTTAAACCTAATTGAGCTTGAAAACGAGAGGATATCTCGTGAAACACGAAATCTACGAAATAAATGAGCTTGCGCGACTTTAAACTCTTGAATTAATTTGATTTATTAATTAATTTAAATTCAAGAAAACTATACATGTGAATACTCATTTTTATCAGGAAAATTATTTCGGACGCAATGGCGCAAGTCTCGTATTTTTAAACGGTCGTTTACTACGTCAAATGGGGCCCACAAGGGTTATTTATAAAAGATTATTAAGTTTCAAAACAGCCCCCTTATTAATTTACACCATTGCCCCTTTTATTTTTATTTGTACATGATTAGCCCCTCAAGGGGGTATAAAAAGCCCAAAATTAGGTTTTCTCCTAATAGATACCACCACCACCACCGGAAAACCTTTTCCGGCGCCGTCGCCGGTTCCGGCCAAATTCCGGCCACCCCTGTTCTCGCTACCAACGTGTAGATCAAGACCCAAGGGTCATTTCTGGAGCGTTTGGGTGTTAAAGGAGCTCGTTTGGGTTGTTTTGAAGCCCACCGCCACACACCACCTCGTGCCGCCGCTCGCTACCACCTTCCCCCTCCTCCTCTTTCGTTGGTAAGGACTCACGCACCCCAACTCTTCATTTCTTCCATTTTTTTTTAAACCCTGAACGGGTTTAATTAATAAAAACGTTTTATTATAAAACTAAACAAAAACATAATGTTTTATAAACAAAAACGCGTGGATCTATGTTTTGGCTCTTGACTCGTTTCGACTCACTCCGAGTCGTGTGACTCACCTGAGTCAACTCACGAGTTGAGTTGACTCGGACCTGTTTCATATTTATTCCGTGTTATTGTTATGGTCCGAGCATATATTTTCGTCCTTGCAGTTCTATAAGCGGATTTTGATAATTTTGGTTGGGATATTATATTAGCCGATTGACATGTATGTCAAGTTTTATATCAAGTTTGAAATAGAATTGATACTCGTTGTGTAGTTATCAACTAGTTTCTTTTTTTGGCAGTGGTCTCGTATGGTTGAGAGTCGTGACTCATGGGAGTCACGACATAGTTGGTATGATTATTTCTTGGTCGTTTAAGTTATAGGCTTGAATAGGTTGAGCCGCGACTCAAGAGAGTCACAATATGGTGTTGTTGTGGTTTATATGGATATGGGGCCGATTTGATTGTTATTGTTGGCGTCATTAATATAAACCGTGACTCACGACCACAAGTTTTGGTAACCGAAGCGATTAGTTGAGGTTGAGGTCTTGTAAATCAATGTTGGATAAATATTATTGAGGTTGGAATTATTTAGATTAGCCATGGTAACTTCTTTTGTGGAATATTGTTTGAAAACGACATTTTTGGTAAATGTCGTTATGTGTACCACGACACACGAAGTGTCGTGGGGACTTGGAAAATGTCTTAGGCCTAAACGTAACTTCTTTTGGGTCATTGACGAGGTTTAGGTCGCCTCGAATTGGTCGTATACGTTAGTATCGATATATATTGTTTTGGAAACTAAAACTTAAGTGTTGGATTATTTATTTATTTATTATTTTTTTATGTTGATCAATTCATTTAACGTTTATTAACGTAACTCATTATCTTTGTTTTAGTCGATGACGTTTCGGATTTATTGGATCACTACTCGGGATTGATATGGGATTTGTTTCTGATTTGGATAACTTGACAAAACGAATATTTAACGGATTAAATATTTTGGATTTGGAAATACTTATTAAAGCCTATGCTTGGATTTGATTATTGGATTTGGACATTATTGGACGAAAACTATTAAAATTGGACTTGGATTATTTTGGACAATAATTTGTAGTTGTATGAGCATTTATTGGACATTTTGGACTTGAGACGATACAATATATTAGACTCGTAAAGAATTTAATATATTAGACTCAGTAACAAACCTAAAATATGCAATAAACACTTATTCAACTAATAACGAATTGTTAATTATAAACTTGTCGAGAAATATTGTTTTGCAACATGAGTTTTATAAAGTCGCGATGACTTGGGCACGTTATATAAATGGACGTGTCATGCCAAAATTTATAAAAACGTTATAAACTTATATTTTAAACCAAATCCCTTTTTATTGTTATGAAACTCGACAAACAAATCCAAACACGTATTACTTTTATGTAGTAAAACTTTATTGTTCGAATTGCGAATTGAAACATAATCTTATCTATAAAACATGTATGTTTTATACAAACTATTTGGGAGCAAGGGGTAAACGCCGAAACGTACCAATTGACTTTCTGTATCGACGTTTGTCTTGTTCGTTATATCCTTGACTTCTTTTGTCATTTCTTCTCGACTCAAGTACTCGTCAATACTTTTCTCTCTTGTGTCGATTATCTATTCCTCATTGGCGTGAGAATCTTGAGTCACTATCTGAGTCAACTCTTATCACGAAAGTTTCGTATATCTTTTCCAAGAGCAAGGCGATGCGAATTATTTTCGCAACTACACTTTTCGATCATTATCGACAATCAAAATAATTCATGAAACTTTGTATGATATGTTATTAAACAAATATTTAAAATATTGGTTCTTAACTTCAAGTACTTTAAAGATCCTAATACTTGAAAACTTTTGCTTTTGAACTTCAAACACTTTCAAAAAAAAAACAAACACCGGTAAACTTACAAACGTTGTTTAATCTACACAACCTGCATTTGAATACGAGACTCATACTAAACCCATACCATACTTATCTAGGTTGCGTGTCGGAGCCGTGCACATTTATTACTTGATGTTAGTTGTGATGTCTTACATTTTTGCATACCAAGGTGAGTTTTCATAGCCCCGTTTTACAAGTTTTACTTATTTCAAACCTACGGGGGAGAATACATTGCACAACATTTTATTACGATACCAAGTATGTTAAATTCATTTACATTGCTTAAGTTACCGCATGCCAATTGAAAGTCCCCATTTCACGAACATGAACCGTTAATCATAGAAGCGAGGGTGAGTGGATAGATCTATCGAGGTGACGCCTCCATCCGGGTTGGTGAATCGACTAGTCATACGGATGCATCTCATTTAATAACATTATTGAGTTGTCATGCAAACACTCTGTTGGGGCATACATTATGAACAGTCTAGTTTCGGTGTCATAGACTTATAGCAATTGTAACATTTTTATGTGACTTGATGGTCATACCTGTAACATTTTTATGTGACATGATTGTCATACCTGATCTATACTTGCGTAGTCGTATAAAACATTTACCAAACCTATGATTTCTCACCAACATTATTGTTGACCGTTTTAGCAATGTATTTTCGGTAACTAAGACATACTCATCATGGCATGGTTAAGGAACCCTTTTTAGTCATGGCGTCGACTTATATCATGTACATTATGGCACTTTCTTTCAAAACCATCGTTTGGACTTGTAGTATATTTATATTTCCGCAAACTTTATAAACTTTTGGGACCTATGTTGTAACTACGAGCGCTTTTATTAAATATCAAGCGATGTGTTTTAAACGACACTTTAGGTCGTTCAATATAACTGTGATTGTGGTGCTATGACAATCAAACTCCCGAGAATTCCATTCATTGCTAAGCAGTGTAATTTGGGGTGTGACAGATTGGCATCGAGCTTGATTATAGAGAACTAGGTTGCATCATTGACCCTAGACTATAACTACATCATCATAGCATCTCATCATTTCATCATAAATACATAGTCACTATACATGCGGTTTCATACGCACATTTTGCGAGTTATTTACTTTCATTTCGAAATCGATTGTCACATAGATGCCTTCAAATACCCATCCCATCACTTTGACATGGAGAATGCCTTGTCATTCCCTATCACAATTTTAACATCAGTTGACTCAACACCGATAACATCAGATGATGACACTGAGACCTTTAGGAGGACGAAGTTGCACCTACACCATCACGATCACTATTGATTCACCGTAGGATTATGACAATTTTTATCATTCAGTTGGGACAGATCATACCATTTGGTAGAAATTATAGGCTTAGTCCTAATGAACCTATTTTCTTAACTCACCACAAGGATTTCCATTATCATCATTGTTATCATTTTATCATTATCATTTGAGCACCATCCGTATCATCACATCTCATACACGATACTCATACACGACTTGCGGCTTGGGAAGCATGCATGATTTAACACACCATTACCATCTACCACTAAGACTATAGACACTACACCATCTCATAGGTTTGAGGACTGTGAGAGTTCTAGGACTATTGTTGCTAGACCGCCTACTGCTCCTGCACTTGAAACATGATTAGACCATCGACAGGAATAAATAATAAGTACCTTTCTAACTAATGTAATCTCTATCACTTATTATCTCCACGATAATCACAAGTTTTGACAGAGATCTTGTAAATGGCTGTGATATATGTCATCTTGCATATCTTATTCTTTTTGAGTCATGGACCGATGATGGCTATCCTTGTGGTAGTGTGGTTCGATTAATGTTATGGGTTTTCATTTGGCTCATTTGATTGGTGATGTTAGACCGAAGTCGTGTTGTAATTGGTATATGGTATAATGGTTTGTTGTCGTGGTCAGGTCGTTCTTCTCCTTCATCATTTCTGTACCAAATCGCTAGTTTACTGGTCAAGTCGCTAGCCAAGTCGCTAGGACAAGTCGCTAGCCAAGTCGCTAGGACAAGTCGCTAGCCAAGTCGCTAGGACAAGTCGCTAGCCAAGTCGCTAGGACAAGTCGTAGCGACTTGTAAAGACAAGTCGCTATGAGAGGTGCAATGCATCCAGTCGGGTTTGTGTCAAATCGCCAAGAAGATTTTTATGTTTTCCGATGAGTTTTAGGCTACTTTTCCGACCACCTTCATACTAAACCCGTAAAACTATCATAACAATCGCTACTTTAGACCAGTTTGACCGAGAAAAGAAACCATTTGACCACTTGATTGAACACATATTTGGTAACAAAAAGTCATAAAAGATGATATACAATCGGACATGTCACGATGGTAACAAATAGACAAGATGACCTTTTGTTTTTGACCAAATGGAGGATACAATAACTTGTACACAACTATTTTGCATCAATATATGAGAAAATATGATTCGACCATTAAACCAAGAAACAAAACACTTTAACACATGTATCAAAACCAGCTTTTAAAACATGTATCTTGCCACAACACAATAACCATGAATCAAACTTCCATAAACCAAACAAGCCTCATAAACCGAACCGCGAAAAACCATATAAATCATCAAAACAACAAAAACTTTGGCTCTGGTACCAATTGTAGGATCGTTATTTTATTGTGTTTGATGATTCGGGTGGTCTTGGATGATCAAAATACATGTTTGCCATAGTTAGAGAGTTAGTAGAGAGAGAGAGGGTGTTCTTGCTAGAGGTTTACACAAAGGGAATATTAGATTAATGAGAAGAAGCACCACCCTTCCATGGATGGAAGGGTATTTATACTACACAATACACGCCTCCTATCGGCCTGTGGATCGTGGATACTGATGGGTAAAGACCCGTCCTTCCTCCACGGTGTTGCACTACGCTAAACTAAACTAATAACTAACTAATAAACTGATAAATAACGTAACTAACGACAAGTCTACGAGCTAACTTAAGCTAGATAACATTTGGGGTGACCGACTCTTCACTAAGAAATTTTCCAATTCCTAACATCATACCGGTCAGAGTTCATGTCTATCAAGAGTTTCTCGAATGGTACTTTCTACTTGGACAAGTCCTTTCATGAGACACGTTTACATCACTAGCGAACTAGCTTGAAATTATTACCCGTCCCAGACAAGTCTTTTCGAGTTACTAACGGTTTAGTACCGTCAATTCAGAGGTTAAGTCCGAGGTACAGATTCATTTGCATTTTGTACAACATATTTCTTATCACACAATTTTCTCCCCTCAAAATGGCATATAAGATGTTATTTTTGAACGCTTTGAAGTAAATATGACCATTTTGAGTTTTGCGGGAAGAGTGACCATCGTGAACAATTGGTGAACAAAGTTTTAATTTAAATACTCCCCTCAACTAGTGATATAAGCGGTTGAGGTTTTAAAATCATATGGGAAGTACTTGTCTTTTGAGCAAAACCTTGAAAAATGAAAGGTTTGATAGGTTTTACTCTAAAATAAGAAGCTTTAAGCTCCTTTTATAAGGATTGTGGCATCGAGGCGCACCACGTGGTCCTTTCTTGACCATTACGGGTTGTACACTTTATGTGTGCACAAGCCATTCACATATAAAATCATGCATCCAAAATTATATGAAGGAAACAATTCAAGGGGTACCGGAAGTGCGGTGATGTTCCCGTGAGTGCGCAGGCGTTGAAAGCCGGTGATGTTTCTCCGGGTGGACCACCAACATAGCTCTCCAATCGTCTGAATCGATCCCTACGAACAACCGTTCATCAATCATGGTGATGATCCTTCTCACATCCCTCCTTTCACGAGAATTCCGGTAGCTTAGGATTCCCAACTTTCAGCGATATCCTTCAACTGCACG
This sequence comes from Chrysanthemum lavandulifolium, assembly GCA_022545495.1. Classification (NCBI taxonomy): domain Eukaryota; kingdom Viridiplantae; phylum Streptophyta; class Magnoliopsida; order Asterales; family Asteraceae; genus Chrysanthemum; species Chrysanthemum lavandulifolium. The sequence continues at coordinate 231,805,857 of CM040245.1, read as the reverse complement.
CCAATCCATCCCTAACCATCTTCAAGGTATGATCCCGACTTTGTGGAGCTCACTACACGCCATTAAGCGGTTTCTTCAAGTTCACCGTGGTAAACAACGCCGAAATGTTTGGCGATGGCGTAAGTTGTGTGGTGGTTGATGTCGGGAAGATCAGGCGTGGTGGAGTGAAGTTTACGTTTCGATATGATTCAACGACCATCCGGATATCTTCGACACGCTCTTTGATCACGATCGTCTAATGAAGATGAGAACCGACTTGATAAATTCACGTTGAACTTCGATCGAGAATTGTCTCATACGACCACATGCTTTGGCAAGATACATGTCTTCGATGTCGTTGAGGACAAGTTCTCAAAGTCACCTCGAGAATTCATAGTCTGTTCATCTTGTCGTTTGACTATGATATTCTTCAAGAATGTGTAGTCCCACTTAGACTTGAGATCAATGTGTTTGATGGCCACGATGTCCTTTGAGCAATACACTTCATGTTGAGACTTGAACCGTGCAACACGTAGTAGATTCTTGGCGTTCGGGCCAATGATGAATCCCATACAATGCATCTTGGTCGTATGCTTGCACGTTGTCGAAAAACAAGTGATTTGCGTTCCTCGATAGCTATGCGCTTTGAGTAAATAGTCACTGGAATGGAAGAGTTAATGATGTAGCGTATTTTCTTGAACCATCGCCACCATGGAGAAGAAATTCCGTGTCTTTGTTGAAGAAATATCCGAAGGAATCCTTGGTTCATCCGGTTGGCCGATTGTTGGTAGAGGTTTGGTCCAACGATGTAATATGGAGGGTTGTTCCGTTTAGTGAAGTCGATGTTTGCTACGGGTTGAGCCAATCCATGTTGTTAGACATGGCTCGAGCAATGTTTTCAAGGTGATATTCAACCTCGATTGCACTTTTCAAGCTGTTTTCAAAAGAAGGAATGCGTCATTCTTGATGCGCTTCAACTCGGATTTCATCATCTTCTTCACACGGAATCTTTCTTGCAAGATTTTGCATGCTCAAGGTACTACCGCTACCAATTCTTGACCTTCTTGAGGTAGGGAGGTCGTTAACAAGAGTAGCAAACCAATCAAATTATGCGCTTTATCGTCATCAAGCCATGATACGACGTCATTGATCGTTTTCTTCTTCTGTTTTGAAGGTTTTGATGATGATTTTGGTTTCTGCACTTGTTTAGGTGATGTTGGAATCACTCCTAAACAGTATTTCAAGTATTTATATTTCATATGTAATAGATAGCTTTATTATGGCCTTTATGTTTGTTTAAGGTCAAGCTTATGTAGAAGGCCCATAAGCTTGATCCAAGCCCAATAAGGAATAGGGAAGGAGAGGAGTGTTGCCTAGCTCCTTGCCTATATAAACTCTTGTAAACCCTCATTTGAGGGTTGGTTGTTCAAGTTTTCTTTTCACACATTCACCTAAGCCTAACCGTGCCTCTCTTATTGTGTGTGTGTGCTTGTTTACTTGTTCAATCGCCTTATCTCTTCTCTTATAAGCTTGTGTTGTAAAACTTGTGACCTAACAGTGGTATCAATCGCCAAATAGTTGGGTGTACTCGTTTGTTTTGAAGTTTTGTTTTTGGGTCTTACGCGTAAAGGTAACGTAATATTTGGTTATCTTAAAAACACGTTTTTTACACTTTTTAATCCAAGATTCTTGTACTTTCAATGTTTTGAGGTGTTAAAATACTTGTTTTTAACAAAAAGTTTCAAACTTTACGCGTGGATTTACGTTTTTAAGCTTGTTTTTGTTCGTGGGTGTCGTTCTACGCGTAACCCGTTTAGCGGTTTTGGTACATCAAAATTCACACTTTTGTGTTCTTTTGGTACTATTGAAGCTATTCCATAACAAAAAGCGGTTTAGAAACACATTTGGGCGTAATCAAAGTTACGAGTAATCCTACGTATCAAAACCCTAATATTACGCGTAAGATTTTCCTTGGTTTGATCTTCAATTTTACGGTTTATTCCGTGTTTTCTTACTTGGATAAGTCCGAAAATACGTCGACTTTGGATATCTTTTGCCTTGTGAAGTGTAAAAGATCATTGAGCAAAAACCTAAAATTACGCATAAGCATAAGCTTACGCGTAGAATTCCTACGCATAAGATTCACTTTACGGCGTAAACTACGGTCTCGCATAAGGTAATCCTACGCCTACGTTTCTCGCCTAACTTTTGTCTCGCTTAACTTTAGTATTTTCCTACTTACGCGTAGCTAAAACCTCACGCGTAACTCCTTATTGTTACGCGTAACTTTTGGTGTTTTTACGCATAAGTGCTACTTGGTTCTTGTCTTTTCTCGCCTAAGGACACTTCATCAACAAGGTTCATTCGACTACAAAGATCCATTTTACCACACAAGTTTATCATCATGTCTCAACCACCATACTCTAACTATTTCCCTTACACTTATAATCATCAACAACAACAATTAACTCCACAACATCAACAATGGAATCAACAACAAGCCATTTATCAACAACAATTTAATCAGCAACATACTCCACAACTTGGTGCAATTCCACAACCACAAATGGTTCAACCACCACCAAGTCTTCAAACTCTACCCTACACAAACGATTTCAATCAACATCCATCACGAAGCACTATGAAGGAACCCACTTGGTTTGCAAAGATGTGTGAAGCTTTAAGCGACCAACAATCAATTCATGAAGTTGGATCACTGATAGACCTCCAATGCTCACTCCAGAAACTACGATCAATGGGTGATAAGGTTCTTTAGGTTTGTGATCTAAAGAAGCCACATGGAAAGTTCTTAAAGAAGGTTATCTTGGAAGGTCCTTTTGAGATGCCTACGGTCATTGTGCAGGAGATCCAGCTCATTGTTCCACCAAGAGATGAACAAACCAACATTGCTACTATTGCGATTTAAATCCTCTGAACTTCTACACTATGAAGCGGATGAACTTGCAATGGAATACATCCTCTTAGGATTACCAAACCCAATTCTTCGTAGTGTTGATGCTCAAAAGACCGCACAAAAATGTGGGATCATATTCGTCTTCTTATGGAAGGATCAGACTCAATCGGGAGGATTTGGAATCCAAAATCTACTTGGCTTATGAACACTTCATGATTGAACACCGAGAGACACTAGAGTCCTATCATCATCGATTTTCGACATCATCAATGATTTGGATAAACACAACATCATCATGCCAAGAATTGCGCTTAATACTAAGTTCCCGAGTAGTCTTGGTCACGAATGGGAGAAGTATGTCATTTTCTCCGTCTGCGAAGAATATGCATCATTCTACTTATGGATTGTTGTACAATTACTTGAAGCCTCATGAGAAGGAAGTTGATCGGAAAGGATTCTCCGTGCTCATATTGCTAAACAATCACAACCGGACAATCAACAACTTGCCTTGTATGCTCAATGAATTATCCTCTCAACCAAAGAACTCAACCAACTGCTTCCAACACACCTTCACAAAGAACAACCTCAACCTCAACAAAATCAATTGGTTCCATACGGCAACAATGCTCAAGCATATGTCGGTGAAGCTACTTGAAATCGATCCGTTCAAGCATTGCAACAAGGATTTGTAATGATTGCTAATGCTTTTGGCCGTTACACCAACAAATCCAACAATCGTATTCGTTCCTCATCTAACACACGGACTCAAGCCGCAGAACAATGGACGTGTTGAAGTTCGAGAATCGTGATTATGGTCGTCGGATGGGCGGTGGTCAAGGGTTTAATCTGTGGGTAGGAATAATAACAGAGCTCAAGTGGTGGAGCAGGAAATGCCTCGAATCGGTTAAATGGTCTTAGATGCTACAAGCGCAATGAGAAGGACACTGGCTAATGCATGCCCAAAGCCAAGGACTAGGGCGTGCTTATTTCAAAGAGGCCTTACTTTTGGCTCTTAAGGATGAAGTCAGTGGATCTCTCACGACAAAGAACGAGCTTTATGGCGGATGGAGACTCGGATGATGATATGGAGGACTTGCAGCTAATGCAATTTTTATGTTGATGGCTAATATGCATGAGTGCACATGAGTGATACTGAGCCCAGTGTATGACACCGATGGCTTGTCTCGTACCCGAACAAACCATCATCATATCTCGAACTAATATCTCCGCCTAATATCCGAATCAAGCACGGATCGATCGCTCAAATGAGTCATCTACATCTTCTTCGATGATTTTCAAGTTAACCACAGAGTTACATTTGACGATCAAGATGACCTTATGGTTTCCTTTGATAATCAAATTGACTCGTGGTCGTCATTTGAGGATCTAAAGAATGATCATGTTGAGACTCATGTTGAACAAGATGATCTGTTGCCTCATCCGGATTTTGCTCGGTTAATTCAAGACCATAAAATCAAAATGGAGGAATGTTATGCATTAAATCGGTCCTTAAAAAGTAAAATGCACTTTTAACCAAGGATTTTGAATGTTTACAAATGCAACTCAACTTTTCAAAACTCAAGAAAACGTGAAAAAGGTTTTGAAGCCGCTTATGCAAAATCTCATCAAAGCGAAAATATTTAGAAAGCAGATCGTGATCTAGCCACCTCGAAGAATGCTTTGTTGTCGAATTAGAACAATCGAAACATGAACATAAAAAGCAAATTAACGCTCTCACCTTGGAAAATCAAAAAGCTAAAATTTGAGTTGTTACATTGTCAAAACGAGTTCTCAGCATACAAAAAGCATTCAACGAATCGGGTAGATGACCTTCTTGCGAAATTCTCGGTTTGCAAAACAAACTTAAAGAGTTTAAAGCTGTTGTTTACAAACATGGTGAATCAAGAATGACTATTGAAAAGTTTACCTTAAAACCCAATCCAAATGGATATGGAAAAATCTAGTCGATTACAAACCAAAGCTTTCACTAAAAACATTCAAACCAAATCTCAAGTTTCAGGTGTCACGAATACAAAATTGATAATCTTGTCATGAGTGTTGTTGAATACCATCGTCAAGAGGAATTAGATGAGAAAGGCGAGTCGATCAAAATTAAAAATGTTGTTTACAACAAACCTTTTAATTTTAAAAGCGCGTCACTTCGTCACACCAACGGATTCTTCAAACACACCCAAGGTTATCATCAAACACCGAGTCTTCTATTGTTAATCCCAAAAGCAGTCTTTGCACAAACTTATGGTCCTTTACCTTCCATTAGCGAAGTAAACTCACAACCTGAAAATCGAAAAATTCTTGATATTTTGACATTTTCATGGTGACCTCAAAATTTTACAACATGAGATAGAATATCGTTACGAAATCAAAGTTGAACATTTTCAATCGCCTCTGGCGAGAACAAAGAGACATTTTCGAAAAATCTTTTACCTAATGTTAAAACTTGAAAAGTTGTGCAATTGCACAGGAAAAGGATTTCCATAAGGAACTTGGGTAATGAAAACGTTTTGAAAAGCGAAACATCTATTACTAACACAAAGCATAAAAAAACTGTTGAGAAAAGATGTTGATCGACTCTTGGAAGATGTTATCGTGGCGATATCCATAATGTTGTGCTATTCTATTCGTTGCCATATGCATCGATCATATCTCCTGCTAATATTGTTGAAACTGTTATTCTTGTTGAGAACACCGATAATGTGCTTCGGATCGAGTCTTTAAAAGGCGAAAATAAGCGATTACACGGAAATTTACAATGCAAGCGTCGTCTTCATTGGTGTGAAAAGATATTCACAATCATCAACTTAGTTTTCAAAAGAAAATCGCTCAATTGAGTACAAAATCTTGATCCTAAAATTGAGCAGCTGGATGATCAAAGCGTGTCTTTGAAAAGTCAAATCTCAAAATATGAACAAGAACTTTTAAAAGTTAAATAGGAATATGGTGTCATATTTGATTTACTCAAAAGACTCGACTTGAAGCATCAAATGAACTTGATCACTATCTTGCTCACACTAGAGAAGTCATGAATTTTCTTTGGAAATATTAGATTACGAAAATCAAAATCGATTCACACCATCTCTAAGTTACGGAAATGTTAGGAAAGCATGAACTACTCCGCCCTCTGTGATTAAGAGATTAGCACCAGTCCACTTAGTAATCGTGAACCTCGAATTCCCACCGCCCGAATCACAAGTTGCTAATGTGTTTCCTCTCTTGAAGCGAGCAGTTGCATCTTTTCCAAGCGTCCGCGCTTCATGACCTAGGAGCACTCAATCGAAGAATCGGAAGTTGCGACCTAAGAAAAGATCAATAAAGAATGCTAAAGTAGATGAACACCCTAGGACTCGAATAAAAATCATGTTGCTTCCACTATAGATGTTGCGTCGGCAAATGTAATACAAATAGTGATGTAAAGAATGCTAAACCGTTAAGTACTTTTGATATTGATCGATGCACCTTGTGTTATTTGTCAAAAAGTATGAATTCGATTGTCATGACAAATGTCTTTGCTAAAGCTATAATCTCGATTACGGAATCTAAGAATCGAGAATACCTCTAGGCCCACTAATCACTCTAAGTACGTGCAGTAAACCACCTTCTTTAGATTCTAAGGCAACCATTGCTATCACATGTAGCTCTGCTTCACCTCCTAAGAATGTAGTACCACCTAGTGCTTTCACTAAGACTAAAGAAAAGTAGTTATAGATGGCGAAATGGATATATAACACATTTGGTTTAAATGGATGCCTAAACTTGTCAATGTGTGTATGTCTAACGTCCACGCTTGAACCCTCTAACATTTCGGGTTCGCACATCTACTTATTCCATCGTAATAAATCGCGTATTGTAATCACGGTGATCTGAGATCATTCTCTCGATTGTTGATAGCGGATGTTCCCGACACATGACAGCAACCTTAAACCGTTATCAAACTTTGTTGCAAAGTTCATTGGCTTTCGATTCGGGAGCGATCACTGCGACCATCATGGGCTCTGAGATTATGTTAATGGGAACATCGAAATCGGCGAGGTTTACTATGTGGAAGGCCTCGGTCACAATCTGTTTCGATGGGTCAATTTTTTGATGGAGATTTGGAGGTTGCTTTAGGGAAAAACTTGTTTCATTCGTGATCTACAAGGAAGCGACCTTATATCGCTCGCGTAATTCTAGTCTCTACACCATCTCTATGCAAGACATGGTTGCTTCCTCTCCCATTTGCTTACTTTCAAGGCAACATCTACAAAATCCTCGGCTATAACACGTCGTCTCTCACATCTAAACTTTCAAACCATCACCAACCTTGCTCGACACAAACTAGTTGAAGGACTCCCACGATTCCGGTATTCAAAGATCACCTTTTCTCGGCGTGAACAAGGGAAAAGCACTCGTGCTCATTTTCCTTCAAAGGTGGAACACGACTCTCGACATGTGCTTCATCTTCTTCACATGGTTGTGTGGCCGATCGTGTGCAAGCGATCAACAAGCGCTACATCTTAGTAATTGTTGATGACTACTCACGATGGACTTGGGTCTACTTCGCCGTAGCAAAGACCAAGCTCCACAAATGATCATCACCTTTCTACAAAGATATGAGGTTAGACTCAGCAACACCGTCGAATTATTAGAAACAGACAAAGGAACCGAATTTGTTAACAAAACTCTTCGTGAATTTTATGAGAAAGTGGAATTCGACATCAAACATCTATTGCCGTACACCAACAAAATGGAGTTGTTGAAAGAGCGAAACCGAGCGTTAGTGGGCTGCAGAACAATGTTAATCAATGCTAAACTTCCAGATTACTTATGGGCGGTCGTATCTCTGCGTGCTATACTCAAAACAGTTCCATAATCACAAGCATACAACAAAACACCTTTCGAGCTTGTCCACAACTATAAACCGAACCTCGAACACTTTCATGTATTTGTATCCCTTTGCTATCGAATAATGATCGTGATGATTTTGGAAAGCTCAAAGCAAAAGGCGATATTGGAGTCTTTATTGGATCTTGTGACAATTCTAAAGGTTTCGAATGCGGAATCGTCGAACTAAGGAGGTAATGGAAACGATTCATGCTCATTTCGATGAACTCATGGAAATGGCTTACGAGTATAACAACTTAGAACCGGTCACAACCGTTTAAACTTCCCTCAACCCCATCATCACCAAGAAAGCCCTCATTAACTCGTCAACAAATGGAAAGGTTATTTGCTCCTACATTCGTGACGATATTGATGAGCGATGCTCTGGTGTATCCATTGTCTCATTGCACAACCCGATAATATTCATATACCGATACACTGCTACAACAACTACGTGAAGATGCACCTACACGATTGACTCCAACACAACAGTTGAACACACCGTTTCCAACAATGATGATCCGGTGATGATATTACGAATGAAGTACCCCACCTGCAGATTTTGATCCAAATGCGTTCTTGATCCGTTTGCAAATGAGATGCTGCACGGATGTCGCGAGAATCTTCCACAAACCATTTGAATCCTCGAATACGCACAATGTATACCAACATCAACCCTCTGCACATAGATGGACTAAAGACCATCCTCGGCTAATATTATTGGCGGCCGAATCAACGGTCGTTCACGAGACAACGTCTTCACTCGGATGGTGAACAACGCATTTATGCACTCACCGTCATCGCCAATCGAACCTAAAAACATTAAAGGCGCAATGACAAAAGACAAGCTGGATTGAATCCATGCAAGAAGAACTCAACCAATTCAAGCGTCTTGAAGTATGGGAGCGGTTGAAAGACCAGCAGAGTCTCGTCATTGGTCTAAAATGGTTGGAAAAACAAATTGGATCTTTGAAGGGAGCGTCATCCGAAACAAGTCACGTCTAGTTGCTAAGGGTTATCGTCGGGGAAGAAGGAATAGACTTTGAAGAATCTTTTGCTCCTGGTTGCTCGTCTTGAGGCTATTCGGATATTTCGCGTTAGCGGCTCATATGAACATGACGGTCTATCGATGGATGTCAAAGCGGCGTTTCTCAATGGGCAACTTAAAAGCGGTCTATGTCACCAACCGGATGGATTCGTTGATCTGAGTTCCGAACCATGTCTACAAACCGAACAAAGCTCTTTATGGTCTCAAACAAGCCCCTCGGGCATGGTACGATAAGCTATCATCTTTCCTCATTGCCAATAATTTCACCAAAGGCTCGGTTGACCCAACTCTTTTATACAATATCACGGGCACACATCTTAATTGTTCAAATTTACGTGGATGACATCATTTTGGGTCAACACATAAAAAGTTTTCAATCGCTTTTGCAAAACTAATGAAGAAAAATTTTGAAATGTCCATGATGGGTGAACTTCGTTCTTTCTAGGGGCGCAAGTTCATCAATCACCCGTGGTATTTTCTTGAGTCGGTCGAAATATGCCCTTGAACTATTAAACAAATTTGGAATGACAACTGTGATACTTATGCCACACCAATGGCTCATACCAAGAAGTTAGATCTTTGATCTACATGGGAAAGTGGTTGACCCTACCAAATACAGAAGTATTATTGGGTCTCTCATGTATCTAACGACTCAGCGGACGATATTGTCTTTGCCGTTTATCTATGCTCCGTTATCGATCACGACCAAGCTGAAACCCACTTCTACGAGGCTAAAGAATCCTCCGATACATCAAGGGAACCATTAACTTGGGATCGGTATCAGAAGGATTACGGTTTTGAACTAATCGCTTTTGAGGGCGATCACGCGGGATGCCTAGACTCGAGAAAAGTACTTGAGAGCACTACAATTTCTCGGTGATAAGCGGTGTCTTGGCAATCAAAGCGAGGATTGTACATCATTTGTCATCAAGCTGAGCGAGAATATGTAGCCATGTCCGCGTGTTGTGCTCAAGTCATTTGGATGAGAACACAACTCAAAGACTATGGTTACGTGTTTGAGAATCCCGATGTCTTGCGACAATCAGTGCCATTGCAATCTCGTCTGACTCGGTTCGAGACTCGAAATCAAAGCACATCGATCTCACGCTATCATTTCATCAAGGACCACGTGGAGCAGTGCACCGTTGAATTATACTTTGGAGTCTTGAATACCAATTGGCGGATCTGCTCACCAAAGCCTTGCCTCCCGCTAGGTTTAATGAGTTGGTCCACCGATTGGTATGAGGTGTTTGACTCGAAGAGGAATTGGATGACCTCTTAAAAGCAGTCTTAAAAACACATCAAACACCAAAACATTTTTGTAAATAACTTTTCAAAAACAAAATACAAAATATAAAATCGAGATAAAGCAACAAAATATTCTCCCAATCTATATTTCTTTCAACATGGCAAGTACATTTCTTCCGTCAACACTTTTATCTTTCAAAATTCAATATTTTCCGATCAAGTGTTGAGGGAGAAAAATAAGCTATTAATGCTTGTTTCAAAACATCATGTACTTGCATGTTATCACATCTCGGTTGATTCTTTTACAAATGGTGGTACATTTCTGGTTCAAAGACACTCCTCGGACTTTAATTAATAACCTTTTATTATTTTCTCAAGTCGGGGGAGTGTCAAATCAAGTTTCTAAAATCTTCATTTGGTAACCAAAATTGGAAGTTAAAAAGCTTTGGATGAAAATGAAAAAGGTGGAGGGACCAAAACTGTCAAAAACTTAAAGTTATTTTAAATAAAACTCCTCCACCTAACTATCACTTCTCATTTATTACAAAATACCTAAATCCATCCTACGCTTAAGATTCACTCAAGAAAACCGTGTTTTTGATCCTCATCTTGTAAGTGTTTTCGTAATCACAACATGTATTTATGATAAGGTTTTGAATCTCGCGTAAATCCTCGGCTAAAACGTGTTCTCTGGCGTGATTAGGTGTTCTACGCTTATCGCGTAGAACACACAATCAACAGGTGTGTTTGTGGTGAAATGATTTGTGTCAAAGCGTTCATAATACATCTATGATACCATTTTAGCCATCTAAATCCACCCAGAAACACTAATTGATGATTTTTGAAAATTAGGGTTTATAAGTCAAATTGGGTGTTTTCAAATGTGAAGTGCTTTGGTCAAAAAGATTGTTGGGTTATGGTCTTATGGTGATGAATTAATGATTTCCTTGCTTTATAACCACCCAGAAACTATAAATGATCAATAATTTGGAATTAGGGTTTAAAGTTCATAAGTTTGGGTATTTTTGATTCACCATGAATTGGGTGTTATAAATCGGTATATAGACTTCCTCAACTCTCTTAAGCTACCAGAAAAACTTTGGTGCATAATCCATGGCTAGATCTCATACGCGTAGATCTAGGGTTTAGTCTCTGGCATGTCAGATTCTCTGGCGTAGCTGTTGAGCTGTGCAAATGTGTTTTGATTTGTCATAAAAGCGAATGCTATGTGTTTAACTTTGTTGTAATGATGCTTTATTTCGGGCTTGCAACACGTAAATTTCGAATCAAGGTTGTTATTAATCTACGGCGAGGATCACCTGCGTGGCTTGTTATGCGTAAGATTAGTCTTACGCGTAGCTTCTACGCATAAGGTTACGCGATGGACTACGGCCGTATCACATGAAGGATATGCGTAGCGATGACTCTCTGCGCATAAGGTCAACTCTTACGAGTAGCCTTACGCGTAAGGTTAATATATGCCTACGCATAAGCTCTGCGCATAAGGACTCCTTTTCTCTGGCGTAACATTTCTTACGCGTAAGTTAGGATTCTCTGGCGTAAGTTTACGCTAAGCATATATCATTCATCTCACGCATAACTTTGCCAAAACTACGCAACCACGGATTGACCTTCATGATGATTTGTTACGTGTACAAACTTGTAAATAAACTAATCATAACGACACGAATCCAAAATTGTCACTAATAAACTTAAATAAATGCGATATGTTGTGAACAATAAGTGATAAAATAAACTTTAAAACTTAAAGTTAACTAACTCATGAAACATTTCACGACATCATTGAACTATTGAACATACAAGTGACTTAGGACTCAGTAACAATCATTGACCTTTGTACATTCAATAACTAGACAATAAGACCTTGTTGACTAACATCATGTCTTCGATATGTTGGTTCTTTTGCCTAATGTTATTTGAGATCACGACATGGTGAAAAAATGAATGTGGATGCACACAAGTTCTCTCCATTCTTGATATCTATCCTCATGGCTATCCAATGAAGATAGGAAAGAACAATCTCCGTGTTGACTTTGACACCTCACTTGCTCGAATCTTAGTGTCTTATTGCTATTGATATTACGAGGACTCATCCGTATCGAACATGCTTACTCGCTCTGCAACTATTCACGAGATCTACATCCAACAGTTCGGAACACTATGGAAAGGGTCAAAGGAAGGGCTGCTGTGATGACTCGAACCACAAACAAGTCACCATTACACTGCGGACTTAAGGGCTCTCCTTATTCACAAGTCAATCCAACCAAACTTTATGCCACACTCTTTGAAGAGCTAACTCTCAATCTTAATCAATATCGGTTATGGCGAGGCTACGGAGTAATCACCAAGCACTCTCGCGTAGAGCTTAAGAGTATTCCTCAACCATGGAGAACACTCTACATGATCATCACCAAGTCTGTTTACGGTCGTGGCGGCTATGAGCATCCTAAGCTCATAGAGCGCAAATATTTTGGGCATTGGTCAACATGAAACACATCGCTATTGAAGCTCGATTTGGGATGACATGATGTCATTTCTCAACAAACTTGGCTCAAAGATTCCTACATCGGATATACTAAACTGCTGATCGAGAGCACTTGGACTTCATCACGACATTCCCAAGAGGCTCAATGACCCGAAAATCACGACATGTTGACGGAACCTATTCTCTCGCCGGGAATCAAGGAAGCGTCCACAAAGAAACAGGTGTTGTCTTGCGATTTCTTCTAGCGAAGATGTCGAGAAAGCTTGAATCGTACCAAAGGTATCGGAAGCGGTCGACAAGGCAAAGTTGGTCATCTTGTGAAAAATCTTCAGTACACATAGGAGAACCGAGAAAAGAAATCTTGGGAGTAGGGGTGTCATAGAGTGGCAACGGACGGACCGGCGGGACCGGACCGGACCAGCAACCGAGTTCGACCAAAGCCAAGACCGAGACCGGACCGAATTTGCTCGGTCCGGTCTCGGTCCCGCCTCGATCCGATCCAAAGCAGCCCAATTCGTCGGTTTTCGTCGGTTTAGTCGGACCGACCGGACCGGACCGGGCCAAGGACCGATTTGCCCAAAGCGAGACCGCGGACCGGACCGAATGTGGTCGGTCCGGTCTCGTCGTGTCGATCCGGTCGGTCCTTGATCCGTCCGGTCCGGCGGTCCGTTCTCGCCCTTAGGCGGGAGTGTCACAAGTCGGATAGTCGAAGAATGTTCCAAAGAAGAAACCTATTCCAAGAAACCGCTAAGAAGAAAGTTCCTTCTCGGAAGCCGCTCGATCCTTTCACTTGAACCGCAAAGACGCGGCTCGGGGGACGAGGACTGCGAGGCTCTTGACGAGATGAAGATATCGCATACTCGAAGCTGCAAAGGATGTTAATCCCTCAAATGCAAAACCTCAAATCCTCCAAATTGTCCAAGAAAAGGAAGACTCTCGCACTTGTACCTTATGATGAGAGCTACGAAGAAGAAGAAGAAGAACAATGAATAAATCATACGGAAAAAGTTTCTAACGTCAGACACCTTCAAAAGGTCAAGAATTTGCTAAAGATCAAATGGGTGGCCGGAAGATCAAGTGGTCTTTGCCTCCTCCTCACGATCTTGATCTGTTAATCAACCCGGTAAGGATCCGTGCCACCACTCTTCTGCAACAACAACGACACATGGAGGACACTATTGTGTATGATTTTGAGAAGCAGAGCGAGAAAAGCGTCTAGAGATGGCGAGGATGATTATACAAAGTTTCTTCTAGACAGTCCAACACACTCAAAGGAAAACCTCATAAACTCCTAAGGACATGAAGTCTCCTCATGTCTCCTCATCATCGGTTCTTCGTCTCACTCATCACAACCACCATCAACAAAGTCAACGGATCATCATCCAAATCGGTGAAGAAACCACCTAAATCTTGGATTTCGGCCTCGTAAAAGGATTGTAAAGGCATCCAACAAATCGAGAAGAAGGACATAACTTACGGAAAAATGAATTGGTTTCTTGACCAAATTCAATCCTTAAATGATGAGATAGACAAGATGGAGAAAGAAAGGAAATTTGTTGGGGCGTTCATGAAGAGTCATCGACAGAGGAACTGAGCGAAATGATTGAAGGTTACACTAACAAGTACCTTGGGATATCGTTCCTAAAGTCCAAATGGGCCGGAGAAGGCGACAAGAGATCACACTCACAAGTTTCTTCTCGACCTTGTCCCCGGTGTGACAAAAGTATTTTCAGACAACTCACCCCTAACATCGTAGCATTGGTTAAACATACAATGGCAAAAAGAAGGCGATCTCTACGAATGCGGGTTAATCGCTAAACTTGTGATGCAAATGTCAAAGAGATGCGGGCGTTTACTTGAGATGAAGCTAAATTTTGAAATTCTACTTGACTATCAACTCGGATCATCATGCAAGGAGTCGGCCGTTCAATCAAACGACCAAGAGATGGCGATGATAAGGATAAGGACTACGCACCTAAGCGTCGAAGCGATGCGGTCAATCTACATCTATGCCACCTCCTCCCACATCGGACTTCTTCTCAACATAAGTCTCCATCACCTCGGTCTTCTCGATAAACCTCGGGACGATTCCAGTTACCACCTGTGTCATAAAATAGGTGATTACTTTGAGTACGGTGGTGACGATGAAGAATCCTTGAGCCCGACAACAACCCGCCTCACCCAAACAATTGCGAGAAACCGTTATCATCATCAAGGCCTTCCAAAAAGAAGAAGAAGACAACTCGACTGGGTTGTATCATGGCTAGATGATGATAAAACCAAGAAGTTTGAATGGTTCTCACACTTGTCAATCAAACTCCTACCGGATGAAGGTCGGGGTTGCTAGGCGGTTCAACATTGGAGCATGCAAAACTGTTGCAAGAAAAGTTCCATGTGAAGAAAATGGCGAAATCGAATTGAAGCGAATCAAGAATGAAGCATTCCAACTTCTAACAGAACTGACTCCGAAAGCCCTCGAGGTCGAATATCATCTTGAGAACATCGCTCGAGCTATGTCTAACAACATGGATTGGCTCGATCCGAAGCGAACCTTGACTTCACACAAAGGGACAACCCTCCATATTACAATCGATTGGACCAAACCTCTACCAACCATTGGCCAAGCAAGCGAACCACGGATTCCCTTCCGATACTTTTTAACAAAGACACGGATTTTCTCTTACAGGCGATGGTTCACGAAAATATGCTACATCATTGACTCTTCCATTCCGGTGACTATTTACTCAAACCGCATAGCTATCGAGGAACGTGCAAATCACTTGTTTTCGACAGCGTGCAAGCATCGACCAAGATGCATTGTATGGGATTCATCATTGGCACGAGCAGCCGAAGAATCTACTACGTGTCGGTTCGTTGAAGTCTCAACATGAAGTGTATTGCTCGAAAGGACATCGTGGCCATCAAACACATTGATCTCAAGTCTAAGTGGGACTACACATTCTTAAGGAATATCATAGTCAAGCGACCTTTGTTATGTGCACAAGCCATTTTACATATATAATCATACATCCAAATCATATGAAGGAAACTATTCAAGGGGTACGGAGTGCGGTGATGTTCCTAGAGTGCGCAGGCGTTGGCCGGTTATGTTTATCTGGGTGGACCACCAACATAGCTCTCCAGCGTCTGGCGATCCCTTACGAACAGCCGTTCATCGATCATGGTGATGATCGTCTCATCCTCCTTTCACGAGTTCCGGTAACTTAGGATTCCCGACTTTCGGTATATCCTTGATCATGCATGATCCATCACTAACCATCTTCAAGTATGATCCCGAATTTGTGGAGCTCACTACCGCCATTAAGCGATTTCTTGAAGTTCACGCGGTAAACAATGCCAAAGGTTTCTTGATGGCGTAAGTTGTTTGAAATTTGGTTGATGTCGGGAAGATCAGGCGTGGTGGAGTGAAGTTTACGTTTACGATATGATTCATGACCATACGAATATCTTGACCGTTCTTTGATCACGATCGTCTAATGAAGATGAGGCGGACTTGATAAATTCCGTTGAACTTGATCGAAATTGTCTCATCGACCACGTGCTTTGGCAGGGTGCGCGCGAAAGTGCGGTCGTATGGCTGGTCTCGGCGGATTCAACGTGGTATCGATGGGTTCTCATCTTCGTAAGACGCATCGTGATCAAGCGTGTCGGCGATATCGGGTTGTTGAATCATGTCGGCGTGTAACTCGCTCCAGCCGACGATGCACGCATCAACCGGCTGGCTGCGCTTCGTCGGGCAAACTGGCGTGTTGTGATGGTGATCGGCTGGCAGTGGTGTGTCTCGGCTGATCTGCCGAATGGATGGTGGAGAGATGAAGGCGTGCGGTCGGATCTGCGAGCTCTGGAGGGAGGAGATGTGAAAGGAATGACCATGACGTGTGACGTTGACCGAAGTTGGTGGACGGTGACGGTGATGGGCCAGATGGACATGCTGCGCCTGCTCGGCTGTCGCGCACTCTGGTACCTGAATATTTCCTTCCATGGATTTGGATGTATGTAAAATAACTGTGCTGCCTTATAACGATGTGCAACCGTAATAGTCGAAAGGACCACGTAGTGCGCCTCGGTGCCACAATCCTTATAAAAGGGCGGCTTCTTATTTTTTGAGTAAAACCTATCAAACCTTTCATTTTTCAAGGTTTTGCTCAAAAGACAAGTACTTCCCATAAGATTTTCAAAACCTCAGCCGTTTATATCACTAATTGAGGGGTATTTGAATTAAAACTTTGTTCACAAAATGTTCACGTGGTCACTCTTCCCAACACTCAAAATGGTCATATTTATTCTCGACCGTTCAAAAATAACATTTTTTATATGCCATTTTGAGGGAGAAAATTTGTGTGATAAGAAATATGTTGTGCGAAATGAAATGAATCGTGTACCTCGGAATTAACCAGATTGCGGTACTAAAGCTGTTAGTAACTTTCGAAAAGACTTGTCACAGACGGGTAATAATTTCAAGCTAGTTAGCTAGTAGTAAGCGTGTCTATAAAGGACTTGTCTAAGTAAGAAAGTACCATTCGAAACTTTTGATAGACATGAACTACGGCGGGTTTGACAACCTTCAAGGTTTATCGACACCTTCAAGGTAGTTAATAGAGCTAGTTGTCACCTAAAAGCGACAATATATCTCTTTAACTATTCAATGTAACGTGTCTCATGGAGATTGTCTATCTTTAGTGGATCAATTCAAAAGTCGCGCTCTTTCCTCCTTTGTGCATTTAACCATTAAAACTATTAGCGCACATGTGAAGGGGAGTATTTATGCAAAACTTATCTCTCGCGATGGTTCAAACATGTTTTCATTTACAAACCCTTTGAGATATTTTCACATCTGATGGTTTAATGGCAAACATAGGTTAGTCATGGGTTATAAGGTGACTAAGGTTAGGAATAACTTGGTCCTATGATCCTTGAATGGGAGGGATCTACCCGAGGACACTACCATTAGTTAGTGTTAGAAGTCCTTAGGAATGATGATAAAGGGAAAATGAGAATCGGAGAAAGAAGGTTGAAGAATCAAAAAGAAATGTAAAGTAAAGGGTGAAAAGAAATAGCCCTCAGTTATTCAACTTAGGAAATGGACAAGGGTTCGATTCATATACTCTTGGTTGTCATAGTGACACGGTATTGAAGATTAAAAGTCATCATGGACCCGGTGGCGCATGCACTAAACCTTCTTAGCCACTCAAGTTTCTCTCTGAAACTTGTTTCATTCTCGCGGGGACCCTACATAAACTATTAGCTTTCTCTTGAGATTCTTTGGTATTAAAGAAGGAGACCCTCTCCCTAGTCTCACTCGGGAAAACCAAAGCAGCACTATTGAGTCTAGAGCCACGAGATTCATCAAAGATCTCTTAGGAACACTTGACATTTAATCATGATGATCAACAAATAAGATCATCGATGGTTCATGTCGAGTCCTTCGAGATCTTAGCAATCATAGAGAACATTTATAGAGAGGTTCACATTTGTGATCCTCGGTGATTGAATGGAAACTCTGCCGAGGTCGACATCAGCGACCACAGCGGAGTCGCGGTAACTCCCGTGGATTCTGGTGGTGTGTCTCAAGCGGTCTCTGATCGTGGTGATGCTTGGTATACCTCGGCGACTCATCTGGCTTGTAGATGTGCCCGGTACATCGCGTTATCTCACTTGTGGGACTCCGGTTCGAGAGCGGCCTCTGTGAAATTAGAGTGGTGTTTTCACACTATCTTGTTAACACTCTCGAGTTCAAACTTGTAAGTCAAAGGAAACCGCTTATTACTAAGCATTTGAAATGTTTTCTTCTTATGGAAGCTACGGGCGGGATGATCGTGTTGATTCTTCTCATGCTCGCGCCAACATCAACACTAATGGAGTTCTATTCAAAAGCAACACAACCGTCGAAATGATTCTTCGTCAAACCAAAGAATCTACAATGATAAAGATTTAAAGAACTTCATCGATTATTGATTTCCAGCGTCAAAGGCGTGTGAGCATGTTGAAGAATAGCGTGGAACAACTGGAGCGTGAAAGCGGAGACACGAAGACGGTTGATCGGAGACAACATACTATCACTTTCACCATAAAGAACAATGATCAAAGAACAAAGTTAATGATGATGTCGAGCGTAGCTGTCAAAGAGAGCGATCTCTCTGCTTTGGGGAGATTGTTGAATCAAGAACAATTCCTCTACAAGAAGAAGAATGTCGGAAGGCGTCACGGCTACTATTACATCAGCGCTTCACCGTTTACATTCATATATACTTGAGGGAGATTGTTGGAATCACTCTAGCTGTGATATTTCAAGTATTTATATTTCATATGTAATAGATTGCTTTATTATGGCCTTTATGTTTGTTTAGGTCAAGCTTATGAAGGCCCATAAGCTTGTCCAGCCCAATAAGGAATAGGGAAGGAGAGGAGTGTTGCCTAGCTCCTTGCCTATATAAACTCTTGTAAACCCTCGTTTGAGGTTGGTTGTTCAAGTTTTCTTTTCACACATTCACCTTCCGCCTAACCGTGCCTCTCTTATTGTGTGTGTGCTTGTTTACTTGTTGATCGCCTTATCTCTTCTCTTATAAGCTTGTTTGTAAAACTAGTGACCTAACGGGTGAGGTGGGTTGTTATGGGGCTCGAGGACCTCTTCATCGTCACCACCGTGTACTCAAGTAGTCACGGTTTATGAGTCGGTGGTAACTCGGAATCGTCCGGGTTTATCGATGAAAATAGGGTTGTGGAGACTTATGTTGAGAAGAAGTCCGAGGTGAAGGAGGTGGCAAAGTAGATTTACGGGCCCATTTACGGCGTTTGAGTGCGATTTCTTATCCTTATCATCGTTATCCCTTGGTGGTTTGGATTGATCGGTGACTCCTTGCATGATGATGCGGGTTGATAGTCAAGTAGGATTTGAAAAATTTAGCTTCATCCGAGTAAGCGTTCGAGATCTCTTTGACATTTGCATCACAAGTTTAGCGATTAACTTCAGTTCGAGAGATCGACTTCTTTGGCCATTGTATGTTTAACCAATGCTACGATGTTAGGGGTGAGTTATGCGGAAAATACTTCTTTTGTCTGCTTTGGGGTATGTCGAGAAGAAACTTGTGGGTTTGATCTCTGCGACTTCTCCGGTTCCTTTTGGACTTTAGGAGCGATATCTGAAGATACTTTTGAGTGTAACCTTGATCATTTCATTCAGTTCCTCTGACGATGGCCTCATGAATTCTGAATAGCTTTCCTATCTTTCGCATCTTGTCATTCTCGTCATGTAAGTCTGCATTTGTTCGACATACCAATTAAGTTTTACGTGGGCATGTCCTTCTTTCTAACTTGTTTGTGACTTTCACAATTCTTGCATGTGTTTGAGAATCCAAGATTTAGGTGGTTTCTTCAGGTTTGGATGATGATCGGTTGACTTTGTTGATGGTGGTTGTGATGAGTGAGGCGAAGAATCCGATGATGAGGAGACATGAGGAGACTTCATGTCCTTAGGAGTTCGAGGTTTTCTCCTTTGAGTGTGTGGGGTTGTCGAAGAAACTTTGTATAATCATCCTCGTCATCTCTAGACTTTTCTTTCTCAATTTCTGTTTCTCAAAATCATACACAATAGTGTCTTCTGTATTGTTGTTGCCTGAAGTGGTGGCACGGATCCCTTATCGGGTTGATTAACCGCATCGGGATCTGGAGAGGTCAATGACACCACTTGATCCTCAGGGCCGCCCCATTTGATCTTTAGTAAATTCTTGACCTTTTGAAGGTGTCGGACGTTGTGAAACTTTTCTGTATGATTTATTCGATTGCTCTTCTTCTTCTTCTTGAGCTCTCATCATAAGGTAAAATAATGAGTCTTCCCTTTTCTTGGGCGGTTGGAGGACTTGGAGGTTTTTCAACGAGGCGGTGTTTGGGTTGCGGTTGCGAGTAATAAACCTCTTCATCATCTCGGTATCTTGAGCTCTCATCTCTAAGTTGTCTTTGTGGTTCAAGTGTGGGAATAGGTTCGGCTTCCTTCACGGGAACAATCCTTTTAGAAGGAGCTTTCCTTTTAGGAACCTTCCTTTGACTCGCGATTACTTGTTGTGCTTCCTGCACTTCCTCTTCTAGTTCTCCTTACGGTGTTCAGAAGATTTTTACGTCGAGATGACCAACTTTGCCTTGTCTAGCTACTTCCGGATATCTCTTGTACCTTCGAGCTTCGACATCTTGATTAGAAGAAATCGCATCTGACCCTTGTTTCTTTGTGGGCGTTTCCTTGATTCTTCGAGATAGAATAGGCTCCGTCAACATGTCGTGATTATCGGGGTCATTGAGCCTTTTGGGAATATCGGGATGAAGTCAAAGAGCTCTGTATCAGCAGTTTAGTATATCGATGTAGGGAATCTTTGAGCCAAGTTTGTTGAGAAATGACATCATGTCATCCCAATCGAGCTTGATAGCGATGTGTTTCATGTTGACCAATACCCGAAATATTTGCGGTTCTATGAGCTTAGGATGCTCATGGCCCATCGCGACCGAGAACAAACTTGGTGATGATCATGTAGAGTGTTCTCCATGGTTGAGGAATACTCTTAAGCTCTCGTGAGGTGCTTGGTGATTACTCTGTAGCCTCGTCATAGCAGATGTCGATTAAAATTGGAGAGTTAGCTCTTGACGGTGTGGCATAAAGTTTGGTTGGATTGACTTGAGGAATAAGGAGGCGACCATTAAGTCTGCGGGTGTAATGGTGACTTGTTTGTGGTTCGAGTCGGCATCGCGTGATCCTTCCTGACCACTTTCCATAGTGTTCGGAGGCTGTTGGATGTAGATCTCGGAATAGTTGCGAGTGAGTAAGCATGTTACGATATGGATGAGTCCTCGAGAATATCAATAGCAATAAGACATGAAGATTCGAGCAAGTGAGGTGTCAAAGTCAACACGGAGGTTATTCTTTCCTATCTTCATTGGATAGCCATGAGGATGAATATCGTGATGGAGAGACTTGGTGCATCCACATTCATTTGTTCGACCATGTCGTGATCGAAATAACATTAGCCAAAAGAACCAACATATCGAAAGACATAATGTTAGTCAATAGAAGGTCTTATTGTCTAGTTATTGAATGTATAGTGATAATGATTATTCTGAGTCCTAAGTCGCTTGTATGTTCAATAGTTCAATGATGTCGTGAAATGTTTAATTGAGTTAGTTAACTTTAAGTTTTAAAGTTTATGTTATCACTTATTGTTCCTGACATATTAGGCGATTAAGTTTATTTGTGACATTATTGGATTATTGACGTTATGATTAGTTTATTTACAAGTTTGTACACGTAACAAATCATCGTGAAGGTCGATCTAGGGTTAAGCGTAGTTTGGCAAAGTTATGCGTGAAGCGAGAATGATATATGCTTGGCGTAAACTTACGCGTAGAATCCTAACACAGCGTAGAAATATTACAGCGTGGAAAAGGAGACCTTATCGTGGAGCTTGTGCGTAGGCATATATTAACCTACAGCGTGAAAATTTACTCGTGAAGTTGACCTTATGCATAGAGTCCTTTTTCGCATATCCTTCACGGGATCTGCGTAGTCCATTGTAGAACCTTATGCGTAGAAGCTACGCGTGGACTAATCTTCACGCATAACAAGCTACGGCGTGGGGATCATTATCGTGAATTAACAACAACCTTGATTACGAAATTTCGTGTTGCAAGCACGAAATAAAGCATCATTTCAACAAAGTTAAACACATAGCATTCGTTTTATGACTAATCAAATCACATTTGCAGGTTTAACGATTCTGCGTGAAGCTGCATGCGCGTAGACTAAACCCTAGATCTCAGCGTATAAGATCTAGCCACGAGAATATGCATACAAGCGATTACGGGAGGACTAAGAAGCATATAGAGTTGTTTTGGTCAAGTTTTAACATCAAAAGTGTCTAGAATCAAAGTACCCAAACGTATGAACACAAAACCCTAATTTCCATTTAAGACTAATTAGTGTTTACGGGTGTAATCTGAGCCTAGATATAATCAATTCAACTTGATAACAACCTTATACAACAATCTTTTTCACCAACGTTCTCATTTGGAAAGACCCAAATCCACGCATAAACCTAGTTTTCAAATACATTCGATTCGTGTTTAGGGGCGTTTTGATGATTAAAAAATATCATTGATGTTTTAAGACGTTTTGACCACGACCCTTTTAATCATAAACACCCTTTCATGATTTAGTGTTCTTGTGCTTCTGTAAGATACACAAATGTTAATAACTTAGGATTAAACGTTGGATTTTCATGAGATTTAAAACCATTGTTTAAAAACTTGTTAATAACACGAAACCACTTACAAATTGAAGATTGGATAACGGTTTGAAGAATGATTTTTAGCGTAGGATTTGTAAGGTTATGAGTAATAAATGTGAGGATTAGGTTAGGTGGAGGTGTTTTTATTAAAAGTAACTTTAAGTTTTGGCGGTTTTAGTCCCTCACTTTTCCTTTTTCATCCAAAGCCATTTAACTTCCAATTTTGATACCAAATGAGGATTTTAGGAAAGAAGCTTGACGACACTCCCCCTCTACTTGAGAAAAATAGTGAAAGGTTATTAATTAAAGTCCGAGGAGTGTCTTTGAACCAGGAAATGTACCACCATTTGAAGAAAAAAATCAACCGAGATAGGATAACATGCAAGTACACAAATGTTTTGAAACAATTAATAACTTATTTTCTCCCCTCGACACTTGATCGGAAAAATCTTGAATTTTGAAAGATAAAAGTGTTGTGGAAAAATATACTTGCCATGTTGAAAGAAAGGTAGATTAGGAGAATATTTTGTTGTTTTATAGGTTTTATATTTTGTATTTTGTTTTGAAAATTTATTTACAAAGGATGTTTTGGTGTTTGACGGTTTTAAAAGGCATTTTAAGAGGTCATCAATTCCTCTTGAGTCAAACACCTCATACCAATTCGATGGACCAACTCATTAAACCTAGCGGGAGGCGAGGCTTTGGTGGCGGTCTGCGATTGATATTGGTACCCATAAAGTATAATTCAGCGGTACCACATTTCCCGTGGTCCTTGATGAAATGATAGCGTGGATCGATGTGCTTTGATTTAGTCTTTGGCCGAGTTGCGAGATTGCAATAACTCGATTGTCCGATACATCGGGATTACATCAAATACGTAACCATAGTCTTTGAGTTGTGTTCTCATCAAATGACTTGGCGCAACACGCGGACATGGCTACATATTACTGCTTGGTTGATAACGATGTACAATCTGTTTCTTTGATTGCCAAGACACGGTTTATCAGAAATTGTAGAGCTCTGAAGTACTTTTCCTTGAGTCTAAGCATCCTGCGTGATCGTCTGAAAAGCGATTAGTTGAAAACGAATCGCCCGGATACGGATCCCAGTTAATGGTTCCCTTGATGTATCGGAGGATTCTTTTAGCCTCGAGAGGTGGGTTCGGTTAGTCGCGATTGATAGCGGGCCTAGATAAGCGGCAAAGACAATATCGAGTGCTTCATTGTTAGATACATGAGGGACCCATAATACTTGGTATTTGGTGGGGTCGACTAATTTCCCATGTAAATCGACATCTAGCTTCTTGGTATGAGTCATTGGTGTGGCATAAGTATCACAGTTTTCATTCCAAATTTGTTTAACAATTCGAGGGCATATTTGGGTGACTCGAGAAAAATACCACGGGGTGATTGATGAACTTGCGGTCCTAGAAAGAATGTAAGTTACCCATCATGGACATTTCAAAATTTTTCTTCATTAGTTTTGCAAAAGCGATTGAAAACTTTTATGTGTAGACCCAAAATGATGTCATCAACGTAAATTTGAACAATTAAGATGTGTGCCCGTGATATTGTATAAAAGAGTTGGGTCGACCGAGCCTTTGGTGAAATGTTGGCAATGAGGAAGATGATAGCTTATCGTACCATGCAGGGGCTTGTTTGAGACCATAAAGAGCTTTGTTCGGTTTGTAGACATGGTTAGAACTCGGGATCATGAATCCATCCGGTTGGTGACATAGACCGTTTCTTTAAGTTGTCCATTGAGAAATATTTGTTTTGACATCCATCGATAGACCGTCATATTCATATGGCTGTGACGAGGAATATCGAGCGACCTCAAGGCGAACAGCGGAACAAAGATTCTTCAAAGTCTATTCCTTCTACAGCGATAACCCTTAGCAACTAGGCGTGACTTGTTTGGATGGCGTTCCACTTGACATCAATTTGTTTTCCAAATCCATTTTAGACCAATGGCGTAGACTCTGTTGGTCTTTCAGCAGTTCCATACTTCAAGGCGTTTGAATTGATTGAGTTCTTCTTGCATGGATTCAATCCGGTTGTCTTTGTCATTGCGTCTTTAATGTTTTAGGTTGATTGGCGGGGCGGTGAGTGCATAAATGCGGTGTTCACCATCTGAGTGAAACGTTGTCTCAAAACAGTGGTTGATTCGGGTTGCCAATAATATTGGCGAGAGGATGGTCTTTAGTCCATCTATGTGTAGAGGTTGATGTTGGTATACATTGTGCGGTTACGAGGATTCAAATGGTTTGTTGAAGATTCCGCAACATGCAGTGCGGTGATCTCATTGGCAAGCGGGTTGAAGAACGCATTTGGATCAAAATCTGTAGGTGAAATTACTTCATTGAATATCATCAATTTGGTTCATCATTGTTGGAGGCGGTATGTTAAAGCTGTTGTGTTGGAGTCAATGGTGTAGGTGCATCTTCATAGTAGTTGTTGTAGGCGGTGTATCGGTATAGGAATATTATCGGGTTGTCGCTTGGTGAAACAAGCGGATACACGAGAACACGTTCATCAATATAAATCACGAGCGGAGGGCAAATAACCTTTCCATTTGTTGTGAGTTAGGCGGGGCTTTCTTGGTGATGATGGGGTTGAGGAAGTTTAAGCGGTTGTGACGGGTTCTAAGGTGTTATACTCGGAAGCCATTCCGGTGAGTTCATCGAAATGAGCATGAATCGTTTCCATTACCTCCTTGGTTCGGCGATTCCAGTTGGAAACCTTTAGAGTTGTCACGGTATCGATAAAGACTCCAATATCGGCTTTGCTTTGAGCTTTCCAAAATCATCACGATCATTATTCGGATAGCAAAGGATCCAAATACATGAAAGTGTTTGAGGATTCAGTTTATAGTTGTGGACAAGCTCAAAGGTGTTTTGTTGTGGCGTTTGTGATCATAGGCGGTTTAGTATAGCATGCGATGGATCTGACTTACGCCCATAATGTCGGGAAGTTTAGCATTAATTAACATTGTTCTTGCGACTTCCACTAACGTTCGGTTTCGTCTTTCAACAACTCCGTTTTGTTCGGTGTCAAGTGCAATAGATGTTTGATCTTGAATTCCCACTTTCTCATAAAATTCACGAAGGGTTTTGTTGACAAATTCGGTTCCTTTATGCATTACGATGATTACGGCGGTGTTGCGGGCTGAACACATATCTTTGTGAGAAGGTGATGATCATTTGTGGAGCTTGGTCTTTGCTATGAAGAAAGTAGACCCAGTCCATCGTGAGTAGTCATCAACAATTACTAAGATGTGGCGTTTTAGTTGATCGTTTACCACGCATCGACGACGCAAATCCATGTGAAGAAGATGAAGCACATGATGTGGTGTGTTCCACCTTTGAAGGAAAATGAGCAGTGCTTTTCCACTTGTTCACGGTGAGCAAGGTGATCTTTGAATCTACAGGAATCGTGGGAGTCCTTGACTAGTTTGTGTCGAGCAAGGTTGGTGATGGTTTGAAAGTTTAGATGTGATAGATGGCGGTGCCATAGCGAGGATTTGTAGATGTTGCCTTTGAAAGTAAGCAAATGGGAGAGGAAGCAACCATGTCTTGCATAGAGATAGTGTATAGACTAGAATTACGAGCCGGACATAAGGTCATTTCCATGTAGATCACGAATGAAACAAGTTTTCTCCACAGAAAGCAACCTCCAATCTCCATCACAAAATTGACCTCTTGAAAGCAGTTGTGTGAGAGGCCTTCACATAGTAAACCTGGCGATTTCGATGTTCCCATTAACATAATCTCCGTAGCCCATGATGGTGTGATGATCGTTCGAATCACGGCGGTGCCAATGAACTTTGCAATAAAGTTTGATAACAGTTTAAGGTTGCACTGTCATGTAAGGGAACATCCGCTATCAACAATCGAGAATGATGCATATCACCATTACACAGACGATACGGGTGGAATAGATAGATGTGGAACCCGAAATGTTAGTGGGTTCGAGCGGTATATATTAGACATGCACACATTGAGAATTTTAGGCATCCACAAATCCTAGTGTGTTATATATCCATTTCGCCATCGTAACTACTCTTTGCTTTAGTCTTAGTGAAAGCACTAGGTGGTACTACATTCTTAGGAGGTGAAGCGGTAGCCTCTTGTGATAGCAATGGTTGCCTTAGAATCTAAAAGGTGGTTTACCAACGCGAGACTTAGAATGATTAGTGGGCCTAGAGGTATTCCGATTCTTAGGATTAGTAAGCTAGAGATTATAGCTTTAGCAACACATTTGTCATGACAATCGAATTCATACTCTTTCGACAAATAACACAAGGTGCATCAGAATGAATATCAAAAGTACTTAGCGGTTTAGCATTCGTTACATCACTATTTGTATTACATTTGCCGGGCCTTGACATCTATAGTGGAAACAACATGATTTTTATTCGAGTCCTATGGTGTTCTTCTACTTTAGCATTCTTTATTGATCTTTTCTTGAGTCATGACTTCCTATTCTTGATTGAGTGCTCTAGGGTTTGTGAAGTGCGGACGTTTGGAAAAGATGCAACTATTCTGTTCGATGAAAACACATTAGCAACTTGTGATTTGCGGTGGGAATTCTTGGTTCACGATTACTAAGTGTATTGGTGCTAATCTCTTAATCACGATGAGGCGGAAGTTGTTCATACTTTCCTAACATTTCCGTAACTTAGAGATGGTGTGAATCGGATCTTGATTTTCGAGCGAATATTACCGACCAAAATTCATGACTTCTCTAGTGTGAGCAAGATGGTGATCAAGTTCGTTTGATGCTTCAAGTCGAGTCTTTTGAGTAAATCAAATATGACACCATATTCTGTTTAACTTTTAAAGTTCTTGTTCATATTTTGAGATTTGACTTTTCAAAGACGTTTTGATCATCCGATTGCTCAATTTTAGGATCGGAAGATTTTGCACTCAATTGGCGATTTTCTTTTGGCGAGTTGATGGTTGTGAATATCTTTTTCACACCAATGAAGGCGACGTTTGCATTGTTAATTTCCGTGTGTAATCGTTTATTTTGACTTTTAAAGACTCGATCGAAGCACATTATCGGTGTTCTCAACGATAACATGAGTTTCAACAATATCGTGAGAGATATGATCGAGATGCATATAGCAGAATAGAATAGCACAACATTATGGATATCGGCCGGATAACATCTTCCAGAGTCGATCAACATCTTTTCTCATGGTTTCTTTTGCGTTTTGTGTTAGTAATAGATGTTTACATTTTTCTCAACGTTTTCATTACCCCAAGTTCCTTATGAAAATCCTTTTCGAACAATTGCACAACTTTTCAAGTTTTTAACATTAGGTAAAGATTTTTTACGAAAAATGTCTCTTTGTTCTCGCGAGCGATTGAAAATATTGACTTTGATTTGGATCGATATTCTATCTCATGTTGTAAAATTTTGAGGTCGACCATGAAAATGTCAAAATATCGAAGAATTTTCGATTTTCGGTTGTGAGTTTACTCGCTAATGGAAGGTAAAGGACCATAAGTTTGTGCAAAGGCATTTTGGGATTAACAATAGAAGACTCGGGTGTTTTGATGATAACCACAGGTGTGTTTGAAGAATCCGTTGGTGTGACGAAAGTGACAGCGTTTTATAATTAAAGGGTTTGTTGTAAACAACGTTTTTAATTTTGATCGACTCTAAATCTTACGCATCTAATTCCTCTTGTGATGGTATTCAACAACACTCATGTGATATTATCAATTTTGTATTACCCTTTGGAAACTTGGGATTTGGTTTGAATGTTTTTAGTGAAAGCTTTAGTTTATGTCAGTAGATTTTTCCATATCCATTTGGATTGGGTTTTAAGGTAAACTTTTCAATAGTATTCTTGATTCACCATGTTTATAAACAACGATTTTAAACTCTTTAATTTTGTTTGCAAGCGAGGAATTTACGCAAGAAGGTCATCTACCCGATTAGTTGAATGCTTTTTGTATCACGGGAGAACTGTTTTTGACAATTTAACAACTCGACCTTAGCTTTTTGATTTTCCAATGTGAAACGTTAATTTGCTTTTTATGTTCATGTTTGATTGTTCTAATTGGACAACAAAGCATTCTTCGACTAGATCAGCATCATGTCTCTAAATATTTTTCGTTTTGATGAGATTTTGCAATGCGGCTTCAAAACCTTTTTCACAGTTTTCTTGAGTTTTGAAAAAGTTGAGTTGCATTTGTAAACATTCAAAATCCTTGGTTAACGATGTTTTTTACTTTTAAGTTTATTTAATGCATAACATTCCTTCATTTTGATTTTATGGTCTTGAATTAACCGAGGCAAAATCCGGATGAGGCAGAGATCATCTTGTTCAGCGTGAGTCTCAACATGATCATTCTTTAGATCCTCAAGTACAACCACGGAGTCAATTTGATTATCAAAGGAAACCATAAGGTCATCTTGATCGTCAAATGTAACTCTGAGTTAACGAAAATCATCGAAGAAGATGTAGAAGACTCATTTTGAGCAGATCGATCCGTCTTGGGATTAGAATATTAGCGGAGATATTAGTTTAGATATGATGATGGTTTGTTGGGTACGAGACAAGCCATCGATTATCATCTGTTGAGCTGTATCACTCATATGCGACTCATGCATATTAGCCATCAACATAACAATTGCATTAGCACCTGAGTCCTCCATATCATCATCAGTGCGCATACGCCATAAAAGCTCTGTTCTTTATGCATGAGAGATCCACGACTTCATCCTTAAGAGCCAAAAGTAAGGCCTCTTTGAAATAAGCCTTGCCCTAGTCCTTGGCTTTGGGCATGCATTAGCAGTGTCCCTTCTCATTGCGGTTGTAGCATCTAAGACCATTTAACCGATTAAGAGCATTTCCACTGTTCCTTGGCCGAGCTACTGTTGGTATTCCTACCCGGCATTAAACCCTTGACCATAGCCCATCGGCGACCATAATCACGATTACGAACTTCAACCGTCCATTGTTTACAACGACTTGAGTCCGTGTGTTAGATGAGAAGCGAATCGATTGTTGGATTTGTTGGTGTAACGGCCAAAGCATTAGCAATCATTACAAATCCTTGTTGCAATGCTTGAGCGGATCGATTTCCTCGGTAGCTTCAGCGATATATGCTTTGTTGGGTTTTAGGTTCCTTGTATGAATTACTTTAAGGGATAGAACCAGCGGACAAGCTTGAAGATAGCCAGACGGAAGAAGAGTAACCAGCGATAAAGATAACGGCTAGTAGTATTGTGTAGCTTCTATAGTATTGTGGCCTTGCTAGTTCTATAGAGTCGGTTAGTTTATTGTATCGATAAATATGGAAAAGATATTTATCTTGTAGGATCGTATTGTATATTGTATAGGACTCCTTATCCTATAAAGGAGGTCCTTGGCTGGGTTAGATATCGTGTGTTAGATATTAAGCTAAGGTTGCAAAACCCTAATCTTGTAAGAGTGTTCGTATTAATAAATAATATTGAGGTGTTGAAAGTTAATTGTTCTTCTTCTTAAGATCAAGTGTTAAATTCCGTAATACTTGATAAGTTCTTTGTTTAAGTCGGTTTCTATATTAGATCGTTTGCTCATTGGGATCAACAAGTGGTATCGAGCTTGTGATCTAAGCGTTATCAAGAAGAAATACATTAATTTGTACTCAAGGAAGTTAAGATGTGAAGAAACTCATATGGTGGCTTTCTAAGGTTCCCATGCTCAAACATGGTGAATATCAAATCTGGAGGATGCGAATGAGGCAATACATTCGCATGATTGATTATGCTCTATGGGATGTTGTTGAAAAGGAGATACTCTTCCTTTGAAGGGTGAGGATGGTAAGGAGATTACCATTGTTAGTGAACTGATAAAGCTAAGAGGAAAATGGAGATCAAAGCTCAGATCTTCTCTCCATGGAATACCTAATGAATTTGCATTGGACTTTGATCGATTATGAGTCACTAAAGAACTATTGGATGCTCTTGAATTGAGGTTTCTTGTAATAAAGCTACCAAGAAGTCAAGGATGAACATGCTTAAGCATCGGTTTGAAACCTTCACTTTGCTTTCGAAGTGGAGAAAAGATTGATGGCACATACAATAGGCTTCAAAACTCATCGATCAATGAAGGCGGTTGGTTACAAGTTCCTTGAAGATATTAATTTGAAATTCATAAGGAGCTTATCATCGGTTGGGCTATTCATACAATTGTGTGGAGGAATAAGGCGGACTTTACTACTATGACTCTTGACAATCTCTTCAATAACTTGAAGGTTTATGAGTCACGAAAATAACTTTTCCAACTCGTCTTCTTAATCAAAACATTGCTTTTGTATCCACAAATCACAAAGCTACACAAGATGTATCCATTGCTTGCCTATGGTATAACCACATTGCTATTGCAAACAATACCCTTATTAGTGATAATGTCGATTGATGGTGCAATTTGTGCTTTTACATCGGTTTAACTACTAGTGTTGATGTTTTGAATCAAGATCTAGATCAAATTGATCTGATGATCTTGATGAAATAAACCTTCAATGGCAAATGGCAATCTTGACTCTCGAGCAAGGAAGTTTAGGAGGGCGGAAGACATGTTAGGTATGATGGTCGAAGGAGGTGGATTGACAAAGCAAGATGGAGTGCTTTAGCGCAGAAGAAAGGTCATTTGCCGAGGAATGTCGAGCTCTAAAGACTTGAGGGTATTAAGAAGACAACGAAGAACCTACTAGTTCTTGACTTTGGTTACTCGGGATGGACTTGGTGATTATGATTGGGTGATCAGTTGAAGAAGGTCCAAATGCGACTTTACGGCTAGTGAAGCTTCAAAGAGCATAACTTTGCTCTAATGGCCTATCTTCATCTTACGGTTGATTCGGGTATCTAATGATTCTAAAACATCTACTTGTTCCTTTAAATCATGTTACGATATCTTAGAGTCTCAAAAGCTATCCTTGAGTATGAGAAAAGTAGAGATTGACTCTAGATAATTTAGGATATAGAGTTGGTTTAGAGGTGTGGAAGAGAAGCTAAAATTACATATTAAATGTGAGTTTGAGTATGTAGAAAGATTAATATACTAGGTGGTGAAATTGATCTTAAAAGCAGGAGAGATTAAAATGCTTAAAGATAGACTAGCGAGCGAGAAAGTGTAAAAGTTAAGGCCCTAGAGGAAAAAGAAAAACATATTGTTAGGGTTGCTAAATTACAATATGCTTCGATCTTGTCTGAAAACCAATTGGTCAAAAGCGCTTAGAGATGATGCTGGTATAGGATATAATGATATACCACCCCTTTAATGAAACATGCACCACAGGTTAAAGAGCTGTCATTTAGTAATGAATTACATTTTAATAAACACATTGAAGAAGTAAATAAAATGAATTACCTAAGATAAGTTACGATATGTTATCTGGTGCTCCCATAATTGAAGATTGGGAATCGATTAAAGGATGTTAATCTTGAATCAACTAAAATGCGAAAAGAAAAGCCCGGTTAAGAAAGTTGATTCTAAGCAAGTCATTTACGTACCTAGATTTGGAGCTAAAGTTACCAAAAGAGTTGTAGAGTGAGGAGAAATTCCTAGGAACATATGAAAAATTTAAACCTAGGAAATCAAAAGAAACTTAAATGGTTTAATCTCTAGCAGTTAGGTGATGAGTTTCAATGTGTAAATAAGGCTTGTTTTGTGTGTGGTAGTTTTGACCATTTACTGGAGGAATTGTGATAAAGCGGACCACAAGTTTGGAATCAATGGAGGAGGGTGAATCATAAAACTTTTCAAATAAAACATACCCTCATCTAAAAAAAACATGATTCAAGGCGGTCTTGATGAGGAATGGGAATACAAAATCTATTGTCTTTGCTACACAAAATGGATTCAACCACGGCTAAGCTAAATGTAAGCCTGACTAGCGATGTCAAACCAACGATAAGCCAAAAATCACCAACGATTTAAAGAAGTTTTGAAAATTCAAAGGTGATAAGCGTCTGATGGTTGGAAATCATTTTATCTTTATTAAGGCCTCGTGAAGTTGGCAATGGAAGCCTAAGACAAAGGTTTTACCATATGTCAACTGTGCATCAATGGACGACAAAATTTGAATATTTTGATGCAGAAGCGAGACCAAGTCGATCTTGACTTGGGTCCAAAAGAACTAATCTTTGAAATCTTATATGCGGGGCAATCTTCAAGCGAGCTAAAAGATAAAGGTATTTGATAGTGGTTGCTCTGGGCACATGACTTGGGATGGAAGCAATTTGGAAGATTTTGAAGCTTATGATGGAGGATATGTGGCATTTGGCAATGATCGAAGGGAGGAAAAATTCTTGGCGGGCTGATCGAGCAGGGAAGCTAGACTTTGAGAAGGTCTATTTAGTGCGGGGACTAAAGTACAATTTATTGATGTCTCTCAAATGTGATAAGAAAAAGCGGGTACTTTTGGGGAAGCCGGGTGTGTGGTGTTATCTCACGAGTTTAAGATGCACGATGAGAAGTTTATACAACTTAGGGTACCTAGGAAGGAAAATATATCTTGTTTTGATCTTAAAATGTTCTTCCTAATAGGTCCTTATGTTTGTTTGCTAAAGCATGATATTTACATTTACGAGGAGCTTATTAGAGAGGTTTGAGGCTTGATGATCTTGATGGTGTGGATAATCTTCACGATGGTGAGATTATTCTTGGTTTAGGCGCTTAGGTTACACAGCGGGGTAATAAGGTACAATTTTTAAGAATCTGTTTCTCAACAATGGAAGTTTTGATTCATACTTTGTTGATGTGTATGAGTAATAAGACCACGAGGTTTTAATGATTTTCCTTCAAAGATTACTCTGCTATTATTTGTTTGTCGGATGGGAGGAAATTTAATTGGTCTAGATTGATTTATGAGGGTTAGTCGAGAATATTAGGAAGAGGAAAGTATTATTTGTATCCTCGATTTGTTCAATTGCTTGTGGGACACCAAATCCGGGATCCTATTGAACATGTTAGAGTGTATGATATCAATCGTATGGTTCCTAGAGTGTTTGCATATATGAGGAATTTGCCACGAACGTTGTTATTCGGATGTTCCTTTGTTTCCTCACATGTTAAATTTTCCCTCACGCTTACGAGGTTCTTGAGGTTAGTAGACCGGTGGGCATTCGGCTTCCTCGGCTAGTGCTAGTGGTGTGGTTAATGAGGCATGTCACACGGTGTGGAGTGACATGATTGGAAGGGCTTCACTCTCGCTCCATGCTTAGATCTTTGGTCGGGATAGTGAAACATACATAAGACCCAACCTTTGGCAACTCCTAATGTGGAAAGTTCTTTGGAACTTAACACGGTGGAAGTATCCTAATAATTTGGGCTTTATAGGGTGCATAGATGATCGGGCTCGATGCAGTGCTATGTCTTTATATCAAGATTCACGCTCGGGCGGATTAACACAGCTTCAGTGATGAGGATAGATTGGAACTGATGATGAATTGACGGTTGATGATTATGTAAATGGCGGCTTTTCGATGATCCACCTCTCGGACCCGATTAACCGCAGTTGAAGTGGGAGGATATTCTTGAGCGTATAAATGAATTGACGGTTCAATGTTCTAAAATGGAGGATAAGATTTCTAGTCTACGAAATTCTTGTGCTTGAGGTAAAACTATTCGGAGATTAAAGCATCGGGTCTTGGTTTTGGAGAGTGAAAGCGACTGGTCTTCGATTTTGAAAGCTTTGGGCGTGCGAAAAGAAGGTGAACTCTTCTCCTACTACGAATGTGGATGATGTATCCAAGCAGGGGAGGAGTGATGGCATGACTTGAGGGAGGCTGGGAATGTATCTGTTGGTGTTACTATGGATGAAGATGTTGTGATGGAGATCAAGACTTTGTAGTTTCGATAAAGGCGGGAATCTTTGTTGTTCTTGAAGAATTGAGGAATGTTGACATAGTCTGAACACAAACAACGATGGTGTATCGAAACCCAGGTTAGTACTTTTGTAACCAGCGATGTTGTTTGATTTGGCTATTGTTTCATCTCTTGTCATACCCATTTCTTTATTACAACTACTTCTCTTTGTTGTTACCATTATTTACGAATTACCATCTAAGCCTAAAGTAGAGAAAGAATTTGCAAGCACATTGATTAATTTGAGCAAAACATTATCAATACCTACATCAATTATTGCACACCTTTATCTATTCGATCTCTGCTACTAAATCAAAAGGTAAAAGTTTGGTTATTGGTGAACTGTTAAGAAGAAAATGGTTAAATCTAATGTTGGAAAAGGCAAAAGTAATCTTGAAGTTCAAAAATAAAAATTTGAACAAGAGGCTTATGATAGAGAATTTGCTAGAAGTATAGAAGAGGAGGATAAAGCACTTTGGAAAGAGAAAGAATGATGAAGAAGAAGCTAGTCGAGGAAGATATTAGCTTTATGGTATGAATCTCAAAATTATCTTAAAGCTTGAATTGATCAATGATGAATATCTTGTACAAGAATGGGCTTTGTTCGATGATGAAGAAAAGGCTGAACTTACGGAATGATGGCAAAGAAGGTTAGTAGAGGAAAGAAGAAAATTGTAAGAAAGAAACCTCCTTCTATTGCTCGGTTGAGGAATGTTTTGATGAGGATTGTCAAGAATTACGGTATATATGTTTACGATAATCTTAGTACTGATTAGTTTAAAGAATGGTGGAACTCTATGAGAGATGTATGAAATTAATAATGATGATTTACATCCAATGGGTTCTCGAAAGGAAAAAGAGTGGGAAAAGATCATGATGCATGGATGGAGAGTAAGCGAAAAGAAAATCGTGGTTGGAGACATACGATTCTAAGAAGTTGAAAGTTGTTCTTGAAGTGAATCAATTATTTCTTATGAGTTTAATCTTTTAGATAGTAGTGAAGGAGTTTGGAAGATTCAAAGGCTCAATAATGATGTTTACGAGTATAATAAATTTTCTCAAATGCTTCAATATTTTGATAGAGATGATTTGATGAATTTTGGGTTCTTTACAAGAAATATTTTGGTGAAGTACATCGGATGATTATCATGAGAGGTTGATGTATCATAATTTGAAAATTCTATTTGAGCCTACTCATGATGAACCGAATGGCAAGGACTCTACAATGGTCGAGTTACTTGTTGGTTTTATATCAAACTTGTGGAGTTCATGTTTTAACTGCATTTACAGACAGATTATTCATATGCTTGTAGAAGGTGAGTATCCTAAAGCTGAATAATCATCCGGCAATAATTACTCGGATGTTGAAGCGAGGTTGTTTCAAGATGTTATTGTCCTATGATAGTCAAGCTTATGACTTCTTTGAAGAAGTATGAGAAGATACTTAAAAGTAAGTGTTTGGCTACATCCTCCACATCGGATGTTTTGAGCTTAAAGAAACTTGAGAATTCATTGGAATTTGTCAAGTTTAGGGGGATTGTTGGGTTTAGGTTCCTTGTATGATGAATTACTTTAAGGGATAGAACCAGCGGACAAGCTTGAAGATAGCCACAGACGGAAGAAGAGTAACCAGCGATAAAGATAACCGCGGCTAGTAGTATTGTGTAGCTAGCGATAGTATTGTAAGCCTTGCTAGTTCTATAAGTCGGTTAGTTTATTGTATCGAGATAAATATGGAAAAGATATTTATCTTGTAGGATACGTATTGTATATTGTATAGGACTCCTTATCCTATAAAGGAGGTCCTTGGCTAGAGTTAGATATCGTGTGTTAGATATTCACTTCAAGGTTGCAAAACCCTAATCTTGTAAGAGTATTGGTATTAATAAATAATATTGAGGTGTTGAAAGTTAATTGTTCTTCTTAAGATCAAGTGTTAAATTCCGTAATACTTGATAAGTTCTTTGTTTAAGTCGGTTTCTATATTAGATCGTTTGCTCATTGGGATCAACATGCTTGAGCATTGTTTACATATGGAACCAATTGATTTTGTTGAGGTTGAGGTTGTTCTTTGTGAAGGTGTGTTGGAAGCAGTTGGTTGAGTTCTTTGGTTGAGAGGATAATTACATTGAGCATACAAGGCAAGTTGTTGATTGTCCGGTTGTATTTGTTTAGCAATTTGAGCACGGAGAATCCTTTCGATCAACTTCATTTCATGAGGCTTCAAGTAATCGTACAACAATCCATAAGTAGAATGATGCATATTCTTAAGCAGCGGAGAAAAATGACATACTTCTCCCATTCACGGACCAAGACTACTCGGGAACTTAGTATTAGCGCAATTCTTGGCATGATGATGTTGTGTTTATCCAATCATTGATGATGTCACGAAAATCGATGATGATATGACTCGAGTGTCTCTCGGGTTCAATCATGAAGTGTTCATAAGCCAAGTAAATTTTGGATTCCAAATCCTCTGATTAGTCTGGATCCTTCCATAAGAAGCGAATATGATCCCGCATCTTTTATGCGGTCTTTTGAGCATCAACACTCTGAAGAATTGGGTTTGGTAATCCTAAGAGGATGTATTCCATTGCAAGTTCATCGACTTCATAGTGTAGAGTTACGTAGGTTTAAATCACTGTGATAGCAATGTTGGTTTGTTCATCTCTTGGTGGAGCAATGATTTGGATCTCAAGGTACAATGACGGTAGGCATCTCGAATGGACCTTCAAGATAACCTTCTTTAAGAACTTTCCATGTAGCTTCTTTAGATCACAAAACCTAAAGAACCTTATCACCCATTGATCGTAGTTTCACAGGTGAGCATTGGAGGTCTATCAGTGATCGACTTCATGAATTGATTGTTGGTCGCTTAAAGCTTCACACATCTTTACCAAACCAAGTGGGTTCCTTCATAGTGCTTCGTGATGGATGTTGGTGAAATCGTTTGTGTAGGGTAGAGCTTGAAGGCTTGGTGGTGGTTGAACCATTTGTGGTTGTGGAATTGCACCATGTTGTGGAGTATGTTCTTGATTAAATTGTTGTTGATAAATGGCTTGTTGTTGATTCCATTGTTGATGTTGTGGAGTTAATTGTTGTTGTTGTTGATGATTATAAGTGTGAGGGAAATAGTTAGAGTATGGTGGTTGAGACATGATGATAAACTTGTGTGGTAAAATGGATCTTTGTAGTCGAATGAACCGTTGTTGATGAAGTATCCTTAGGCGTAGAAAAGACAAGAACCAAGTAGCACTTATGCGTAAAACACCAAAAGTTCGCGTAACAATGAGGAGTTACGTAGATTTTAGCTTCTGGCGTAAGTAGGATAAAAGCACTAAAGTTAGGCGTAGACAAAAGTTAGGCGTGAAAGTTATCGTAGGATTACCTTGTCGTAGACCTTAGTTTACGCGTAAAGTGAATCTTATGCGTAGAATTTCTGCCGTAAGCTGTCTTATCGTAATTTTATGGTTTTGCCCAAATGATCTTTACACTTCACGGTGCAAAAGATATCCAAAGTCGGCGTATTTCGGACTTATCGAGTAAGAAAACACGGATTAAACCGAAAATTGAAGATCAAACCAAGGAACAATCTTACAGCGTAATATTAGGGTTTTGATACGCGTGGGATTACTCGTAACTTTGATTCTGCCCAAATGTGTTTCTAAACCGGTTTTTGTTATGGAATAGCTTCATAGTACCAAAAGAACACAAAAGTGTGAATTTTGATGTACAAAGCGCTAAGCAGGTTCTGCGTGAAACGACACCACGAACAAAAACAAGCTTAAAAGCGTAAATCCGCGTAAAGTTTGAAACTTTTGCCAAAACAAGTATTTTAACACCTCAAAACATTGAAAGTACAAGAATCTTGGATTAAAAGTGTAAAAAGCGAGTTTTAAGATAACCAAAGATTGTGTTACCTTTACGCGTGAGCCTTAAAACCAAAACTTCAAAAACAAAGCAGTACACCCAACTATTTGGCGATTGATACCATTGTTAGGTCACTAGTTTTACAACACAAACTTATAATAGAAGAGATAAGGCGATTGAACAAGTAAACAAGCACACACACACAATAAGAGAGCACGGTTAGGCGAAGGTGAATGTGTAAAAAGAAAACTTGAACAACCAACCCTCGAATGAGGGTTTACAAGATTTATATAGGCGGAGCTAGGGCAACACTCCTCTCCTTCCCATTCCTTATTGAGCTTGGATCAAGCTTATGGGCCTTCTACATAAGCTTGACCTTAAACAAACATAAAGGCCATAATAAAGCTACCTATTACATATGAAATATAAATACTTGAAATCTTTGTTTAGGAGTGATTCCAACAAATACACCGTTGGTCCTAAACTTGGTCATACGCTTGCGATGGGACAAACACAGGCATTATCATCATGGAAGTCAAAACTTGGGTTTTAATGCCAAAGAAGTCCCTTGACAAAGTCAATGTCTGATTTTTGTTTTGAAGTCGAGGGTATTTTAGTCCATATACATTTATACTTTGATAACACATTTATATTTTTAGTCCTTCATCTTTATTTGTCGTCGTCAACATCATCCTCATCATCATCTCCCCAAGATAACATCTCTTTTCATGCTTCAACTAAAGTGTAATGGGAATCTCTTAACAATCACAAACAAAATCACTCGAATTTGATCGATTTCAAATCTAGGTTTCTTTTAGTTTCTAATCTAGGTTTCTTTTAGTTTCTGATAAAGCTGGGAATGCTGTTGTTCTTGAAGAATTGAGGAATGTTGACATAGTACAGAACACAAACAACGATGGTGTGTCACGAAACCCGGTTAGTACTTTTGTAACCACCGATGTTGTTTGATTTGGCTATTGTTTCATCTCTTGTCATACCATTTCTTTGTTACAACTACTTCTCTTTGTTGTTACCATTATTTACGAATTACCATCTAAGCCTAAAAGTAGAGAAAGAGGCTGCAAGCACATTGATTAATTTGAGCAAAACATTATCAATACCTACATCAATTATTGCACTGCTTTATCTATTCGATCTCTTCGCTACTAAATCAAAAGGTAAAGTTTGGTTATTGGTGAACTGTTAAGAAGAAAATGGTTAAATCTAATGTTGGAAAAGGCAAAGAAGTAATCTTGAAGTTCAAAAATAAAGGTGAACAAGAGGCTTATGATAGAGAATTTGCTAGAAGTATAGAAGAGGATAAAGCGACTTTGGAAAGAAAAGAATGATGAAGAAGAAGCTAGTCGGAAGATATTAGCTTTATGGTATGAATCTCAAAATTATCTTAAAGCTTGAAATTGATCAATGATGAATATCTTGTACAAGAATGGGCTTTGTTCGATGATGAAAAAAGGCTAGACTTAAGGAATGATGGCAAAGAAGGTTAGTAGAGGAAAGAAGAAAATTGTAAGAAAGAAACCTCCTTACATTGCTCGGTTGAGGAATGTTTTGATGAGGATTGTCAAGAATTACGGTATATATGTTTCGATAATCTTAGTACTGTTCGTTTAAAAGAATGGTGGAACTCTATGAGAGATGTATGAAATTAATAATGATGATTTACATCCAATGGGTTCTCAAAAGGAAAAAGAGTGGGAAAAAGATCATGATGCATGGATGGAGAGTAAGCGAAAAGAAAATCGTGGTTCGGAGACATCGATTCTAAGAAGTTGAAAGTTGTTCTTTGAAGTGAATCCAATTATTTCTTATGAGTTTAATCTTTTAGATAGTAGTGAAGGAGTTTGGAAGATTCAAAGGCTCAATAATGATGTTTACAGTATAATAAATTTTCTCAAATGCTTCAATATTTTGATAGAGATGATTTGATGAATTTTGGGTTCTTTACAAAAATATTTTGGTGAAGTACATCCAGGATGATTATCATGAGAGGTTGATGTATCATAATTTGAAAATTCTATTTGAGCCTACTCATGATGAACCCGAATGGCAAGGACTCTACAATGGTCAAGTTACTTGTTGGTTTTTATATCAAACTTGTGGAGTTCATGTTTTAGCATTTACAGACGGATTATTCATATGCTTGTAGAAGGTGAGTATCCTAAATGAATAATCATCCAAAGATAATTACTCGATGTTGAAGCCGAGTTGTTTCAAGATGTTATTGTCCTATGATAGTCAAACATGACTTCTTTGAAGAAGTATGAGAAGATACTTAAAGTAAGTGTTTGGCTACATCCTCCACATCGAATGTTTTGAGCTTAAAAGAAACTTGAAATTCATTTGGAATTTGTCAAGTTTAGGGGAGGATTGTTGGGTTTAGGTTCCTTGTATGATGAATTACTTTAAGGATAGAACATGGACAAGCTTGAAGATAGCAGCAGACGGAAGAAGAGTAACCAACGATAAAGATAACTGCGGCTAGTAGTATTGTGTAGCTGCGATAGTATTGTAAGCCTTTGCTAGTTCTATAAGTCGGTTAGTTTATTGTATCGGATAAATATGGAAAGATATTTATCTTGTAGGATCGTATGTATATTGTATAGGACTCCTTATCCTATAAAGGAGGTCCTTGGCTGGAATTAGATATCGTGTGTTAGATATTCAGCTAAGGTTGCAAAACCCTAATCTTGTAAGAGTATTATTAATAAATAATATTGAGGTGTTGAAAGTTAATTGTTCTTCTTAAGATCAAGTGTTAAATTCGCGTAATACTTGATAAGTTCTTTGTTTAAGTCGGTTTCTATATTAGATCGTTTGCTCAGCTGGGATCAACATGCTTGAGCATTGTTTACATATGGAACCAATTGATTTTGTTGAGGTTGAGGTTGTTCTTTGTGAAGGTGTGTTGGAAGCAGTTGGTTGAGTTCTTGGTTGAGAGGGATAATTCATTGAGCATACAAGGCAGTTGTTGATTGTCGGTTGTATTGTTTAGCAATTTGAGCACGGAGAATCCTTTCGATCAACTTCATTTTCATGAGGCTTCAGTAATCGTTGACAACAATCCATAAGTAGAATGATGCATATTCTTAAGCAGCGGAGAAAAATGACATACTTCTCCATTACGGACCAAGACTACTCATGAACTTAGTATTAGCTGCAATTCTTGGCATGATGATGTTGTGTTTATCCAAATCATTGATGATGTCTCGAAAATCGATGATGATATGACTCGAGTGTCTCTCGAGGTTCAATCATGAAGTGTTCGTAAGCCAAGTAAATTTTGGATTCCAAATCCTCTGATTAGTCTGAGATCCTTCCATAAGAAGGCGAATATGATCCCACATCTTTTGTGCGGTCTTTTGAGCATCAACACTCGAAGAATTGGGTTTGGTAATCCTAAGAGGATGTATTCCATTGCAAGTTCATCGACTTCATAGTGTAGAAGTTACGTAGGATTTAAATGCACTTGCGATAGCAATGTTGGTTTGTTCATCTCTTGGTGGAGCAATGATTGGATCTCCGGGTACAATGACGGTAGGCATCTCAAATGGACCTTCAAGATAACCTTCTTTAAGAACTTTCCATGTAGCTTCTTTAGATCACAAAACCTAAAGAACCTTATCACCCATTGATCGTAGTTTCTGGAGTGAGCATTGGAGGTCTATCAGTGATCCGACTTCATGAATTGATTGTTGGTTGCTTAAAGCTTCACATCTTTACAAACCAAGTGGGTTCCTTCATAGTGCTTCGTGATGGATGTTGGTGAAATCGTTTGTGTAGGGTAGAGCTTGAAGGCTTGGTGGTGGTTGAACCATTTGTGGTTGTGGAATTGCACCATGTTGTGGAGTATGTTCTTGATTAAATTGTTGTTGATAAATGGCTTGTTGTTGATTCCATTGTTGATGTTGTGGAGTTAATTGTTGTTGTTGTTGATGATTATAAGTGTGGGGAAATAGTTAGAGTATGGTGGTTGAGACATGATGATAAACTTGTGTGGTAAAATGGATCTTTGTAGTCGAATGAACCGTTGTTGATGAAGTATCCTTAGGCGTGAAAAGACAAGAACCAAGTAGCACTTATGCGTAAAAACACCAAAAGTTACGGCGTAACAATGAGGAGTTACGTAGATTTTAGCTTCTGCGTAAGTAGGATAAAAGCACTAAAGTTAGGCGTAGACAAAGTTAGGCGTGAAAGTTATCGTGGGATTACCTTGTCGTAGACCTTAGTTTCTGCGTAAAGTGAATCTTATCGTAGAATTTCTGGCGTGGCTTATGCTTATGCGTAATTTTATGGTTTTGCCCAAATGATCTTTTACACTTCACGATTGCAAAAGATATCCAAAGTCGACGTATTTCGGACTTATCCAGTAAGAAAACACGGATTAAACGAAGAAAATTGAAGATCAAACCAAGGAACAATCTTCGCGTAATATTAGGGTTTTGATACGCCATAGGATTACTCGTAACTGATTACGCCCAAATGTGTTTCTAAACCAGGTTTTGTTATGGAATAGCTTCAATAGTACCAAAAGAACACAAAGTGTGAATTTTGATGTACCAAAGCGCTAAGCAGGTTCTGGCGTAGAGCGACACCCACGAACAAAAACAAGCTTAAAAGCGTAAATCCGCGTAAAGTTTGAAACTTTTGCCAAAAACAAGTATTTAACACCTCAAAACATTGAAAGTACAAGAATCTTGGATTAAAAGTGTAAAAAGCGAGTTTTTAAGATAACCAAAGATTGTGTTACCTTTCTGCGTAAGGCCTTGAAACCAAAACTTCAAAACAAAGCGAGTACCCAACTATTTGGCGATTGATACCTTTATTTAGGTCACTAGTTTTACAACACAAGCTTATAATAGAAGAGATAAAGGCGATTGAACAAGTAAACAAGCACACACACGCAATAAGAGAGGCACGGTTAGGCGAGGTGAATGTGTAAAGAAAACTTGAACAACCAACCCTCGAATGAGGGTTTACAAGAGTTTATATAGGCAAGGAGCTAGGGCAACACTCCTCTCCTTCCCTATTCCTTATTGAGCTTGGATCAAGCTTATGGGCCTTCTACATAAGCTTGACCTTAAACAAACATAAAGGCCATAATAAAGCTACCTATTACATATGAAATATAAATACTTGAAATACTGT
Source organism: Chrysanthemum lavandulifolium (assembly GCA_022545495.1). Classification (NCBI taxonomy): domain Eukaryota; kingdom Viridiplantae; phylum Streptophyta; class Magnoliopsida; order Asterales; family Asteraceae; genus Chrysanthemum; species Chrysanthemum lavandulifolium. The sequence continues at coordinate 231,762,091 of CM040245.1, read as the reverse complement.
TTAGGAGTGATTCCAACAAATACACCGTTGGTCCCTAAACTTGGTCATACGCTTCGCGATGGGACAAACCTGGGCATTATCATCGCCGGAAGTCCAAAACTTGGGTTTTTAATGCCAAAGAAGTCCCTTGACAAAGTCAATGTCTGATTTTTGTTTTGAAGTCGAGGGTATTTTAGTCCATATACATTTATACTTTGATAACACATTTATATTTTAGTCCTTCATCTTTATTTGTAAGTAAATCAACATCATCCTCATCATCATCTCCCAAGATAACATCTCTTTTCATGCTTCAACTAAAGTGTAATGGGAATCTCTTAACAATCACAAACAAAATCACTCGAATTTGATCGATTTCAAATCTAGGTTTCTTTTAGTTTCTAATCTGGGTTTCTTTTAGTTTCTTAAATGGTGATCAAAATCATATTATTTTAGCCCATTTTTGAAACTGTTGACTTTTGGTTAGGGTAGTTATATGTTGAATTAGGATTGAAATCAGATTTTAGCAATAACCCATTTTATAAAAAATTGATTTATGATCTGGGTATCTTTTAGTTTGTTGAATTGTGATCAAACTTAACCTGTATAGAAAAAGATGACTTTTGGTTAGGTTAGTTTTGGTTTGCTGAATTTGGAATAAAATCAAATTTGAGCAACCCTTTTGATAAAAGCTTGTGAATCAAGTACGGGGTTTGATTGGTTGTTTGGGAGACAATTAGTGCTAAGATGGGCCAAGCGAGCGAAAATTTGGACTGGGAAAAGGATAGTATAAGGAGAAGAAAAGAGGAGGAATGGGAATTTGATATGGAGACCGATAAATTGGTTTAGAATGTTGAGTGATGAATTGAGTTGGAAATTTGTTTTATTTGTGGTGATTGTTTATGGAATTAATCGAGTACAGTATAGGTTTGTATCGTGTTAGTATACAATACTATATGAAGGACGTCTGAGTTGCAACCTTGAGCGGTTTTACTACGGGGTTATCAAATTCCTTGGATTATTAAGCCTCTTTGGGTCTTATGACTGACATTGTCCCGATTTTCAGATTAAGGAGACGCCCTTACTTCATATTTGCTGGTATAAATCACGTCTTACTTTACTTGTTAGTGTAGTTCTCAAGTGTAAAATCGTTATGGATTATGAAACTGATACTTGTTTTTTATTTGATTTTGCTAGCAGTATCTTGTTGTAACGCTCAAATTATTAAATTTCAAGTATAAATGTAGTTCTTTTTTTCGCACAAGAGACAAATTGTATCATGCTTCCCTGTATATAGATGATGGTGCTTGTCATAATAGAACCCATTTTTGAACAATGTCGGATAAACTAATAATTTGCATGTATATCCTTAAGAGTAATGATAATTCACCAAACGTTTAAACAACCTGATAATCTTTTTATGATCTTGGTCATCTATTCTCAAACAGCATAAGCACATCTAAAAACAAAATCCATTGTAGCCTTTTTGTTACAGCTGAATAGCTGATTATGTGATTTCTATAGTTTCTGATCACGTAATCACTCTTAATACACAATGCCAGGTTTCGATGTTATCTTGGGGAGATGTGATTTCTATAGTTCCTGAATAGCTGATTATTTTATTAAGTATGTATGAATTGTAAATTGACCCATTATTGCATTGAAAAGAGATGTTATCTTGGAGAGATGATGACGAAGATGATGTTGGCGACGACAAATAAAGATGAAGGGCTAAAATATAAATGTGTTATCAAAGTATAAATGTGTATGGACTAAAATACCCTCGACTACAAAACAAAAATCAGACATTGACTTTGTCAAGGGACTTCTTTGCCATTAAAAACCCAAGTTTTTTTGGACCCCCGGCGATGATAATGCCCAGGTTTGTCCCATCGCGATGCGTATGACCAAGTTTAGGGACCAACAGTGTATTTTAGTCTAAAAACAGTGACAATTTTTGCTTTGTGACAACACTCGAACAAAACATACGATTATATAAAGATAAAATCAACATTCTGTTCCCAAAATTTTGAAATGAAATAAAATAAGAGAAGAGTTAAAATGAGCAGAAAAGAAAATGAGATGAATGAAATTAAATTTTTTATATCATGTTCCCGAGTTATGATAGAAAAGAAGAGATAACAAATGATTTTACAATTATACCCTTAATAATATATAAAAGTTATGATTTCTATTAGGTCATTTAAGTAACTTTGTTTATTTAGAGCTTCCTAATATAACTTATCTCCAAATCATCCCACTTTTGGGAAGAAAGTTTTGGAAAGAAGTTTAGCAAAATTACTCTCCTCTTCTTTTCTCTTCTGTCTTAAAAAAAACTCAGGAACACGAATTTATTTTGTTTTCTGCCCACTTCTTTTCTCTTTTTTCAAAAATAAAACTCGAGAACGCAGCGCAAGTGAATCAGTTATAACAATAAATTAACTTTCGAACAAAAAAAATCAAACATCCAAACTTTCGAACCAAAAATCAAAAAACCAAACATTAACAACCAAAAATCATATTAGTTGGTTGCTTATATGAACTTCCGAACCCAAAAAATCAAACAACCAAAACTAATAAAAATCTGCCATAAAGCAAAACCAAGACCCAAAGTTAGAAAGTCAAACTTCCATTTGTTTAGGAAAGTACATTACTCTTCGAATCAACCTATAAGAAGGGAGGAGGTGGAACCCTAATACTTAATACACAGAGGTGCCACATCACCTCTATCCAATAAAACCTTCCAACTCAAAACTACCCCAATACTACCCTACACTAACCTAACTAGTGGGAGTGGTACCCTAGTACCAATTCAATTTTTTTTAAATACATAAAATCACATACAATATTTATAATAAAAACATATCATTTCATTAAAAATAAAAACATTACATAATACTTAAAAAACTACAACAAAAATTGAAACTACAACTTAAAAAAAACATTACATAAGTTGAAATTAAAATAACTTGAAACTACAATTTAAAATTGCAAGCTCATCCGTGTTTGGCCGAGTTCACGTTTCTGGGTAAGAACTAATTCCAACATAAGCGGGATCGCGAATGTGATCATGCGGCTCAAAAAAACTTCAACTCCGTTGTGTATTCTTGAACTTAGCCCCCTCGAGTTGTGTAGCCAACAATTGTTTACGCCATATCTCGCGTTTTCTTCCAAATATTGTGTCTTCTTTTGTGTGTAGGCGTTGATTTCATCCATAGCGCTTGAGATAGGCGAGGAGGATGCTTGCTTCTTCTTCATTTTCTTGATTCAATTGGAGGGTGGGGTCTTCATTCATGTCGGGAATGGTGTTGCTTGCAGCGTCATACTCCCAGACCTCCTTTTTGAAGAATTGCTTGCGACAGGCAATATCTTGAAAACATTCTTACTCGACCATTTGTCATGACCTCGACAATCTCCAGCACCCTATGAGTAAATTGTTTTTTCTTCTTGTATAGAAATCCATTTCGACTTGCCTCACTACGTCAAGTCGTTGCACCCACTAGCCTTAGCAAGTTTCTACATTATATACAAAATAATTTAATTGTAAATAAAAAGTACAGATTCGTAAAATAAAAAGTATAGCTAAAACAAAATAATGTAATTGTAAATAATATAGTATAGATTATGTAATTGTACAGCTTGGAGGTAGTAGCCGTTGAAAATACCCATGGCCGTGTTCATTGTTCTCCACTTGGTATTCAACGCATGAAATGTTCGTGAACTCGAACCCAAAGTTGCCTCGTAATGCTCGAGAATCCGTTTCCAAAAACCGTCGGACTTTTGTTCATTACCGACAACACCACATTCGAGATTTGAACCCATGCTTTAGCCAAAGCCTCTCTTGTCTGGCGTCCAAACTTCACGGGCCTCCTCCGTGAAGCTTTTCTTCCTCTCGGATCGACTTCTTGAACTTCCTCATCTTCGTCTTCTTAGTTTGGTAGTGGTTGTGTTTGGTCGTACTCTACGTCTTGACTAAGGTTTTCGAACGGGGAAAACTCGCTTGTAGCAGTGATGTTGTAGTGTTGTGGATTCAATTGAGGAGGACCCATATTATATTGGAAAAATTGTGGAGATTGGGGTTGTGGAACATAAAATTGATTCGGGGATGGTTGAGAATAAAATTGGCTAAATCCTAACGGAGTTTGTTTTGGTTGATTCGGGGATGGTTGAGACCGACCTTGACGCGAGGTGAAAGTTTTTTTACCTCTCCTTGGATCCATAGTTTGGTGTTTTTGAAAGATTATTGTGTGTTGTAATTTGTGTTGTGTGTTTTTATTTTGAAAAATGAGGTGCAAGTTTATGGTTTAAATAGGAGTGATTTTTTTTTTTTTTTTTTTTGGGTCACAAATAGCCGTTGAATAACGGCTCAAAACTTTTGCAACATATACTTTTGCAACGTTAACATTCGGCTGCCCAACTCGAAAATAATACCCGCCCCCCTAACCCGACGTCCACGGAATGGTGTAGCCCAGCGGGTTCGTGAACTCGCATGCCAACCCGACTCCCACTCCGTCCTACCTAAGAGGGGAGGGAGTGGGCATCGGGTACCAAATCGGGTAGGCGAACCCGATCGGTAACACCGCCCCTACTTGGTCGGGTAGCGCAAATCGGGTACCAGATCGGGCATTGAAGCCGATCGGTGTGAGGCATGATATTTTGAATTTTTGAACGTTGGGGAAGCCTAACGGCTAGTGTGAAAGAAAAAAAATATATATATATATATATATATACCCCCCTTTTAAAAACCACCACGCCCGCATTTTAAAAGCACAACCCATTTTTCTCAAAATCATCACAACCCATATTTCAATTTCTCATAAAATCCCAACCTTTTTATCATCAAAATGTCTTTCGATTCTTTCGAATTTGAAGGCGACGATCTATCCACGGGTAGCTCGATGCAAGTTATGCTTCAATGCTCGGTTTCTTGAAGACACGGCAGCTCTGGCCGTACTAGCATAAATCGTCATCGGAAATAGGTCTTGAACTCTAGAGAATGATTGGTTCGTTGAAGCACCAAAGTACAACAAGTTTACTTTCAAAAAAAAATTCGAATGGAGAAAAGCATGTTTTGAAAATAGTGGGCGACATTGAGCGAGATACCCATATTTTCAAGAAGGCTATGATGTGCGATTGAAAAAAAAGTTTCACGTGAAACAAAAAATCACATCGGCCGTTAGGCGACTCATGAAGGCAATCCCAGATGAGTATGATGAATATTTATGCATATGCGCAAGAACGTCACGTGAAAGTCTTGATTATTTTGTGAGGCCATCATTGGGTTATGCGGTCGAGAGTACCTACGTGGGCCGACAACACCGACCTTCTGCGCATTTTCCGGGCCCATGAAGCGAGACATCACATCCACAGGATGCTTGGTAGCATCGGTACACCGTCAAATGGAAAAATTGTCCTAGAAGTTTGAGAGGGCAATATCACGAGAGGTGACTATGGTGTTCCCACTATTATCCTTGAAGTTACCGCGTCACAAGATATGTGGATTTGGCATGTTTTTGGTCCTCGGGGTCAAACAACGATATCAACGTATTGAATCGATCGACTTGTATCTTACGGATCGAAATGGAGCGGCGATGAGCAGTTCATTCCACGTGAATGGGCGCTTTTACAAGCAGCGACTACTATTTGACGGATGGAATCTATCCTAAGTGGTCCACATTTGTTAAAGCATACCGTATCCAACCGACCCAAAGGAAAAGAAATTTAAGAAGTTACAAGAGGGGCGAGAAAGGAGGTCGGCGAGCTTTTGGTGCTCTCAAAGAAAATGGAAAATTCTCGATCGACCTCTCAGAGCTATGACCAAAGCGAAGATTGCCAATCGGAGTTCATGCGTGTGTTATTTTGCACAATATGATTATAAAAGCCGGCGGGAGGCAATCTCACGGTTCATATAATGGATGAGCGGTCCGGCCGATCATTCGATAACGATGTGGTAGCGGAGTTACTGAAGCGAAGTTCTCCATGACCGTCTTGATATGATCTCACGGAGCGCGTAGCGTCAATACTTGCCGCATCTCGATGATTAGTGGTTTTTAATCTAGTTTTTTAAGTATTATGTAATGTTTCTTTTTTAAGTATTATGTAATGTTTATTTTTTAAAGTATTATGTAATGTTTTTATTTTTAATGAAATGATATGTTTTTATTTTAATATTGTACGTGATTTTATGTATTAAAAATATATGAAAAAAAAAATTTGGGGTAGGATAGGTGACCACTCCTTCCACTTTGGGTAGTGTTAGGGTAGAATTGGGTAGTTTTGAGTTGGAGAGTTTTTATTGGATAGAGGTGATGTGGCAATTTGGGTACTAGGGTACCACTCCCTCCCCTAACTACCCTTTTCACTTGTATTTTCATTATTTTTTTATTTGTAAACTCATTTCATCTCTCTGTAATCAATCATTGTGTAAAATTGATCAGTCCAAATAAAAAACCTTTTTGGAATCTTGTTTCTCATTATAGACTCCTAATTTTTTTATTGCCATTGAACATTATTCTGCATTTTATTGTTATTTATACAAACAAGCTAGCTTGTTTCAATTGGTATCTGATTTAGACATTTTGTTACAAATCGGTTAGTCATTAGATATTTTGTTACAATGTCGTTAATTATGTTAGAATTATGGTCAATTTTGTTTTTCCGATCAATTCCCAATCCATTTTCCAATCCAAAACACGTCATTAACTCATTTTGCTCCATTTCCAAATCTCAAATAATGTTCCATTGATCAGATAGTGTATAAGGATCGACCATGGTGTCAACAAGATAAGATGAAATGGCAAGTACAGACCAAGAAGCTGGTTTGTCCAGGTCAACCATTATTGAAACTGGGTTGGCAAATATTAAGGCTTCACTTGATCAAATTAAATAGAGTGATAGGGCTTTATTGTTATTTCAGCGATTTGCAACCACTGAAATTAAAGGTAAGAAAGTTCGATATAGATCTCAATTCTGTGAATCTGAAACAATGAATAATAGCCATTCATTTTTTTTATTAAAATAAACTTTCACCCTTTTTATTAAAATCATCTATAATGACGAATTAAATTATCTTTCATAGATATGCATTCTTATATATTTTAACGATTTTTTTTTTTCAAAATTTCGGTAGGAAAAATCATATATGATCAAAATCATATATGATTCGATTTTCTAAATCATATATGATTTGAGAAAATCATATATGATTCGATTATTATATATGATTTTACAATCATATATGATTTTACAGCGGAATTTTGAAAAAAATGTTGTCGAAAATATAGAAAGTGCGTATTGATAGAAAGATAATTTAATCTCATCGCTGATAATTATATTTATAGTTTTAAGATTTCACGGTTTTACGAGATATGTTGTTTTAAAAAAATGTGGAAAATGGTTTTATTAACTTTGATAAAAAAATGAATGTCAAGATTGATTTATTGGATATATGATAAATATGAGATTTATGTTGATCTCAACTCCTGAAATCAATAAACTCAAAAATGGCAAAGGGAAGTAGTAACAGTGGAGATGGTAGTAATGGACAATATGGTAGATTAACCAAGTTAGAGTTTCCAGAGTTCAACGGTGAGGATGTGCAATGCATTGATGATGATGCCCAAAAGATCAGGATGATATCAATGCATGTGTTTGATAAGGCTCTTCATTGGCATAAACAATTTGTGAAAAGATTTGGGGAAAATGCATCCCGGGAGTTGCATGAAAAGAGAGGTCAAGAAAAGGTTTGAGTCGTGAAGATCCAATGGTGGAGATGAAGAATCTCAATCAGTCTGCTACTGTTTAAGTACATCAAGATTTGTTTGAAGTGTTAATGTATAAGGTAGAATTAATTAAGTCTAATGCTATTGCTATATCAGAAAGTAGGAATTCACCATTGTTGACCACTCCTAGAACTAATGTAACCAATACTAATGTCAACAAGGTCGGAATTTCTTCACTTATCTAAACATTTCATTAAGATGCCTCTATAATCTATTTGAGAACCATAAAATAAAAATAGGATACATTGAAGTTAATAAAATTGCTTATAACTCAAATAGATGCATATTAGAATGGTTACAGTTCTCATTTTTCACGATTTTAAACCACTTCTCATCTAAACATGACTGTGTTAACTAAATAGCAATAAAAGAATCGTTCATGGTCTACTGTTTCGTAACGAAAAAATACATCACAAAAGTAGTACTAAGCTATGAACAAGGCAAGTGCTATGTTAGGCCCATGCTATATCATTTGTAATAATCAAAGAAAATGGTATCTCTTATTCTCAAATTTTGGCACTTTTGTTAAACCACTATCCTCAATCCTTTTTATACTTATAAACACAACAATTTAGCACAAATAAGATCATCCAGATAAACTATTAATTCATGTAACATTTTTAATCATCCATGTTTTATTACTGGAAAATCCTAGTCGGTCACATGTCTAGATCACATCAAGGAGGTAACAATTCAGCACATAAATACTTATTTAGACATTTTAATTTATGTTTGACATCTCTAAGGTCAATTGATGGTTTAAAAGAGTGCATTCTATAGTCACAAATAAGTGAGTAAAGATGAGCCAAATGATGATCAAGCACTCGCACTTGCAGTAACATCAATGTGATTGATACAAAAACCATATAGTGCACCAGTAACCCCATTTATTGGTAAAACTTACATTAGCTTCAGTAGAATTTCATTAATCCTAGCTCCAAAAATCCGAAGATCATTAATGCGATTGTAAGCTTCCAAAAATCGTCATTCCAAGCTCTAGATCTTGCACCATAGCCATCATTTTTTCCCTCAAGAATCACCGAAAATGATACAACAATCCGAGTGATCAACAAGAAGTAGCGTTTCGGTGTAAGGGCAAATGAAGAATGAACCTTCTTCTCCATTAATCCCAAGATCATTTATGTGTTCTGAGCATGGTTTGTAAACTTCGGCCTTAGCAAACAGTCCGTCATACTTTTCAGTTTCCATTATAGGTTCATGACTCATTGTGAATCCCAATATTTTACTAACCGGTGGTGGTGTGTTAATGTTGAATAGCTTTGTAAAAGATGTCATAACACCACCCTCCTCCCCCATCATCCATACACCATATACTAGTTCATCATTGACCTCAAGAGGGTATGCAGACACAACAAGAGACTCGTTTAGCTTAGAAATGGAGATATATTCCGAAGCCCGGTTTGCTATACTAACCCGGAGGTGTACCTCTTTAAAATCATGGGTAATCAAATCAAATGACAAGATCAAACTCTTATACTGAGATACACCATCATTACCAACAATCCTATCAGAAGCAACCCGAAAAATAAACCTATCTATAGCAACTTGAGTTGGCGTTCTAAGCCTAATCGATTCACGAGGCAGATTGCTACTTGGTAGCATCTTCCAAGTCTTGGAACTCAATGTAAATATTCCAACTTGCCACGTCATGTTATGTGTAGCTATCTTTTGGAAAGACATTCTAACAATAGTCGCATAAGTTGAAGGACAAACCCCAAAACCAAAACGGGTCATTCTTTCAGAGATGTTGTTTAGCACAAGAATACCAACGGATTTTCTGATTGATGGGTTCCAAAGAACAACCATCTCTGTTTCTGGGTTCTTGCGAGCGTGCAAAAACCACAAGCCACAAGAGCTACCAATTACTTTTGGATTATTAAGTTGTTTTACGAGGTCAGAAACATTTGGAGCAAAGTCTTGTTGTTGGGTCAACATGCCAATTTCATCATTGACAAAACCATCACCCTAAAAATATTTTATTTCCTAAAACGACAACTATCTCACAATATTTACATCACACACGATCTCACATGTCCTGGGAGTAGGACTTGAACTTACAACAATTTTAGTTGAAAGCTTTTCTCACAACAAGGGTTAACATCAAGACAAAAGTTCTTTTGAGTAAAAAAGTGTCATATATAAGCAATAGGTCTAAAATTGTTACATCTACTTTTGATAGGTTCATCTTATGTTTATTTTGGTATAACTTAATAATATTGACAATATATTTATTGAAAAGCAATTGAAAAATGCTCATTATCTGATGTTTCCTACCAAAAAAGATAAAACATATACTTGAGAAAAGTACTAAGCTAACCAAAGTTAAAAAAGAAGGAATAAAAAAAAAAAAAAATTATATGACATTCATGTATTTTGGTAGCTTCCCGAATTGTGACTTGTGCCTATGCTTATAATTGCTTATCTCTACTACCTTGTAATGCATTCAGACTCTTAAACTTGCTTGTTATGGAAATATTGTCTTTTGATAGTCATCAATATCATTATAACATTGTAACAACCCATTTAATCTTCATTGTAACAGCCTTTGATAATTATTAAAAACGTGTAACCGCTAAAAATCATTACTATCAATAATGATTATTTATGTAACCGCATCCACCATATAAATTCACACAAACCATTTAATATCTCTCACACACAAAAATAGTCTCTCAATATACCCTCACTTTCACTCCTCAACACTTCCGGGTACTTTTTGCGAGATTCTTTATCGTTGTTAGAAAAACATTTAAGCGAATAACGTTTGCTTTCATTGAAAATATAGTCGCGACTCAGAGGTCTTGCATGCAATCTTGGTGAATACTGCTAGTAATTACTATATCAAATAGCCTGACTTGCAATTCTGGTAGGCCCAATACATTGTTAAACCCAAAAGTGAACAAGAAGCTGATAACAAAAAGAAAACTGAGAAAAAGACATCATAGCTAGGGGTGTTCATCGGTTCGGTTATCGGTTTGTTCGGTTTGTTCGGTTCGGTTTGTTCGGTTAATTTTTTTTGGGTATAACCGAAAACCGAACCTCGAACCGAACCGAAAACCGAAAACCGAACCGAATTACCTAAATTTAATAATTTTTCATTTATTTATATATATTTTTTGAAAAAAATAATAATTTTCAAGCTTAAAAATATTATATATATATTATAAAAGAGTTTTAATATATTTTTTTAATATAAATATATAAAATTATATATATATTTATTTAATTTCGGTTTTCGGTTCGGTTTTCGGTTCAACTGAAAACCGAACTTTTATTTCGGTTCGGTTCGGTTTTGGCAATTTCGGTTCGGTTACGAGTTCGGTTCGATTATTTTCGGTTATTTTCGGTTCGATTCGGTTTCGGTTTTCGGTTTATTCGGATATTACCCAACCCATGAACACCCCTAATCATAGCCAAGTCTCAAAAAGCCAATAGTCAAAGATTACTGTAAAAATAAATATTTCTTAAAGGTGCAGACCAAAAGAGAATTGAACTGATGACTGATCATGTAGATTCCTTGTTTTCGCCATTGAATTTACAGACGGTACCATTCCAACTTAAGCCACTATATATCTACTATTCCTTTGTACTTTAGTATACACAACAACTTAGCCAGATCATACCATTCAAATAAACTGTTATATCAGAATTATGCATCCATATTTTATGACCGGAAAGACCCTATTCAGTCACGTGTTTAGATAACATGGAGAAGGTACCTATTTTGCACATAACTACTTATTTAGCCATTTTATTTATGTTTGAATTATCTACATGTCAATTAGATTAGTGACCACTGTTATATCAAAGTAGAGGAAAATTATCAGCGCATAAGCACATACTTAGACATTTTAGTTTATGTTCGACTTCTCAAGGAACAAATGATAGTTAAAGGAGTGCATTCCCAATGACTGCAATGGATTATATGAGCCAACAGTAGCAATTAAAGGAGTAAAGATGAGCCAAAATGATTATCAAGCACTTGCACTAGCAGTTACATCAATGTGATTGTTACAAACACCATATTAGCAGCATGCATTGGTAGAACTTACATTAGTTTCCGTAGAATTTCATAAATCCTAGCTCCAGAACTTCTTTGTGAGCTTCCAAAACTCGTCATTCCTAGCTCAACAACTTGCACCATAGCCTATCATTTTCTCCCTCAAGAATCGTTGGAAATGATACAACAATCCGAGTGATCAACAAGAAGTAGCGTTTCAACGTAAGGGCAAATGAAGAATGAACCAATTTTCCATTAATCCCAAGCCCATTTATGTGTTCTGAGCATGGTCTGTAAACTTAGACTGTAGCAAACTCTCCGTCGCCTTTTCAGTTTCCACTATAGGTTCACCACTCATTGTGAATCCCAATAATCTCCTTATTGATGAATCAGGTGTGTTAATGTTGAATAGCTTTGTAAAGATGTCATAACACCACCCTCCTCCCCATCATCCATATACCACATACTAGTTCATCATTGACCTCAAGAGCATATGCAGACACAACAAGAGACTCATTTAGCTTAGAAATGGAGATATAGTCTGAAGCCCGGTTTGCTATACTAACCGGGAGGTGTACCTCTTTAAAATCATGGGTAATGAAATCAAATGACAAGATCAAACTCTTATACTGAGATACACCATCATTACGATCAATCCTCTCAAAAGCAACCCAAAAAATAAACCTATCTATAGCAACTTTAGTTATCGGTCTAAGCCTAATTGATTGACTAGGCAGATTGCTACTTGGTATCATCTTCCAAGTCTTGGAGCTCAATGTAAATATTCCAACTTGCCACTTATCCGTGTCTTTCTTTTCTAAATACCTATATGTCATTACAACAATAGTCTGATCATAAGTTGAAGGACAAACCCCAAAACCAAAACGATTTAATCTTCCAGAGATGGTTTTGAGCTCACAAGGCACAAGAATACCAACGGATTTCCTGATTGATGGGTTCCAAAGAACAAACACCTCTGTTTCTGGGTTCTTGAAACCGTACAAACACCACAAGCCACAAGAGCTACCAATTGATTGAGAATACTTAATCTTAAGTTGTTTTACGAGGTCAGAAACATTTGGAGCAAAGTCTTGTTGTTGGGTCAACATGCCAATTTCATCATCGACAAAAGAAACATATTTGACCTCATAAGGATCTACATTATCTTTGTACCTTAAAAGCAAACTATGCGGCTGAGTTTTGCGGGCGCCGTAAGCAGTGATAAACTCGGGACTCTCGATGAAAGACTTCCATGGTTTCGAAACGGACCTGAATCGAACCAATGACTTGACATCAGGAACTTTTTTAATGATCTCCAGTTGAATTTCCAAAGGAATATTGTCTGACATTCTCAAATTACTTATTAGGGTTTCTGACAAGTGTTTGGAACGTGGAATTTAGGTACTTTTGGTCTAACTGGGTGATTTCTACATTGGGTATTAATACAATGAACAAGGTGGGCTTGTATACCGATTTGGATTTACTTAAAGCCCACAATTATATTTTTAATACTTCATGTGTAGTACGGGTGAGCGAAAAAACCGTAAAGACAGAATAAACCGAAAACCAAAATCGAATCGAACCAAACTAATAATTGAACCGAATTTGCTAAAATCGAACCGAACGGAACTACTAATTCGGTTCTCGGTTTGGATATGAGTTTGGCAGTTTGAACCGAAAACCGAATTCATATAAATATATGTATTTTTTATATATTTATATATATATTTATATACTTTTATGTATATTTATATATAAATAAATACTATTAAAATGTTATCATAATATAATAAAACGCTTTTTATGTTTGAAATATATTTTTTGCTAAATATCTATGTAATTATCAAAAAAAAAAAAAAAATAGTGAAATTCGGGTTATTCGGGTCAACCCAAGAACCGAACCGAATTAGAATTCAACCGAACCAAACTGAAAACGAATTGAATTTGGTTCGGTTCGGTTCTCAGTTGACCTAAAAAACTTTTGACCGAATTAACCGAATCGAACTAGCCGAACAATGGATGACCAAGCCGATCAACACCCCTAATGTGTAGAAGAAAAGAACCCAACAAAAATAAGTCTTCTTCTACTAAAAAATAAAAAATAAAAAATAAAAATAAAAATCTTGTCAACCCTAACCAAACCTTATCTATACCCGACCCATTTACACCTATGCTTACAGAAAACCATCTAGGCCAGGGACCCGTATAGACACATGACCCAAACCCGACCAGACCGCCTATAAAAAAATTCAAAATTTTCAAATCTAGTCCACAACGGCTAGTATAAGTTAGATTTAAAAAAATTCAAAATAGTCCTAACAGCAAGTTTTTACAAAAAAAAAAAAAAAAAAAATCAAAAAAAAAAAAAAAAATCAAAACCGGTTTTTACCACTATAAATACCCAACTAAAACTCCATTTTTTTCACACTTTCAGAATTCAAATTCACAATTTATATACTTCCTGTCACACTTTGATAATTCAAGAATCAAGTTCGTTCACAATGGATCCAAATGGATTTAGTGATATTCCTCTATCTTGGTCAGACAGAAAAGACCAAGAAGACTTCCAATTTATGGCGTCTGCGTACGAGTATCACCTTCACTTAGAACAAGAAGAAGGTATTGAATCTCAACATCCTAGTCGTTCTCGTACCCATATATATCGTGAACGTGAGCTTGCAGAGGAACGTCACGTAAGCGATTATTTCGTACAAGGTTGTAAGTATTCAAATCGGAATTTTGTAGAAGATTTCGTATGGTAGGAAACTATTCACGCAAATAGTTGAAGGTATTGAATCTTATACTTAGATAATGTTCCGGATCATTTTACTTTCTTTAGGCAAACACCGATGCTTGTGGTCGAATGAGTATAAGTGCTCTAATGAAGTGTCGTCGCCATACGCCAATTAGCGTGACGACACCTCACCGATGCATTTGATAATACTTGCAAATGGGTGCGAGTACTTCAAAAGTATGTCTTGATAAATTTAACAAATGTATTATTGATTTGTTTATGCCGGAGTATTTAAGAAAACCAACATGGGCCGACAACCAAAAAATTTATCAACAACATGAAGAAAAACATGGTTTTACGGGAATGCTTGGTAGCATTGATTGTATCCACTGGGAATGGAAAAATAGTCCATTGGCTTGGCAAGGAATTTTGCTAGGGGTGATAAAAATACCCAACAATTATGCTTGAAGTCTGTTTCTCAAGATTTATGGATCTGGCATGCATTTTTGGGATGGCGGGGCAAATAACGATATTAATGTTTTAGATAACTCTCCGTTATTCGACGACCTTCTTGCGATAATGACCCAAGAGCACCTTATATGGTCAACGGAACTAGGTATGAACAAGGGTATTACTTGGTGATGGAATTTATCCACGGTGGGCAACTTTCGTCAAATCCTTCACCGCAACAAGCGATGAAAACGTATGTACTTTAAAGGAGACAAGAAAGTGCCGAAAGGATATTGAGCGTGCTTTTGGTGTTCTTCAAGGCCGTTGGGGTATACTACAACAACCCGGCGTCGATGGGAAATTGGCACGATCGTAGAATCATGTATTGTTGCATTATTTTGCATAACATGATTATAAAAGATCAAAAATTTGCATTACGTGACTATAACGAACTTTGGGTGGATCCATCAGCAAATTTGAGGCAACGAAATTGGGTCGAAAGATGTGATACTCACAGTCGTAAGGCAAAAGAAATACACGACCGAAAAAGGCATACCCAACTCCAACAGGACCTTATGGAGCATGTTTGACTGAAGAATCTTGAATGACATGGACAACAACAAGAGAGCGACGATGATGAATAAGTATTTGCTATGTTTTGTTTTTGTTTTTCGTTGTCATTTCCTTTATGTTGTAACGCTTAATTTGCGGTGTGTTTTTTTAATTTCGATGTATTTTTTTATATATTGTAATTTTTTTTTCGATGTATTTTTTTAATTTCGTATTGTAATATGTTTTCAAATTTAATGTTATGTTTAGTTTAATAAATGAAGTGTTTGTTTTAATTTAGGGGTTGAAATTGAAAATATGAAATGTTATTGATGTTATTGGGATGTTATGGTTGTGTTGGGATATTAATGTTAAATGTTAAAGCTGATGTGGCGCTGACGTAAACGGTGTTATTAATGTTATAATGTTATGATTGAACATGCTCTAACTGGATCATTTTCTACATTGGGTCCTAATACAATGAACAAGGTGGGCTCGTATACCAATTTGGATTTACTTACCCACAATTATATTTTTAGACTTCATGTGTAGAAGAAAAGAACCCAACAAAAAATAAGTCTTTCCTTAAATAAAAACAAGGACGGTAGCCTGCCGCGTTGCGGCAGGATGGTTTCCATCTTTTTTGATGGTTTTGTTTAATCTATGTTCTTGTATTACTTGTTACTGCTAGTGTTGGTATTGTTTTTGGTACTGGTTTTTTTGCGCCACTCCTAATAATGGGTATTGTTTGTTTGTTGTTTGTAATGTAATGGGACAAGGTTTCAAGTCACTAAATTAACACGAACTTTTATTCAAGCCAAAATTAATAACGGAACACATTTTGGGAATACGGTTATACTTCCAAGGTTGAAAATTACTCCATCGGATAAACGTTTACCGCTCAAGATCGTGCGCAAACAATTTTATGTGTCAGTTTCATTTGCCATGACGATAAACAAGAGCCAATGCCAAGCACTTTCGAAAGTTGGTTTATACATACCACATCCTGTTTTCACACATCGACAATTATACGTGGCTCTTTCACGCGTCAAAAGCAAAAAGGGTTTGAAGGTTGTTGTTTTTTATGCCGATGGTAATTTATTACTACAAATGTAGTCTACAAAGAGGTTCTTCACGGTCTTTGATCAAGTTTCAAGAGGTATGTACGAATATTCATATCATGTGATATGCCTTTGTTTTTTACATGTTTTATCAGTCACACAAATGTTTTACTTACACCTTATTTTTATACTTTTTTAGGTTGTCAATAAATGTTTATTGGCTTATCACTTCATCAACTTCCCACTACATACAATTGCTTTTTAAAGGCGATCAAGATTGGAGCTCACGTGCATGGACGTTTATTACATTATTACTTACAAGCATTGTACTCTATACTATAATTGACTTATTACTTCATATTCCTAACGAATAAATGATTCACCCTGTTTACTTTCGTTCTTTTCTTATTTTGTTTAGACACCAATTTTTCATTTTTTTGCAATATCTCTTCTAAAAACCCGTGGATTCCACGGGTCTTATAAGCTAGTATGAGATATACAGGTGGTGCTTTCTTATGTTAAAGTCAAATTATGAGATTTATAAACTTGTTTTTGAATGATAATACAAACTTTGAGTTTAGCATAATTGAATTTATTTGAGGTCGTTCTAGATATACTAAATTGGGTTTATGTATTAGTGAATAAAGTTCCATAGATGATGGAACATATATGTGTTTCTTGTGTGACATTTTCTTCTATTATGAGAAGGTAAAAGGAGAACTGTTGCCAACTGGTTAATGGGTGTCAGTCTTTGAAAAGTAACAATATGAGTGTCTACATCTACTAACAATATCTTTGTTTTAAGAGATGTTAAATATGCTCCCATGGCTACCATGAATCTGTCTTCTTGCATGTTAGGTATTGAAGATGACATCAGATTTCATTTTGCTTAAGAGGGCCATTATTTTGGATAGATTTTGGGTGATTGTGATTTAATTGGCAAAGCATACATTCAAGAAGGAATGTATAAATTGAAGATAAGAGAGGAGTATTTGATTGCAATTGGAATAACAGAATATCTGTTTTTGTGTATTCCCAAAGTAGCAGTTGTAAAATTCATTTTATGTAAGTGTGAATGCAATGTCATTAACTTGTTTTTAGAACAAAAGGAGATCTGTAGTATTTGTTTATCTGCATATGTCACTTAATAAATAAATAAGTACAAAGCTTTGTTTGAATCAAATTTGACAATGTATTACATAAAAAATAAATAAAGTTACATAATAGAAGAATAAAAATAATAAGACATTAGTCTTGTTGAGAGATAGATATGTGAAATTGCCAATTTTAGAGTGATACTTTGGTAAGTGATTGAACCAAATGTGAGTGTTCATATGTGAAATCTTAAGTGACATAAATTTAATATTGAGATTTATGGTGGAGATTCACGAAGAAACGAGTTAAACCTTACGACTTAATTTATTGAAGGAGTTTTGTGCATGGTGTTTCACGTGTTTGTGATTGATGAAGAAAGGGTGACCTGGTAAGCAACCTAGAGTTGCAACTGTCACCTTTGTCCCTTTATTGGATAGAATTGTGATTATAACTGTTGGTTCTCGGATCTTCATGATCGTCACTTTAAGCGTTTCCCAACAATAACTGATCACTTGATCATGATTCTTTCCTTTTCGTCCCTCAAATACTGTAAACGAGATATTGAGAATTACATATACACATGAAAATCATACAAAATTCACAAGTTGGTGAATCACTAAACTCACACACAATGAATTGATTTTGGAATGTGCAAGAAACATGTGTGTATTTAAACTTCACGAAGGAAATTGTGCTATTTATCTATTCGTGGCTTGAGAAACGACTAAGTGGATTAGAGATCCAATTTGTTAAAATTCCAATGTGACGGAATGTATAGAAATATCCTTGAGAATGGCCATTTGTGACCGGCTATTTGTGTAGATACTTGTCGGGAAATTGATAAGTCTCTGACGAGAGACTTATTGAAAGTCGTAAGAGGCATGGGCCTGAACTATATGTGAATCGGTTAGTGGTGGTTACCCAACTTGAATTGAGTGTTCCTATCTCCAAGTTTAATGGGTAATAACAAGTCACTAATTGATAGAAGGTGCTATCAAGCAAATTGACCCATGCATAGCTAATATAGCACAACGTTGCCAAAAGTGAGGATGAGACTTATCTGTTATTCCCTATTCACTATCGTAAAAATAGTTTAAGTACAAAAACAAACTAATAGTGAATCAATGACTGAAATGATGTAAGCAAAACACACTGATAAATTTTCAACATAATCAAAAATAATACATTACCCAGTACTTGCGGAATAGTACTTGGGATTGAAATGACAAAGGGTGTAACTCACGAAGCTCGAGGCTAAGTTTGAGCACAACTACTGGGAACCAGAGCTATCTCGGGGACTAAGTTGTATTTGGAGGAGTGAAAGATGGCTTGTGTGTGTGTTTTACAATTCACAAGCTTAAATCTTTCACTCCATCTCTTATGCTATTTATACAAGTATGAGTTTTAACTCTATCCTAAGTGACAAACTGAAAATTTACATAAGACAAAGAACTGATGTATTTTGTCTCTATTTACAAGGACTATATTAAGTAAGAGACAAGGCTACTTTTCATAAGTCAGTGATGACATTGAGCCTGATAGTTTGCCATTCAGGGAAAGTTGACTTTGGTTGATAAGGACTTCTTCTTGATCTTGATCTTCATTGCATTCAGTCTTCTACTGTTTGTCTTGATTGTAAGTAGTTGGTGAGAGTTTATGGATTCAAAGTGAGTTATTGTCATCACCATTGAATCCACCATCTTCTTCTTGACTCGGTCTTCACCCCTTAAGATCCGCCTCTTGAGTGGAAAGACTTTTACTGCTCTCTTCGAGTATCTCGAAGATGGCTCACCGAGAGACTATGCACTCGATGACTGTTAGTGTTAAGCGTCAAAACACTTAAGGTATTTTCTATTCAAATCATTGACTTAAGGGTTTGGGTATTCTTGAACCCAACATTATCTCTTTATGAGGCTTCCTAGCAATGAAGGCGTTAGAGTAGGGTGTTACTTTTTTTTTTCAACAAAAGCACTTCTTCAACACTTATGTCTGTAGGCGGGCAGAGGTTACAAAAGAAGCGTGTTTGTTTTTCTACAGAGATAAGAGATTCAAATCACTTATTTCTTTTTCATAATTTCAAACATATAAAACCTCTTTTTTTTCGGTCTTCATAGATAAAAACCCTACTGACCATATATTTCTTTCACTTCTCTCCCATCTCCCATAATCCACCATCTCAGTCGCCGTGTCCCCCCACCATCCCAGCGGCCACTATCCTAGCCGTCACCACCATCCCAACCGCTGGCAGCCACCATCTCAGTCGTCGCCTCCATGAAAAGTATAGGATGTTTTCATTCTTTTGTTTGTTAAAAATTAAGATTTTGACCTTTAATCCATGATATTCAAGTACCCCTTTCATTATTTAAGGTTGTGGTTATGCGAACATTGGATCTTGGGTATTCCACAAAAGGTGTAGATTGGCGGGAGCACCACGACCGGGTGCACGCACCGACCATTGTCCACCCCACAAGGAATAGCTCCAAACTCTCCGGCCTAGTGGGGCACCAATTGGAGTGAGCACGAGCCAAGACTCGGACCCCAGCTCATATTCCACAAAGTCTCTTCGGTGTGCCCATAGGTTTTGCGGAGGTGGGTACCTATATGAAGCAAATGCCAAGGATGGGACTTGAACTTGGGTCAATTGACTCAAGCACAAGTGCTCCAACCATTGGACTAATGCTCCATTGGTATTGGATCTTGGGTATTGTCTAATGTTAGAAGAATATGGTTAGATGGTTTGTTTTGAGAAAAATCATGGATCTTTGTATATGGCTTTGACCTCAATCTTATGATTGGAAATTAGCTGTGGTTTTATAAAAAAATGTTTTTACTGTGATTTGATAATAAATAAGGGCTAGAGCAGAGGTGGTGCCGCTTTGAATAGAAAGTTTATGGTTTCTTTTTTAGAGGATCATGAATTAGGATTAAGCGCAAGGCCATATTCACGCTCAGTGAGAACACTTTGGTTACGATGGGAAGTGTGTATAGGTATGCAAATAAGAGTATAAAGGTTTGTGCTTTAATCTTCGGACACCATTTATTTATATTTTTTTGAACGGCAATTTTATTAAAAAACAAGCAAGAAGCTAGACAATTACAAACACACGAGTTGAGGATTTTCTAACCAATCAACCCAACTAAAAGAAACATTACATCTATACCGACTCCAATAAAAAGAGCGCAACACTACGTCTTCAAAGATCGACGTATTAGAAGGAGATACCAAGCCAAAAACACACTTGTTGCGGAATGACCAAATATGCCACCACAACCCAAAACACGATCATTTTATTTGCATACTTAGAGTAAACGGGGTTTAATCTACGTGACACCACCATGACACAACCTATTAGAGTAGCAAAAAACTTGCCAACATGGCGGGGAATTGTTGGGACTTAAGTTAATGTAGGCAAGTTGGCCACTTTTGAAGCATAAAGTACAAGTAGTTTAAGCAGCTACTACTTGTACACATTATACAACAATGTGTGCAAGATTGAGAAGCACTTTACCTAAGTTGTGCTATTGACCTGATCAAAAGGGAAGTGGTTGAATTGGTTTTATATCATGTGTAAAACCTCCCACTATCTCCTTTCTTTCAGGCGGTTTAAGGGTCCTTTTAAGTTTTGGCCCGAACCTAACCTAAACTGAAACACACTAATAATTAAAACTGATGATCGAACTAGTCTTTGGCGGTTCATTTCGGTTGGACCTGTTCTGTTTGGTTATTCAGTTCAGTTTGGTTCTAACAACAATTTAGCACAGATAAGACCATCCAAATAAACTAACTGTATAACATTTACAAATATAATTCATGTATTTTGGTAGCTTCCCAAAATTGCCCAGTTGGGCCTAGACTTGTAATTATCAAAGAGCCTCACTTGCAAATTGCAATTCTGTTAGGCCCAATACATTGTAATACCCGAAAGTGAACAACAAGCTCATACAAAAACTTGGGAGGTGATCTTTGGCACCATTTTTTGATGACGTGCATCATAATTTGTGCATTCTGAGGATTATGCGGTATAAAGCGTAATGCAAAATGTGGTGCATGCATCAAAAATGTGTGATATCAATTCCCAAAAACTTAGATAAGCAGCAGTTTGTGTTTTTCGAAATGCTTATTAAAACAGCTTATGCGATTGTTTGATGGTGAAAAAAAGTTATGTATAATGAGGTTAGGGCAAGGGGTGTTTGGTAGTGTGTAGCTTATATGTTGTTAAAACACTAGGTGTCTGATTGTTGTTTTTGCTGTCAAAATGGGGTGTTTGATAGCCATTCTTGCTGTAAAAAGAGGGTTGTTTTTTGGTTGCTATTTTAGATGTCAAAAGTGGGGTTGTTTGGTTTCCATTTTGCTGTTGGTTTTTGCTTTCAAAACAGTGAAGTATGGTGGTTGTTTGCTACTGTATTCTATAAAAATGAGTTAAATGGTAAACCGTTGATAATTGACAATGTAGTCAAGGAATGTTATAAGATTTAAATAATGAACAAGTTGTACAGCTTGTGTGACCATGTCAAACCACTGTGCAAACTGAACTTTTCTTGTGAATGGTAGATGTTCGGATATAAACAAGGATAGTCAAGAATGTTTTATTCTCATAATCTTAATGTTGCTGGAGTACCAATTGACATCATTATTGCTCCAGCGAGTCATTTCATCGAACATTTATAAAACACACTAGACGAACACAGGCTTAACGACGCTTGGAACTTACGCGAACAACACATGAACAACATGGAAGGGTTTCCCAGGAAGTCGATTGTGAACAAGCTTGTTGCAACTTTTACACAAAATCTAGAGCTTCAGTGGCTTAATAGAGCTTACAATTTAGTACAAAAAGTCACATGGAGGGGACACAAAGTATATGCGATTACGAGATATGGTTGTCCAATGAATGCAACAACTATTATAAGCCATTGAAACCGAAAATTGGTTTGCTCTACCTAGTAGAACTCACAAATTATATGTGATATATAGCATCATCATCTGGTACCTTTCGTAATTTTCAAACTTTTGGTATTCATGTGTAATTTGCAACTCATATATAAGAACTATAAACTTATATCAGTAAGTTATGTTTTAAAGTGTTACCAACGAGATATAACAAACCCGCAAAATCGCGCCTTAGGCTCTAGCCTTTGGGATTTTTTTAGATCGAAGCTCACGACATGCATGAATCCCACAAAAATCCCGCGCCTTGGGGATTTTGCGCCTTTGCGCTTTGGGGATTTTTGCTCCTCGGGGATGTAACGGGGTTTTGGGCCCTTTTTCTAAATATTAAGATAATATAAATGGGTCTTATAAGTTATATACATGGGCCTTTTAAGTCATAGAGTGAATATTTGTATGATTTGTAAATTTAAATTGATTTTATGTTTGTTTTATTGATTGAAATTTTCTTTAAGATGTTACTTTGTTTCATTAAGTATTTTCATTATAACATATTCTTATGAAAATGTGGCATTGTGCCTTGAATATTAATACGTTGATTGCTTGATATTTTGGGTTGAATTGTGAGCTTTGTTAGATGTAAGTCTACAAGTGTAGGACACAAGCATATTTAGTCTGATATAGATTTTAATCTCTATATAAGTCATCGAGCCAAAGAGTTGATCTGTTTTAGAAGTGACAACTCATCCACTATAATCTTTAGAATGGTAATATGTGCCATGTATCAAGTATTTTAATGTTATTTTATGTTAATTAAGCTACATAAATGGTCATATATGTTATAAAAACTTAATGTATTTCGTGCGCCTCACATTCATGAATCCCGCGCCTTGGGATGCGCCTCGACTCGAGGCTCTTTGCCCCCCTTTGCGCCTTAGTGCGCCTTGAGACTTTCAAAACATTGACGGCAGGTACTAAAAGATTTATTTTACAGGAGTTTAACGATAATATGTTTTTCCAATAAAAATTGTTACCAATCCTGTGTTGGAGCAGGTACATACTTAGACATTTCCATTTATATTTGACTTCTCAAGGGTCAAATGATAGTTAAGGGAGTGCATTCTGCAATGGGTTATATGAGCTAACAGTTGCAATTAAAGGAGTAAAGATGAGCCAAAATGATTATCAAGCACTTACACTAACAGTTACATCAAAGTGATTAATACAAACACCATTATAATCCCAAGCTTTGGTAGAACTTATATTAGCTTCGGTAGAATTTCATAAATCATAGCTCAACAGCTTCTTTGTAAGCTTCCAATACTCATCATTCCTAACTCCACGTCTTCCACCATATCCATCATTTTCATTCTCAATAATTGTTGGAAATGATACAACCATCCGAGTGATCAATAAGAAGTAGTGTTTCAGTGTAAGGGCGAATGAAGAATGAACCATTCCATCCATAAATCCCAAGATTATTTAAGTGTTCTGAGCATGGTTCATAGACTTCCAGTGCAGCAACCCGTTCGTCCTCCTTTAGAGTTTCCATTATAGGTTCACCGCTCTTCCTGAATCCCAATAATATCCTTATTGATGAATCAGGTGTGTTAATGGAGAATAGCTTTGTAAAAGATGTCATAACACCACCCTCCTCCCTCATCATCCATATGCCATATACTGGTCCATTGACCTCATTAGTGTATGCAGACACAGCAAGAGACTCCCTTAGATTATGAATGGAGCAATATCTTGCAAATTGGTTTGCTATTCTATCCGGGAGGTTAATCTCTTTAAATTTATGGGTAATCAAATCAAATGACAAGATCAAATACTTATATTGAGAGAAACCAGTCAAACCACCAATAGCAACATCCCTATCATCAGAAATCCAATAAATAAACCTAGCTATAGTAGCTTGAATTGTCGATCTAAGTCTAACTGATTGACGAGGGAGATTGCTACTTGGTATAATCTTCCAAGTCTTGGAGCTCAATGTAAATATTCCAACTTGCCATGTTGTGTTATGCGTATCTTTCTCCTGGTAAGACATTCGAACAATAGTTGGATCATAAGTTGAAGGACAAACCCCAAAACCAAAATGATTTAATCTTCCAGAGGTGGTTTTGAGCTCACGTGGCACAACAATACTAACGGATTTCCTGATTGATGGGTTCCAAATAACAACCATCTCTTTTGGCCGGTTCATGTAATCGTGCAAACACCACAAGCCACAAGAGCTACCAATGACAGGCCCATGTTTAAATTGTTTCGCGAGGTCAGAAACATTTGGGGCAAAGTCTTGTTGTTGGGTCAAAGTGTCATTTTCATCATCTACAAAAGAAACATATTTTACCGCATCATAAAAATCTATGTACCTTAGAAGTAAACGACGCGGTTGAGTTTCGCGGGCGCCGTAACCAGTGATAAACTCAGAGCTGTCGATGAAAGACTTCCATGGTTTGGAAACGGATCTAAATCGAACCAAAGACTTGACATCAGGAACTTTTTTAATGATCTCGGTTGAATTTCCAAAGGAATATTGTCTGACATTTTGAGGGTTTCAGAATGGAGTGTGGGATTTCTGGGCGTTGCTTAGAGGGTTTGGTCCTTTTTAAGATACATAACAAGGTGGGCTCATCTACTTATTTGGATTTTTACTTAAAGCGCGCAATGAATCCATTATTCATACTCCTTTGCCCACAGTTTTAACGAACGTAACAAAAAAATAATAATAATAAAAAATAGGTCCTTCGTTTGATTCAAATTTTAAAACTACTCCAAAATTTAAAAGATTTTGGGTAACTTCCAAATAGAATTGACAAGAAAGAACATGTTAGAGTGAGGAAAATTGTTGAAATTTATTTTATGCGATTAAATAAAATAAGATTTACTGTTAATTCACATATATTGAATAAGATATCTAATTTTATTAAGAAATTCGTTATAAACATCGTAAAGATAAATATAAACGCTATATATATTTTATTGTCTAGTATTATATAGTTAATTTCTAAAATACTTTTATCGTCTAACAGATGTCCATTTTTAAAGTGTCACATAGTTTTAAGAAAGTACTGTAATTGACGTAATTGACAACCGTTTTTAGCATTATATATAAAAAAAAATATATTAATTGTAATTAAAAATGAACATCTATACTCTCACAACAAAAAATCATGAGCATGAACACTTCATTTCAGGGAGAGCATGTTTTTCTCAAGGAAAGTGATTTGCATTTTTGCACACTTTATATTTTTATTAAAATATTTTAGTGTACAAACAATTAAAGCAGTTTATAATTAAAGTATAATTGTTCAATACATACACGGTGTGTGAGAATAAGAATTGAAAGTGTATAAGTTAATTTCTTTTTCACAATGTCATGCTAAAGAGACCATTTGTATCATTTAAAGGATTACCTATATCAGATTGGTGTTGTGATCCAAAACATGGTTATTTAAGTTGTAGCTCTGTAATGTAACAACTCTTGATCATTGCTAGTCCTAGGTTCTTGCCGACTTGAGTTATTTATTATTATATCGCTTTACCTGGTTTGAGTCTGGTCTATAATCTTATGTTAAAAGGGGCCGAACTTTTCATAAGATGTTATGGTTAAGCATTATTGTCTTATAATGCTGGATACAAACAAACAATGAATTTTTATCGATACAGATTAACAAACGACAATAAGAATTAGAGAAATGATTGGGTGACTAAATGTATGCCTAAAACTAGGTGGCAGCATTCTGTTGGTTGCAGATGAGGGACCCATGACTTCACAAACCAATAAGTAAATGCCACATAATTTTAGGCACAAAATTAGGCATAGATTTAGGAACCCCAATCATTTCTCTAAGAACTATACATATCTATACTACATTATAAAACATTTGGGACATTTATAAAATGAAAGACTTAAAGAATTAAGATTAAACACTTGCTTATAATGGCAAATTTTAATAAGTGGCAACACTTTAAAGCACTTTTATATACATGTTTTTAAAAAAAATACAAAGTAATTTAATATAAGAAAAAAAAAACATCTATAACAATAATTACCTAATGAATGTTATTTTTAAAACACTCTTAATATATTAAAAAAAAG
Organism: Chrysanthemum lavandulifolium; assembly: GCA_022545495.1. NCBI lineage: Eukaryota > Viridiplantae > Streptophyta > Magnoliopsida > Asterales > Asteraceae > Chrysanthemum > Chrysanthemum lavandulifolium. The sequence goes on along the minus strand of CM040245.1, from coordinate 231,735,425 downwards.
ATTGTTATTATACATATTGTGCAAACTAATAAAACATACAAAGCTTCATACAATTTATATGTTAACTAGTTGATGGTACATATAATTATAAAAAATGGACCAGACCACCAGGTTAAATCAGGAAACCGAGTCACCACCGTTTCGACTAGCCCATAAAAGTCGTTCATGAACGATTTTATTAAATCAACAGAGTTTTAAATGCATGCTAAATTACAATGTTAAAAAAATATTATTAAATCGCAAGAGTGCCTCTAGAACCAACATATACACCTTTTATAAATTTTTTTGATAAAACTTACCGTAAAAACTAAAAACTTTATTTTATAAAAATCGGACAATTTTTTCAAAGCAAATGATGCAAAGGAGCAAAGTGCTAAGTGCTTATTATATATTTAATATTTATTATGGGGATATCTTGGCTACAATTTTTGTAGCCAATTAGCTACAATCCTTCATAAAAAATACACTAGCAATGAATCTGGGACTCACAGAAAAGAATCTGGACCCACAAAAATAATCAGGGACCCACATTTATAGCACAAAATTGTAGCTAATATATTCCCATTTATTATATATATTTGTATAATAATTATTACACTTTTTAAAATAACCCACATAACTTCTTTAATATTTAGTTTTTCTTTATCTTTATAAGTAGTCTTTTACTTGTATCATCCATCTATTTGGGACAAATATAACAAACAATATTTTTAGAGAACTTAATTTTCTTGTATAATATAAGTCATTTTTAAAATTCGCTACGATGTTACTCCATCCGTCCCATAATAATTGTCCACTTTGACTTTTTTGAGTTTTTCTTGTTCAACTTTGACCATTAATATTTTAATTTGTGTTATATAATACTGATGAAAATTATACTAAATGAAAATACATTTATAACCCAATCTATTCATATATTTTCATCAAGTATTATATTACACAAATAAAAATATTTACAATAAAGTTGAATAGAAAACTTAAAAAAGTAAAAGTGGACAATAATTATGGACGGATGTAGTATTATTTAATAATAATTTGCAACTATCGGCCATTGTAAACTACTTTAACCTCATACATCTACTTACGAGCTACCAACTCAGTATTGTCACAACATCACGTGGATAATTTACAATTTTTATATGAAAAATATTGTTATTGGATAAAATTATTCAAAACTAAAACACGTCCGTATATCTATTGCGTCGTAAAATATAAAACTAAAAAAATCATTGAATATTTTAATTGCATTAGTATTCTTCTATTGTGCAGCTACTCCGCTAGTCTAAATAAGTTGTATATTAACTATTTTCATTTAATCATCAAATAAAAATTACAAACTAACTCTTAACAGTTGGTGTCAAAAAATAAAGAAAACCCTCAATTAACATGTATCTTGGCTATACGACATATTCTATACATAAAATTTTAAGAAGTTAGGGACGCGGAGGGTCTTTTGAGTCAGCTCCAGAAAATAAGGATAGGAGAGGAGTGGCTGAGAGTGTAAGCCGACGATTTGGAAATAATAAGGACGGAGAGGTCAACAAAGATAAAGCGGTTAACGGGTCATGGGGACAGGAAACTAACAAGGAAAAAGTTGATACAGTCATGGATAATCAGGGATTGGGAAGGATCATCGAGGTCGAAGACAAATACATTAATAGTGAGTTACTTGGCAGAAGTGTGGTGGCGGAGGTTAAGTCAATGTGTTTCCTCTCGAGACTACCGGTATTGTGTGAGGAACAAGGACTTGGTAAGATTGAAGTGAAGTTGTTGGGAGGACTTGAAGTTATGGTGGTGATGGACAAGGAAAACACGGCTTTTAATGTCCTAAAGGATAACGAGCATGGACTAAGGAGGTGGATGCGCAAACTAGGGAGAGGCGACAACTTCCATATGATGGTAGGAAGAATTACATGGATCAACATATTGGGATTGCCTATCACTTGCTCGGGTGAAAACATGTTCAAAAAAATAGCGGCTTTGCACGGGACGATATTAGGGTTGCAAAATTGTAGGCCGGAGGGTAACCAAAACATAATTTATGCTAGTGTTGATATCCATACGATTGACAAGGGCTTGATAAAGGAAGAACTTAGCGTCAATGTATGAGGGAAAATACATAGAGCAAGTGATGTGGAGGAAGTTATAGACATCACCGTTATATCACATCAAGAAGGTAACAATTAAGCACATAAATACTTATTTAGCCATTTTTAACTTATGTTTGACTTCTCTAAGGCCAACAGATGGTTAAGAGAGTGCATTCCAATAACTGTAGTGGGTTACTCGAACCAATAGTCACAATTAAGTGAGTAAATATGAGCCAAATGATGATCAAGCACTCACACTTGCAGTTACATCAATGTGCATCAGTAACCCCATTTATTGGTAAAACTTACATTAACTTCGGTAGAATTTCATAAATCCTAGTTCCACAAATCCAAAGATCATTGATGTAATTGTAAGCTTCCAAAACTTGTCATTCCTAGCTCCACATCTTGCACGATAGCCATCATTTTCTCCCTCAATAATCGTTGGAAATAATACAACCCGAGTGGTCCGCAAGAAGCAATGTTTCCTTGTAAGGGCAAATGAAGAATGAATCATTTTTTCCATAAATCCCAAGATCATTGATGTGTTCTGAGCATGGTTCGTAAACTTTGAGTGCAGCAAATTGTTTGCCCTTCTTTACCGTTTCCATTATAGGTTCGCCACTCTTCCTAAATCTCAATAATCTCCTTATTGATGAATCAGGTGTGTTAATGTTGAATAGCTTTGTAAAAGATGTCATAACACCACCCTCCTCCCCCATCATCCATACGCCATATACTAGTTCATCATTGACCTCAAAAGCGTATGCAGACACGAGAAGAGACTCATTTAGCTTAGAAATGGAGATATATCGTGAAACCTCGTTTGCTAAATTATCCGGGAAGTGTACCTCTTTAAAATCATGGGTAATCAAATCAAATGAAAAGATCAAACTCATATATTGAGATACACCATCATTACCAACAATCCCATCAAAAGCAACCCAAAAAATATATCTATCTATAGCAACTTGAGGTGTCCGTCTAAGCCTAATTGATTCACGAGGCACATTGCTACTTGGTATCATCTTCCAAGTCTTGGAGCTCAATGTAAATATTCCAACTTGCCACTTATCCGTATCTTTCTTTTCTAAATACATATATGACATTCCAATAATAGTTGGATCATAAGTTGAAGGACAAACCCCAAAACCAAAACGATTTAATCTTCCAGAGGTGGTTTTGAGCTCACAAGGCACAACAATAGAAACCGATTTCCTAATAGATGGGTTCCAAATAACAACCATCTGTGTTCCCCAGCTGTTGTAACCGTGCAAACACCACAAACCACAAGAGCTGCCAATTACTTTTGAATTATTAAGTTGTTTTATGAGGTCAGGAACATTTGGAGCAAAGTCTTGTTGTTGTTTGGGGAAAGAGAAATCATCTACAAAAGAAACATATTTGACCTCATAAGAAACATTATCTTTGTACCTTAAAAGCAATTGATGCGGCTGAGTAGGTCGGGTGCCGTAAGCAGTGATAAACTCGGGGCTGTCGATAAAAGACTTCCATGGTTTGGAAACGGATCTGAATCGAACCAAAGACTTGACATCAGCAACTTTTTTAATGATTTCCAATTGGATTTCATAAGGAATGTTGTCTGACATTTTTAAATTTCTTAATTAGGGTTTCTGAAAAAAGTGGGTGGCTGATATATTTTTGGTGTTTGGAAGGTGGAAGAAGGCGTTGCTTAGATGATTTGGGTCACTTCAACTTTAGATATTGGATATTGGTTTGTCTTTCTTCTTGGGCTAAACGTAATTGTTGTAGACTTGTAGCCGTTTGGATATTATTATGTCGATAAAAGAAATTTAAGAGTGATAATTGGCACAACATATATATTACTTGGTAATTTTTGCTTTGTTTTACACCATTTTTCATTAGATTGTTAGAGTACTCGGTATCCTAAGTCATAGGGTACGTTATAGACTTATGACTAGGGGTGAGCATATGACCCGAACGGACCGGACCGACCGTCGGACCGAACCGGACCGGACCGACCACATTCGGTCCGGTCCCGCCGGCCTCGCCGCTAATTTGGTCCTCGGTCCACTCAAAACCGACGAATTTGGTTTGTTGGACCGGACCGATCAAGGACCGACCGGACGATGACGGACGAGACCGGACCGACCACATTCGGTCCGGTCTCTACTAGATTTGGCCGAACTCGGGTCTCGGTCCGGTCCGGTCGGCCGGTCCGGTCCGGTTTTTGGACCATGCACACCCCTACTTATGACACGACCCTGTGACACCAGGTAACACTGCCCTTTGAGTTATATGTCTCGGTGGCAAAATTATCAACCAAGTTATAGGATGTTTTTCTTTTCTTTTCGTTTTTTGGTGTTTTATTTGTATTTTATTTTAAAAAATATGGGGTCCGAGGATATTTTCGAGTTAAGTTATAGGTTCTGGGTTATAAAGAAAAAAATAGATGTGACAACAACTTTTGCTATAAAGTGTAAGAAATGGGAGGTTAATTCTCTTAAACATTAGATAATTCATAAATCAAGCCTACATTTTCATTGACACATTCACGTAATTTTGTACCTGATATATAACAATTTGTATAATAATATTACAAAAAATAACATTATAAGATATTAAAATCTCGATACGATCTTAAAATCTCGTTTTTGCCACGACAAAAATGAACCTGGGTAGTTTACTTGGTCCATCCTCATTTCATAATAACCAAATGGATGGTTGAGTCTGACATTACTTTGTATTCATATCCACGTAATTTTTAATCTTTTAGATTGTTACCAATAGAAATAAATCTACTTTAAAATTTACTTGTTTGGACTTGAACTATTCTTTACCCAGAAAGAAAACAGGATCATTTGTGGCAGCTAACTCTTTGTTTTCTGGTTTATTGGTCACTTTTTATAATTAGTTGTCATCAACTGAATTTATGTAAGATTACCAAGAGGTAACAAAATCCAGAATGATAAAACCTTATGTTATATTTTAAGAGCTAACGGTTTTCACTATATTTTGTTTATCGTTTAGTTTTAGAGTTTTGGATTTTAACTTATAAGAAATTGTGTTTGTTGGGACACTAGCAGCATTGCGACAAAGAATGTGTTCAAGGAGAGAAGAACGAAGAAAAGTGAACTGAAGGAAAAGATTGAGAAAATAATAGAAGAGGTGAAGGGAAAATTCAGCGAGAAAATAGAAGAGGAGAAGGAGAAGATTGAAGAAAAGATTCACGTGGGAAGATGTGTTGAGTTTATGATATATAAAATACATTAAAACATAAAGACATCAAGAGTAAACAGCGGAAGACTTAAGATCATAACAAATAAATTAATTAACCGAAAGTATGCGTAATGTCACTTCTGCGAATATCAAATCCCTCGAGCAAAGCAAAACCACCCTCGAGCAAAGCAAACCAAAGAAGACTTATTGGTGTAAGAATAATGTCTTACAACCACGCTTCAGACACACGCATTATTAGCGATTCGATCACGAATGCTAGTTCTTGATCACAATAGAATAACCAAACACCTTGTTATGCTCAAGGTCACTCAGAAATCCCTTACAATGGGATTCACCATCGCCCAAGAATAAGAGGAAGAAAAGAAGAAGTTTGGCGCTTCTAATGAAATCAAGTGTACCAAAGGATGAATACATGGGATGTATTTATAGCCTTATAGTAGATGTCATGTTTACTATGGTTTCCGATGTGGGATTCCATAGTTTAAGCCAAAAACAAGCCCAAAAGAAGGTTCCTAAAACCGTCTCTTGGCTTGTTTACTTTTCTTCATATCCCGTTGACATTTAACGACCAATAGTCACTTTCGATAAGTGCTTATCGCTCGTTTAGTCGTTTATTGTGAATTTAATAATTAAACATAATATTTTATATTAATTATTTAAACATCGAGTCTCATACGTAAAGTGTGCAATCCGCGGTCACGAGTTCGAATCCGGACATTTACGTACTTGTAAATATATACATTTTCCAACACCCCACTTGGATATGTTTACAAACGTGAAATGACATTGGTTAGCGTCTAGCAACACGCCAATGCCCCTGTACAACTCGTGTATGGTTTTCCGAGAAAACCAAGTTTGATGATTCATCATCATATTCATCCTTTGTTTCTAATACCATGTTAATAAGAATATGGATCTCACTCATTTCTTAATTAACTATTCTGCTTTCTCGCTTTATGTGATTGATCAAGATTACCAATTCTTCCGAACATATTCCGGAAGACCTGGGCACGGCCATGCAAACATCTTAACAACCCTACGAGGGCCCAAGAGTATTATACTTCAAAATAAATTTGAAAGAAACAAATCCCATTTTGACTACAGCGTGATTCATAAATTTCGCAACACTTCGAAAACAACCCTTATAACTACCGCCACGATAGCGTTAGATTGCTTCACAAAATGCACTACATCCATGACATATCTCTTGTATCTCAAGTCGAGGATAAATATCCATGATATACTTAATGACAAAGATCCATAAAGTATTATCATGCGGGTGGATAAGTCCTATACTCAATACATTGAATATCATCCGAATTAGTCATGCTACGCATCAATATACTTTCAAGTATATTCTAACTAATACTCAGATTGTCTTAATTCAATATCATTCCCATGTTATTGATTGACAACGGACTATTTAGAATAACTTTAGTTATTCAAGGATTTAAACATGCAAATACAGACACAATATTATAAATGAAATTAAACGTATACCGTACTTTAATTCATTATAAATAATAATTGTTTAACATCCTTTATCCAAATACTAAATAGATCAATGCATGATAATACTAGTTAATGAATTTTGCCACAAGTCATGAGAATCATACTTGTTGACAAGGCATAATTTCAATTAACTTTGATCTATAGGAATTTTGAGAATACTTATTTCAAAAATTCAATAAGTGAATTTCTTGTATATGTTTACACATATCTTGATATTGTCATATCATTCCATAAGGTGCGTGATAACCTGAACCACCCTTTTATGACAATCATCTTTCAAAACTTTAAAGTTTTAAAGTATTCTTTTTCTTTAATGTATAATGCAACTATGCTCCTAGTTGAGCATAACTAGTCAACATGGTCATCATCAAGGATACCATGACTAGAATTGAAAGTGTCATCTCAATTATACCAAAGATCATTGTGTACAACAATATGCTCTTTAAACGTCCGTAAACTTGAATGTTATAGTGTAATGTTGGTGCCTACCAAACTCAAGTTTGTTGGCAATGACAATTATGAAATAATTGCCATATTTCCATCCATAGAATCTAGGAGCATCTCCGGGCGTGGAATGTGATTCTAAATCCAAACATATTCCTTTTAAAATATTTATTACACTAACAACTTTCAATGTTGTCAAATCATCTTGTAACCAAGCATGACACAACAATCTTATACACAACATTATGTACATGATGAATCTTCAAGTTAAACTTTAAGATCTCATTCATATTATATCTTGTCAAAGATATGTATTTATCATGTTTTATTAGACTCATTTATTTTACCGCATATGTTTATAAACATATATTCCAAGGTTGTATATATTATTTCCAAATCTTACAAACGAAGTTTCATTCCGAACTAAAACTTAATTTAAGTGGAATGTAGTTGCCCATACAACATATAAGATTTAAGAAAAATAAATAATACTCCCACTAGCTTTCAGGAATACTTATGAGCAATTTTATTTTAATTATTAAATCAAACATGGATTTAATATTAAACATAAGAATCATCTCCTAGATGCTTGCATATATCCATTCATGGATTCTTGCAGTTTGTACATATCCAAGGATTATTTGAATTCATAAAACTTCTTTGTATTACTCATCGTACTCGCAAAAGTAATTCCACAACAAAGAGTTATGACATTCATTGTCAAAATTTCATATCAATGAAACTAAGTATGACAATTATAATCTTTATATTTCTATTTAATGTATCTAGTAAAGAATATTCAATCATAGTTAATTGCTTAAATATGATTAATATTATTATCACTAGACATGCATTAAATATGTGTACAATATTGTCCATATGATTTCTACATAAAGATTTAAACCACTAGGGTTTCCATCCTTCAAGAAACTCATATTCATTATTAAGATAAACCAAGTATCTAAAGTTGATTATCTTTATGGATGATCTCAACATTCATAGTATGATTGATTTACCACAATTCAACATTTGATAAATTCATCATTATGATTAACGAGCTTACCATGATCCCAGAACTCATATTCCTCAAAGATATTAAATATCCGAGATATCTTTACTGAATCTATGAATGACAATTCCATCATATTAAGGTCTATCATTTTCATGTTTAGCCTCATTATGATATTTGCTAGTGCATTTTAGAAGATTATGTATTTTGTAATTCAATCTTTCAAGATCTAAACAAAACTCCCACTTGCCTTTTAAAAATTTAAAGATTACCTTTAAATAGTTTATCAAGTAGAGCAACAATACATTGTTCTCTTTTGGGATACTACAAAAACATTGACAGCTTCCTAACATTAGTTTGTTACAACTCACTCTATAAGTAGTTTAACAAATTCGAACTTCATTTATAAGACTTAATGTGATTCATCACATTCCATAAACAAATGGTGTCTTATCAATCTTCTAGGTTGGAGTCTTATTGAGTATATTCAATCTATACTCAATCTTCTAACCTTGATAACATGTGGAAAACTATAGTTATCTTGAATCAAACATGCCAATAGATTTTGATTCTTCTAACTCGAACATACCATAAAACTATGGTATTTCATTAGAATTAATATTGTAAGAAAATCTAACAATATTATAGATAACCATCTACTCTATGGCTTACCTATTTACCAACAAAGTAAAACTTAATGGTACAATAGAATTACCAAATCAATTGCATGCATTATAACACAAGTATTTTGACCAAGTCAAAAGACATATCGCTTATAATCCCACTATACGTTATAAGTCATTGATCAACTCATCGACTTCATGCAAATGTCTTAAAACATAGCAAGTTAACGCCTTACTTTATATTGTAAGTCTTTAAAAGACTTTATGTTTGTGACTTTACAAAATCATAAACATTTATAATTAAAGTAATTATGAACACCACCTCGTGTTTCAATTAATATTTCAAGTTAATAATTACTACATATATTTAAGTCATTCAACTAATACTTAAATTCAAAGTAGTATTAGATTACTTCATTTAATTATGTCATTCCATGAAATGTTCCATGTAAGAAACTGCAGAATCATCCATGCTCGCTCACGACACGTGGATATTTTACCTTGGGCTACAATCTAGTTCACGTTCTCACGAACATAAATTGTAACTACAAGTGTTTCTTAAATATTGAATGACATAAATATTTAAAATAAAGTAGTCTTTGTTATCATCTTGACACATGTTCTTAATAGGGCAATCATACATATTTAAATGTATACTTCCTATTAGAACGTTATTCTCTTACTTTTCTCATCAAGAGAATTCACTTAAATCATATTAATATGTATTGTACCTTGCACACAATAAAGATTTCTCCCACTTGTGCATGGAACAACATCATGTAACATATAAACAACACGATACATGTTCGCTTATTTGATTAATATGATTTGTGTCATAGATATAACTAGTAGATTTAGGACTATATTGATTTGTAAGGAAACGCATGATGACAATCCTTAAAAAACATAAGTGCCTACAATTGGAAAGTAATTATCTTTTGAAGATAACTGGTTACTACACGTGAAATAAGGCTTGTAGCTCCCATCAATTAGAAATTATTAAAACAACTTTATTCAAGAATGCAACACAAATACTCCCACCGAATCTGACAACATTGTAAGTGTTGCATAACCAGTGAAAACAACTTGCTTGCTTTTTACTTTCTTACACCTTTAAAGAACCATACGTAATCATTACTAAGGTACTAAAAAGTGTATTATACTCTTTGAATGATGGGTTATCCATCAATGTTATTAACTTGAAAAATTGGGTATGCAATTTCTTCCTTAACAGGTCTACCATCCCCATACTGGTATGTAGCACCTTTAAAGGTTAAAGTAAACCAACTAGATAAATTAAGCTAGTTTTCCTTTTACCAATTTTCATGGTAATTAGTCTAGCTTCTAATTTAGTAACTCATATACATGTTTTCCGCTTAACCAACATTCATGTTTGTTACAAAAGGATTCATTCACCTAATGAAGGTAATGAAATCTTTATGGAAAATATGACGCAATTCATTGCTATGAGTTACATTAGAATTTAGACAATTCAAAACGTTCCTATTATACCTTTCTCATTCATGAAAAGAATAGGATTGAGTCTAATGCTTCTCCCATGGAAAAGAGACTTCGTTGTCTTTTCGGTAAATTATTCTCGATCAAACATTTGTTTGAAAGCGTAATGGAAAATTTATTGATCAAAGACTAAACTTCGCTTACGGTTAAATGTTGCAATTATACATTCAAAAGAATTACAAAATTCAATTTTAGTATTTTCGATAATTAACCTTTTCAAGAAAATTAAACACCCATGGTTCATAAACATATAACCATTTAATTTTCATCGAAAACTAGGATCCAAATTGTCATAATCTCATCACGTCGGTTGATCCGCTAGTAATGAACCTTATACAAAGTGGTAGAGCTTGTGCTCAATTGCCAATTTCAATTGCAATTCCTAGATTTATGGGATTTACATATAGCCAATTTCAATTGCCATGTAAACATGTTTTATCCCATCTTATGCCTCGAGTTGCCGCTCACTACAAAACTCAATTAAGTTGTCCAACTTAAGAAACCGCAAAATCGTCCATGCCCGCTCACGACACGTGGACATTTTCCCTTTGATTACGATCTAAGTCACGGTCTCACGCAAATAAAAATAATCTTAGGTGTTTCCGTTTCGTTGGATGGCATATAACTTAAATTAAAGGGTAATAGTTTTGATGTAAAATCAAATATGTACAAAGATGTCATGCATTCATCTTCGTAACATAGGTTTTATTAAAACATTTATATCTTGTTTTAATGTTTAAGTTTTCATCATCAAACTTTAATTGAGGTATTGGTTTCACCAATCAAGGAATTTAGTGTTAATTATCATCCATTATACCGCACTTTTGCATAAGTGTAAACACTTAGTGTTTCGGATAATTACCACCGAAGTGGCGCATGGAATCAACACTAATTCGCCTTAAGATGAGCTTGCACATTTAATGACTTACTAAGTAGCTCCACTCGAACTTACGTAGGGCGAGGACTGTGTGCGCGCTAAAGCACAACCTTAGACATCCATTCGGTGTGTCTGCATGCACTTCTTTAAACCCCTTTTATTAGTTCATTCTCATGGGTGAGCCGTTCACCATTTGTACCAAAGTCATCAATCAATTAAACGATTATGATTACTATTCTTAAAATACATGTTTCACCATTGTTTAGGTCGGGTTTATTTTCTTTTAAAATACCCTTGTTACAAAAACACAAACAAGCAAGTATTTATAAAATAAACAAATAAACAATGAATACATAACAAATAAAAGTCATGCATATCAAATAGCCACATGCAAACGGTTTTGATAAATCTTATTAATAACCAATTCTAGATCATCAATATGCATATATTTAATTAAGACTTCCAATTGCTTTCATCTATGTACAAGGTGAACCACATGCATCGATTCATCGATTATGTAAGTCAAAACTAAATATATACCACATAGCACATAATTGATTAAATTAATAATTATCGAGGTCTTCCCAATTTAAGATCTATCATAATTTAATGTATATCACTTAAAACATGAAAGACATACAATAAAAATGTATCCATGATAAAACATGCGATAATTATCATGGATATAAATTACACTTAACAATTAATGCAATTAAATGAGTTACGCATATACACATAAAGTTGCATGCATCTTGGGTTTCTAATCCAATTAAAACAATAGTTTACAAAACCCTAAATAGGGCACCAAATAAAACGCCTCAAAATTAGGGTTTAGGTTTTGCAAACACTAGATCTAAGCATACAAATAATAACACATTCATGTTTATTTTAATTATGTGTTTCAAGAATTAATTACTTGTTAAACCTGTCTCGATACCACCGTTGAGTTTATGATATATAAAATACATTAAAACATAAAGACATCAAGAGTACACAATGAAGACTTAAGATCATAACAAATAAATTAATTAACCGAAAGTATGCGTAATGTACCTCTTGCGAATATCAAATCCTCGAGCAAAGCAAAACCACCTCGAGCAAAGCAAACCAAAGAAGTACTTATTGGTGTAAGAATAATGTCTTACAACCACGTTCTTGTACACACGCATACTATTAGCGATTCGATGCGAATGCTAGTTCTTGATCACAATAGAATAACCAAACACCTTGTTATGCTCAAGGTCACCAGAATCCCTTTACAATGGGATTCACTCATCGCCCAAGAATAAGAGGAAGAAAGAAGAAGTTTGGCCTTCTAATGAAATCAAGTGTACCAAAGGATGAATACATGGGGATGTATTTATAGCCTTATGGTAGATGTCATGTTTACTATGGTTTCGGCGCGGATTCCATAGTTTCAAAAACAAGCCCAAAAGAAGGTTCCTAAACCGTCTCTCGGCTTGTTTACTTTTCTTCATATCCCGCTGACATTTAACGACCAATAGTCACTTTCGATAAGTGCTTATCGCTCGTTTAGTCGTTTATTGTGAATTTAATAATTAAACATAATATTTTATATTAATTATTTAAACATCGAGTCTCATACGTAAAGCGTGCAATCCCGTGGTCACGAGTTCGAATCCGGACATTTACGTACTTGTAAATATATACATTTTCCAACAAGATGCAATATAAAAGAGTTCAAGGAAAGCGTTGAGTGTAAGGTAGAAGAGAATAACGAAAAAATTGTGAAACAGATAGATGAAATCAAGAAGGAAGCCGGGGGGAAAAAAAAATAATACTGATCCAGCTACAAGAAGGACGCACACAAGGAAACACTTCACGAAGACATACAGAGGGCCAAGTACATAATGGAAGAACTCAAGGAAAACATTGAATGTAAAGTACAAGACATGAAAGAGAAAATAGAACAACTAAAGAAGAAAATGGAGGGTGAAGTGGAAGAGGTCAAAGAGAAGATCAAGGAAAGCGAATATGAAGTCAACTACAAAAAAGAAGAGAGGAAAGAAAAACTCAAGGATGAAGCAGTGAATGCCAACTTAAAATTACAAGAACTCAAGAAAGCCGTTGTGTTTAAAGCAGAAGTTCTAAAAGATAAAACCGAGGAGAAAATAGAAGTTAACAAGGGAGCACTCATATATAGAGAAGAAGATGCAAAAGAGAAAATTAAAGAAAAAGAATGTGAAGCCAATTATAAGATTGAAGGACATATGGAACAACTCAAGGAGGAGGTAGAGAAGGCTAAGTTTAAAACAGAAGAAGTCAAGGAAAACGTTCATTGTAAGTAGAAATAGTGATGAAAATGTGCATTACTAAAGACATTATGTTTTGTTATGTTTGTTTGATTTGCATTTGTAAGTGTTTTTGTCAAGGTTTATTTTAATACTAATGTGTTGATTATGATTGCAAAACAAGTGTTACAATAATCTATGTATTTAAATAGAAGCGATATGAGTATCTATGCATTTAAAACAGAGTTTGGTCGACTTCTAACCATTTACATTAACCAGACCACCTACTTAAACTTTTCGATTTGGTCCATTTAAGATAAAACACAACCCATAACGACTCATTCGTAAGTAAATAGGACCAATCTAGCAAGAATAATGGTTGGGTACTAAATATGTAAAACCTTATTCAATAACTTACACATCCGATCGGATCATATTTATTATGAAACCCTCAAAAGATTGAATATAATGTAATTGTGTATACATATAAAGATTATTAAAAGTAATAATAACAAAGACAACATCATAAACAATGCTTAAAAGATCTATTAAGTTTCTTACATAGTTAACGAAGAAGTACTTGCCTTGCAAGAACTTATAAAGATGACGATCTCACATGATTGAGGTCCACAAATCCAAAGAAGCACCGCTCGTTCGCTTCTTTAACCTTTGTCCGATATAGATCTCTGCGAATTTTGATTCCTTGTCGCTTGTTAGAAAAAGTAAAGCGTAAATTTTAACCAATTTACCCAAATGGGCAATTGGTTATATTTTATCTATAACATGTCAAACGGGTAAAAACTGAAAAAGATGAGCTTAAAAAAAAACAAGGTAAAGTACACAAAATTCGCCCATAATATTCTAATGCGACATTCAGAGCTCTTAAATAACACTATACAAAAAACTTGGATTATTTAAAGATTAAAATTTTGTATCATGGTATAATACTTTTTTAATATAAAATCCAAACCCATCGCGGCTACTCCATTATGCAATTACTAGAATCTTGGTCCAAACACAAGAAATGAAAAGTCATGGTTGGTATTTTTTTCCCCCCCCTGCCATTATAGAATGAAACATATGGGCAGAAGATGATCTGAACATGAGGTAACAATTAAAGGACATCTTTATGAGGTCCCAAATCCCAAAACCGCAGGCGAAACAGTGAAATCGAAAAACTGAACCGGAACAGCAAATGTCAGTTTTTGGTCCCGTGTGGTTCCAGACCTTATTTTTTTCTTTTCATTTACTTGAATGAAATGACTTTCATTTACTGTAATCGGAGAAGCAAATCTTATTTATTTCTACGGTAGATAACCTAACACTAAGATGAGAGTAGATTTATTGAATTTTTTGTGTGTGTTTTTTATGAGTGCTCGAAAAAAGAAGAGAGTGTGTTTCGTATTGATGTTTGTGTTTTTAGGTTGACTTATATACCATTGAGGTTGAGGGGCGGATCTACAGTGTAACAAGGTGGTTCCCGGGAACCACCTTAGAGATCGAGACCATTTATAAGCTATGTATACATAAAAAATAGGACCTACCTTGAAACTAGGTCGGGAACCACCTTAGGCTCAAAATAAGAAGGAATAAAAACAAAAAAGGAACCGGGAAACGAAAATTAGAAAGCATGGCTCTGGTTCTCGATCTGTTATGGAGGCTTGGAGGTCTCTGATTTTTTAAAGAAGAAGACCCAACAACCAAGATGGTATTATTGTCGACCTATCTAACCCGTTTATTAAACAGGTCAGGTTCGGGTTGAGAATAAAATAAGCGGGTCGACCCGCCAACCCGTTTAAGATTTTTTTCATAAACTCAAAATTATTTATATTTTATTATGCGGGTTAAATGTGTTAAACAAGTCAACCCAACAACCTATTTAACCTCTTTAACTCGTGTAATGTGCCAACTTTTGTGTATAAAAAAGGTTAAATGGATCAACCCGAAACCGCTGAACCGATTCAACCTGCTTAACATATTCAACCTGTAACCTATTTAACCCGCCAACCCAAGTATATATACGGTTAAATGGGTTAGGTTCAAGTTATGTCTAACAAGTTGGGGTTGACATAGTTGACCCGATGATTTAAATGGGTCAGTTGGGATTTTCTGACCCGCCAACCTGCCAACCCGAACCCGCCAACCCGAACCCGACCCGAATTGCCACCCCTAGTACTACTGTACTAGTACTATTATTCGTACTTTTATTGAAAGTTACATTTAGCCCCTCCAACTTATCTATAGTCCTATCTTAATGCCCTTCACGAAAATCCATATTATATAATATATAAATTAACGGAAAAAACGATGCCGTTTCGACTATACTTTTCCCGCCTTTTTTTACCGGGCTTAGTTATTAGCCCAACATGGCCCAGGTCTACTACCAATAGATATTCAAGGAAATGAAAATAATTTTGGAAAAATGGAGGGTAGTAGTCCATGGACAATGGCATATATAAGACAAAGTATTGACCCACGTGTGAGTGTAACGTTGCACCAACTAATAGTGTCAAATAGGACGCATGGATCTAGCAGTAGTGCATATTTCAACTCGTATATATAATTTGACGGCAATTCCCTGACATCTTATTGGTTGCTTATTGGTTGCCAATTGTTGCTTTTATGGGCCGAGATTTTTAGGCCGTGTTGGTACTGTGCCGGTATCCAAAATTCCAAACATATGCCGCCTTATTTGGGCCTTTACCCATAACAACAGAAGCCCAAATTTCAGTACTTGATAACTTGATTCATAACCCTGCTTTAATTATGCCAGAATTTGTATACAATCGTTGCGGCGGACCGATGCCCGACTCGTTTGAAATAATTTAGAGCATTGTATATCAGACTCTCTTTTGTTTGGCAAATAAACATTCCAATTGCAACATGTATAATTCTTCTACTAAATCTCATAAGTTCTTCTAGCAAAAATAGAAACACATATTCATTGTTTAGTAACAAAAGTACAAGTTACTAATTTGCCATGTATTTAATTTTTGGCATCAGTCCCGGACCGAACCGAACTGATCAAGACTGAGACCGAATTAGTCCAAAAGCCGAGACCGAGGACCGGACCGTATGCGGTCGGTCCGGTCCGGTCTAACAAGGAAAAATAGTCGGTTTGTGGTCCGGACCGGACCGACCAAGACCGAGACCGAATTAGCCTAAAAGCCGAGACCGAGGACCGGACCGAATGTGGTCTGGTCTGGTCCGGTCTCAGTGGGTCCGTCGGTCGGTCCGGTCCGTTCGAGTGGTTTGTCTCAACGTATTGAGAAACATGCTAGCTGTTGAACTTGTTAAGTATTCAAAGCATGAACCGTTTCAAGCTCCGAAAGCTAGAAAGACTCGGCTGTAATCACTCTAACCTTTTTTTCATTCATATATAGATGACTTTTGAACAGATAATTTGATTACGTCAAATTAGACCCGACCCAACCAATCCGACCTTAATTTGATTGACTAGGTTTTTTTTTTTTTTTTTTTTTTTTTTTAACTAAGTCAAGGAACCACCTTAGTTTTCCCGCCAGGCCCACCATGCTGAGGTTTAGAAGTATAAGTCGACACTTAATGGATCGTATAATATTTGATCAGATTAATGGAGTATATAAATATTTGAACGTCATAAAAAGTGTATAAAAGGATGTTACTTTTATTTACGAAAATCACAAGTTTATATGATAAATAACAATAACTAATGGCTTATTAATTTTCTCTTAAAAAAATGTTTTTGGTCTTATAAATTTTAAAACTTCTTCATTTAGAAAGTCCTAAACACTTTATAAAGTAGTATAAATATAGATACAGATAAAATTTGCTTATAACTCAAATAGATGCATATCAGAATATGTGGTTACACTTCTCATGTTTCCCCATTTTAAACCACTTCTCATCTAAACATGACTTTATCACTACTACTTATAATGCACAAAGGACTCTCTCTCCTATTTAATTTTCAGACTTCAGACTTGCAAGTAATAAAGCATGATGTACAACACATTAAAGCACAAAATTTCAGACTTACAACCACATATGCATTATATACAACACATTGATACACATTTCTAATTAATGTCATAATTAAAACACCCTTTGATAAAGGGTATAAGTAATAAAACACAATGTACAACCTCATCAACAACAAACCATAGCAAAACTCTCATCTTTCCCAAAAAAAATTAAACGAAAAGAAAGAACATGATCTTGGGTTTGATTTTAGATACACTCAAAGATCTTAAAGATTCAACAAAACCCTTCATTGATCTTGTAAAAAACCAAACTCTAAACCACCTACCTGCGACTAACAAACAAGATTCAAGAAGTTGTTCTTCTTTATTTTCATGGGTCCAAGATAAAAAAATACAAGGGTGCTTATTGTGTTTGTATTCGGATTTGAAGACAAGAAATAAAAATCACAAGAGACGAGTTTGTGTTTGTTGTTTGTATTAAAGAACGCATGGATTTTGGGGCTGGGATTTTCGGTGTTACAAGATTAGTGTAGATGAGATTGTGTTAGTTTTGAAGAAGATGGTGGCTCAGAAGAGATGAATTTTTTTTAGGGTTTGAGTGTTTGTGATAAGTTAATAAGAAAACAAGTATAAGTGAGTTATAGGCCCATTAAAAGTTCAAAAATGTTAGAAGAAGTATTAGCTAAAAAAAGAAAAGAGAAGAAAACGAGTATTAGTTTGTATGGTGAACAAAATTGTTAATAATATAAACTTTAATATGTGTATAATTGCTAATTTATTTCATATAACGTGATGCAATACTCTTAAAATTCCACTAAATATTGTGCAAATATTGTAAAACAAATTATCATATTTGTCTTTAAACGGCAGAAAGATTATATTAAAACTAGCAAGATGCTAGCAAACTAAAAAAGGTTACAAAGTCAATCATTCCAATTAGAAATTAATCTACCTCTGTATTCTAACCAATTAAATGAACATAAACGAATATAATCATAAATATCATTTTTCTTCAAATGTTGAGAGTTAGAAGTGATGTTGTTTCGGAACGTAAATTATCTTATTAGTGATTACTTGGTGTAAATGTACCGTATAAAATGTAGTTAAATAATTTTGTTAATGTCTAAAGTTATTCTAGCGCAAAATGATTGTTAAGCTATTGCCACGACAAATATATGATCGAAAAAAGGTTACTCACTAAATATATTATTTACAGTGATTGTCACAAGAATGCTACGGCATTCTGCTAGTTAACTAAAAAGCAATAAAAGAATCAGTCATGGCCTATTGTTTCGTAACGAAAAAATACATCACAAAAGTAGTACTAAGCTATGAACAAGGCAAGTGCTATGTTAGGCCCATGCTATATCATTTGCAATAATCAAAGAAAATGGTATCTCTCATTCTCAAATTTTGGCACTTTTGTTAAACTACTATCCTCAATTCCTTTCTATACTTATAAACACAACAATTTAGCACAAATAAGATCATCGAGATAAACTATTACTCCATATAACATTTTTAATCATCCAGTTTTTATTACCGGAAAATCCTAGTCGGTCACATGTTTAGATAATTAGATCACATCAAGGAGGTAACAATTCAGCACATAAATACTAATTTAGACATTTTAATTTATGTTTGACATCTCTAAGGTCAATTGATGGTTTAAAGAGTGCATTCCCAGTAACTGTATCTATAGTCACAAATAAATGAGTAAAGATGAGCCAAATGATGATCAAGCACTCGCACTTGCAGTAACATCAATGTGGTTGATACAAACACCATATAGTGCACCAGTAACCCCATTTATTGGTAAAACTTAAATTAGCTTCAGTAGAATTTCATTAATCCTAGCTCCATAAATCCGAAGATCATTAATGCGATTGTAAGCTTCCAAAAATCGTCATTCCAAGCTCTAGATCTTGCACCATAGCAATCATTTTTTCCCTCAAGAATCGCCGGAAATGATACAACAATCCGAGTGATCAACAAGAAGTAGCGTTTCGGTGTAAGGGCAAATGAAGAATGAACCTTCTTCTCCATTAATCCCAAGATCATCTATGTGTTCTGAGCATGGTTTGTAAACTTCGACTGTAGCAAACTCTCCATCGTCCTTTTCAGTTTCCACTATAGGTTCACCACTCATTGTGAATCCCAATAATCTCCTTATCGATGAATCAGGTGTGTTAATGTTGAATAGCTTTGTAAAAGATGTCATAACACCACCTTCCTCCCCCATCATCCATACACCATATACTAGTTCATCATTGAGCTCAAGTGCGTATGCAGACACAACAAGAGACTCATTTAGCTTAGAAATGGAGATATATCGTGAAACATGGTTTGCTATACTAACCGGGAGGTGTACCTCTTTAAATTTATGGGTAATCAAATCAAATGACAAGATCAAACTCTTATATTGATATACACCATTATTAGCAACAATCCTATCAAAAGCAACCCAAAAAATAAACCTATCTATAGCAACATGAATTTTCGGTCTAAGCCTAATTGATTGACTAGGCAGATTGCTACTTGGTATCATCTTCCAAGTCTTGGAGCTCAATGTAAATATTCCAACTTGCCACTTATCCGTGTCTTTCTTTTCTAAATACCTATACGACATTACAACAATAGTCGGATCATAAGTTGAAGGACAAACCCCAAAACCAAAACGATTTAATATTCTAGAGGAGGTTTTGAGCTCACAAGGCACAAGAATACCAACGGATTTCCTGATTGATGGGTTCCAAAGAACAAACACCTCTGTTTCTGGGTTCTTGAAACCGTACAAACACCACAAGCCACAAGAGCTACCAATTAATTGAGAATATTTAAGTTGTTTTACGAGGTCAGAAACATTTGGAGCAAAGTCTTGTTGTTGGGTCAACATGCCAATTTCATCATCGACAAAAGAAACATATTTGACCTCATAAGGATCTACATTATCTTTGTACCTTAAAAGCAAACTATGCGGCTGAGTTTTGCGGGCGCCGTAAGCAGTGATAAACTCGGGACTCTCGATGAAAGACTTCCATGGTTTCGAAACGGACCTGAATCGAACCAATGACTTGACATCAGGAACTTTTTTAATGATCTCCAGTTGAATTTCCAAAGGAATATTGTCTGACATTCTCAAATTACTTATTAGGGTTTCTGACAAGTGTTTGGAACGTGGACTTTAGGTACTTTTGGTCTGACTGGGTGATTTCTACATTGGGTCTTAATACAATGAACAAGGTGGGCTTGTATACCGATTTGGATTTACTTAAAGCCCACAATTATATTTTTAATACTTCATGTGTAGAAGAAAAGAAAAAAAAAATCTTGTCAACCCTAACCAAAACCTTATCTATACCCGGACCCATTTACACCCATGCTTCTAGAAAACCCATCTAGACCGGGACCCGTATAGACCTGTGACCCAAACCCGACCCAACCCGCCTATTTTGCCACCTTTAAAATTAATATATATTGTAGATTGTCATCCAAAAATGAAACATATCAAGAAACTGTTGGGATAATTGAAAACAAAACTCAAACCGAATCTTAATAGGTTTTCAAGTTTTGGTTTTTCGTTTTAATTACAAATTAAGCGGATCGGCTCGGTTTGTTGATTTCTGATTTTAAGCTCACCTTCTATATCAAGACATGTCCCATATTTTGTGTACATGACAACAACTTCATTGACTTTGATCAAACTTGCTAGAAAAATCTCATCGATATATTCATGTGCCGCTTTTGACCCATCTATTTTAATATGGTTAATATAATGTTTATGTTGCTTTAACCTAATAATATTGACAAATTATTATTATTATTATTATTTATTATTATTTTTTTTGTTATTATTTTTTTTTTTTGTAAAGCAATATTAAAGATTTCTCCTTATCTCATGCTTCCTACCAAAAAGATAGGACATATATACTTGAGAAAAGTACCGTTAACCCAAAGTTACATATGACATTCATGTATTTTGATTTAGGTGCACAAAACCGTTTTTACCGGTTTGGTTTTCAAAAACGGTTTTAAAACTGTTTCACGAAAATCGCCGCTTTTTTCGGTTTTTCCGAATCGGTTTTTTCGGTTTTAAATGTTCGAATCGGTTTTTTCGGTTTCAAATGTTCGAATCGGTTTTTATCGGTTTTACCGGTTCGGTTTTCGGTTTTAAATGTTCGATCCGCTTTTTATCGGTATTTTACCTGTTCGGTTTTTTCGAATTTAAAACATTTAATACATTTCAATACAATCATAACTTTTATTTAAACAATACAATCATACAACTAAAACTATAAAATACTAATACATTTCAATACAATCATAACTTTTATTTAAACAATACAATTATAGAACTAAAATAAATAAATACTAATACATTTCGAGCTTCGGCATGGCCATCACCCAAAACATATTAGTATACTCAAGTATATCGAGCTTCGCATTGCCATCACCCGTGTATACTCAAGAAATTAAATCATCCAAAATTCTTCTACATCTAACTCTTCAACATCAAATGGTTCAAATTCACCTTCATCTAATTCGTAGTGGAGGTGATATCCCATGTCATCTTCTTCTTGTGCTATAGTTTCTTCAACTTCTTCAATCGAACCTTCCAACGATGTTTGATGTTGTACCCTATCTACTCCGTCCATATAATCTTTCAAACATACACATACTTCCACGGATTCGGGCTAAGTTTTGTCCTTCTATCCGATATAATTCGACCACTATGAGAAAAGGCCGATTCGAAGCTACCGTCAAGCTTGGACCGCTAATAAGTCACGAGCCATAGCGGCTAAAATTGGAAATTGATTTTCTTTCCACCAAGCCAAAATGTCAAAGTTTGCAAACTCATCGGACTTAAAGTTGTTAAAAGTTTGTAGCCATATATTGTCCCAACTCGCTTGTCGGGCCGATGATCGTTGACGCTTTGTAGCGTCTTCACGTAAAGTATTATAAAGGTTTATGTTAATGTCCCTTGTCATTCGGGACGAACCGCCCGCATTGGGTCGAGAATTGGGTTTGGTTGTTGACCATATTTTGTTGCATAAATTTCAAACAATTTTTAAAATAATCATTAAATTTAAAACTTGAGATTCTATATAGTGGGATCTTCACCGTCCAACCCAAAGATAATTCTAAATTTTCCATTATTCTTCTTATTAAAATTCTACGCCTCCAACATTTAAACATGGATTAAGTGCGTGGAACAAGTATAAACCAAAGGTAAACTAGCAAAATATTTTATAAATCTCTTTTTATAACTTTAACCATTTTTCTAAACATTTGAGTAGGTGAGTCTTTAATTGCCTAATTTTTCCGTCATAGCATAAACTTGATTTAAAACTAATGGGCTAGTTGGGTAATAAACACCGATACTATAGTTGTTGCCTCTTTAAAAACTTGTAAAAAATAGTTAAATCATTTAGTCGATCCCAATCTTGCTCATCTATCAAGTAGAACGGTTTTTATCAACAAGTAATTCATTAAAAGCATCTAAAGTAGAACGTTGTCGTAATATATTTTCAAACATAACGCAAGTAGAATTCCACCTAGTAGGTGTATCTAATTTCGGTCCTAGCCATGGTTCACCACATTGTTTACGAAAACGCTTATAGTTAATTTGTCGCTCATTACACGAGCGATATATATTTGTTAAGATACCCCTAAATACCAAACGTAATCTCACATATTTTTAATGCCGCTTGAACGGATAAATTTATAACATGAGCAACACAACGGGAATGAAAAAAGCACCATCTAAAATGGGTTTTATAATGTAATTTTAACAATTCCATAGCTTTAGTATTATTAGATGCATTATCTAGTGAAATCGTAAAAACTTTATCATCTAAATTATATTCAATTAAAGTGTCATGTAAAATTTTTCTTAAATTAGATCCCGTATGTGGATAACCAAATAGTTTAAAAGTAATTGTCCGCTTCATTAATAACCAAGATTCGGGATTAAACCAATGAGCCAGAACGGCGAGATAAGAATTTGTCGAACCATGTGGTGCGGTCCAAACATCCGTAGTTATAGAAACACCATATTTATAATCATGAAAACCATTAATAATATCATTTTAGCCGCTTTCCCATAATTTAAAAGCATCACTTAAGTTTAGTACGACTTACTTGTTTATACCGCCTGTAGCCTCTTTTTTGATGATGGCCGAAGCTTGGCGTTGTCGAAGAGGTTGAATGGATAAGTATATTGAATGACCCACCCGCAAAATCTCTTTGAAGCGCATCATTATCATATACACAAATTTGACCATCCTCACCAATAGTACCGTCGGCATTTTGAGGTACCGCGAACATTTGGTTATATGACCCTTAGTGTAGTGTTAGCCCCAAGCATAAAAGTTCAAACATTTTTGCAACGCGCTTTTCCGTCCCATCCTTCATAACACACAACCATTTGATTAAAACCTCCGGATTTCGTGCGGTTGGTTTAACATGAAGAACATCATCTTGTGTGTAATGTTTTCGACCGGAAGACCCAACTGAGGAGGATTAGTGGAAGCTTGTTGTGATTGTGTGTTTTCCATTATAAAGAAATTAGAGATAATAGAGATTAAATAGAGATTTGATGTGTTTTAAGCCTCAACCCAAAACACATATTTATACTACAAGTTCTAGCTTCAAAGTACTCAAAAATCAAAAAGACAAGAAAAACGATCAAAAAATATCACAAGGCTACCGTACACAAGACCATTTTGAGCCGATCGGTTTTAAAATCAGAAACCGGCGAAACCGTTAAACCGGTTTTAAACCGGTTTTGACCGTTTTGACCGGTTTTCACGGCTTCACGATTCAAATCCAACGGATACTTTGACTTTACGTTGATCGGTTTTAAAACCGGTTTAACCGGTTTTAGCCAGTATTCAAATCCAACGGCTAGTTTGACTTTACGTTGATCGGTTTTAAACCGGTTTAACCGGTTTAAACCGGTTTTAGCGGTTTTCGACAAAAAAAAAAAAAAAAAAATCGGTTTTAACCGGTTTTTCAAAAACCGTTTTACCAGCTTTAGAACCGTAAAAACCGGTCCGCTGAAAAACTTAAAACCGGTACAACTGTTCGGTTGTCTAAAACCGTTTCGGTTTTTAAAACCGGTTTTGTTGAAAACCGGTTCCGTTTGTCGTCCGGTTTTTGAAAACCGGTTTTAGTTGCACCTCTAATTTTGGTAGGTTCTCGAAGTGCCCGTTGGGCCTATGCTTGTAACTATCATAAAGCCTCACTTGCACTCATATACCCGTATGAAGAACAATGAACAACTGATAACAAAAAAACTGCGAAAAAGACATCATAGTCAAGTTTCAACAAGCCAATAGTCAAGATTGTCAGAAAAGTAAATATTTCTTAAAACACATGAAGAGAATTGAACCGATGAGTGATCATGTAAATTCCTTGTTTTCACTATTATATTCACAAGAGGTACCATTCCAACTTAAGCCACTATATATCTACAATTCCTTTTACTTTGGTATACGTAACAACTTAGCCAATTAATACTACCCAAATAAACTGTTATAACATATTTAAGCATCCATGTTAACAATTTAGCATATAATGACTTATTTATGTTCGAGTTCTCTACATGTCAATTAGATTAGTGAAAATTATCCAACAAGATAAGTACATACTTAGACATTTTAGTTTATGTTTGACTTCTCAAGGAACATATGATAGTTAAGGAATGCATTCCCAATGACCGCTATGGGTTATATGAGCCAACAAGAGCAATTTAAGGAGTAAAGATGAGCCAAAATGATCATCAAGCACTTGCACTAGCAGCTCATCAATGTGATTGTTACAAACACCATGTTAACCCCTCGCATTGGTAAAACTTACATTAACTTCCTAGAATTTCATAAATCCTAACTACACTTCTTTGTTAGCTTCCAATAGCTCCACATCTTACACGATAGCCATCATTTTCCTCCTCAACAATCGTTGAAGATAATACAACCATCCGAGTGATCAATAAGAAGAAGTGATTCGTGTGGGGCAAATGAAGAATGAACCCTTTCTCCATAAATCCCATTATTGATGTGTTCTGAGCATGGTTCATAAACTTGAGTGAAGCAAATTGTTCGCCTTCTTCACTGCTTTCCATTATAGGTTCGCCACTCTTCCTAATCCCAATAATGTCCTTATTGATGAATCAGTCTCTTAATGGTGAAACGACTTTGTAAAAGATTTCATAACACCACCCTCCCGCCCCATCATCCATAGACAATAACCTCTTTCCTCGACCTCATCAATGTATGCGGACACAACAATAGACTCACCTAGTTTAGAAATTAACATTATTGGTGAAGACCGGTTTGCTAAACTATTTGGAAGGTGTATCTCTTTAAATTCATGGGTAATCAAATCAAATGACAAGATCAAAATCGAGATCGAGATACACGATCATTAGCGCAATCGTATCATTAGCAACCCAAAAATAAACCTATCTATAGCAACATTAGTGTGCGATCCAAGTCTAATTGATCCACGAGGCGATTGGTACTTTGTATCATCTTCCATGTCTTGGAGCTCAATGTAAATACTCCAACTTGCCTCGTCATGTTATGCGTAGCTATCTTTTGAAAGACATTCCAACAATAGTTGGATCATAAGTTGAAGGACAAACCCCAAAACCAAAATAAGTAAATCATCAAGGTTGTTGTTGAACACACATGGCACAACAATACCAACGGATTTCCTAATCGAGGTTCCAAATAACAAGCATCTTTTTAGATGTTTCTTGTAACCATACAAACACCACAAGCCACAAGAGCTACCAATTACATTCGAAAATTTTAGTCGCTTTTATGAGGTCGAAACATTTGGAGCAAAGTCTTGTTGTTGTTGGGAAAAGTGACATCATCTATACAAGAAATATATTTGAACTCAAAAGTACGAACATCTTTGTACCTTAAAAGTAAACGATGCGGCTTAGTGTCGCTGGAGTCAGTAAGCAACGACACACTCGGAGGTGTCGATGAAAGACTTCCATGGTTTGGAAACACCACGATCGTATCAATGACTTGACATCGTGAACCTTTTAATGATCTCCGTTGAATTTCGAAAGGATATTGTCCGACATTTCGAGGGTTTCGAAACAAGTTACTACCGATGGGGTGTGGATTTGGGGCGTTGCTTAGAGGTTTGGTCCTTTTAAGATACATAACAAGGTGGGCTCATCTACTTATTTGGATTTTTACTTAAAGCCCACAATAAATCCATTATTTATACTCCATTGCCCATAGTTTTAACGAACGTAACAAAAAAATAGGTCTTTCGTTTGATTCAAATTTTAAAACTACTCCAAATTTTAAAAGATTTTGGGTAACTTCCAAATAGAATTAACAAGAAAGAACATGTTAGAGTGGGGAAAATTGTTGAAATTTATTTTATGCGCTTAAATAAAATAAGGTTTACTGTTAATTCACATAATTATATTGAATAAGATATCTAATTTTATTAGGAAATTCGGTATAAACATAATAAAGATAAATATAAACCCTATATATATTTTATTATCTATTATGTTGTTACTTTCTAAAATATTGTTTCCGTCTAATAGATGTCCATTTTTAAAAAGTCACATAGTTTTAATAAAGTACTATAATTGACGTAATTGACAGCCGTTTTTAGCATTATATAAAAATATATATATTAGTTGTAATTAAAAGTGAACATTTATGCTCACAACAAAAAATCATGAGTATGAACACTTCATTTTACGTAGAGTTTGTTTTTCATAACGAAAGTGATTTGCAGTTTTGCACACTTTATATTTTTATTAGAATATTTCAGTGTACAAACAATTCAAAGAGTTTATAATTAAAGTATAATTATTCAATACATACATAGTGAGTGAGAATAATAATTGAAAGTGTATAAGTCAATTCCTTTTTCACAATATCATGCTAAAGAGACCATTTTTATCATTTAAAGGATTACCTATATCAGATTGTTGTTGTGATCCAAAACATGTTTCTTTAAGTTGTAGCTCTATAATGAATGTAACAGCTCTTAATCATTGATAGTCCTAGGTTCTCGCCGACTTGAGTTATTTATTATTATATCGCTTTACTTGGTTTGAGTCTAGCCAGGGACGAAGCTATAATTTTATGTTAAAGGGGCTGAACTTTTTCATAAGATAGTTATGTTTAAGCATTATTGTCTTACTAGCAGGGTATCCGCGTGTTGCGGCGGCGGGTACCCTGAAATAAAATTTTCAGGTATAGAGTCGATGAAAATTTTGTCAATATGATAGAATTCTCATTGAGAATGAAAAACGAGACAACGTAGGGGCACGACTTCGAGTCTAGCTACAAGGCTCATAAATAAAGAAAAGCGTTTTGTGGGAGGCAACCCATGCTTAATTGTTTGCTTGTTTGTGTCGTGTATCTTTTATTGATTGTTTATTCTCATGTTTAAATTTGTAAAATGCTTTATTTTGTCTTTAACCTCGCCTTAATTACATATAAAGGTATTTTACATAAGGGATAAATGTAGGAGGATTACACACGCCAAAATAAACGTGAACATGATAATTTCAATTAATTAAAAGATAAACATGTGTGTTTGTTCGACTCAAATGCTTGTATCGAGTCATAATGGATGTTTTGCAGAAATTTTCCAAAATAAAGATAAAATGTTCCGAATTTTTTCCGAAAATCGCAGACCGCTTCGTCAGATAACCGACAAAGTCAGATCGCAACTGACGCGCCAGAGGAGCGTAAATGACTTATTACTTTTTCTCGTTTCTCGAGCTACTTATAAATTTTTGGAATTTTCCGTGTCTTAATTTTTCGAAAATCAGAACATCCATTCCACAAGCATTATATCCTAGTTTAGTAGAGTCATATATATATTGTTACCGCCGATTTTACGTGAAGGTTTAGTTTTTTCTTCAAGTGTGCGTGTTTAATTTATCAAGAAGAAGATACATAAGATGAGAAGGAGCTTTTCACGCAAACATTCTTCCCGAAGAAAGATGTAACCACCACTTCACACGGATCCTACCGAGCTAATCGTGGAGTACTAGTTTCTTTCGCTTTTAATTACCTTCCATTATCATAACTTTGATATTTCGGGGAACATTGGGGACAATGTTCGGTTTAAGTGTGGGAGGAAAATAAACGGAACTTTGAAACTATGCTTATCCTTGAATATTTGCTTTGTCCAATTTCATTTGTGTAATAAACCATGAGAAATATCGGTTAGGGTAATTTTGGCACCAAATTTAAAATTTTTCATGACATATAGGAGTGGGCCATTAGTCTTAATAAAGCGCCTCATGGATAGGAAATTATATGACTAGCACAAAACCCTTTACCACTTAAATTCCACCCAAAATGCGAGGATCGCCTTAGATTTGTAGGAATTAAAGCATTCATCTTTGATGCTTAGAGGTGAACCGGTAGTATAATAGATTCTAGAACTTGTTTTGTGATGCATTCCGAGATCGCTAGTAAGACTACACTTGTGTAGTTAGGAATAACTAAATGATAAGAGACATTAGGACAACCCTTGTTTGATACCTGTAATATAATTACTTCTTCCACATCGGTTGATTAATTCCCCCACACACTTGCGTTGTACTCATCTTTAGTACACGATACCCCTAGTTAACCCCTCAGAGCCTATCCTTTTCGCGGTTCTCGTGATGTTTCGGTTTTCCGGAATATCAATGAAGAGCATTGTTTACAATCCACCCCCAAATGTACACCCCAAATCGCCTTAGCATACCTTGTATGCACTCACTTTTAGTGCATTATTGTTATCACACTAAACCCTTAGTTCAATTATCTAGTTGCTTGCATAAGTTGCTAAGTCGAGTCATATCCTTTGTACACGCTTTGGGACGATTGGGACTCATGGAAAAGTTAAATTTTATGAAATGACGGGAAGGAACGTTAAATTCAAATTCCCTTTATTTGCATAATAATGTACTCCAAGTGTTTTGATCTTTTCAATTCGGTCAAATTAGTGTTAGAGTAATAAAAACTCAAGTGTAGGGATGTGCCTATAAATCCCTATTATTTTGATGTTATCATAGAGGATGGTAGAGTAAGAGTGTATGAAAAAAATTGAAAAATCGAAAAAGGAATAGAAAAAATAGAGTGTTGAAAAAAAAAAAAAAAAAAAAAACGGCTACTATCCTACATCTATCTTTAAATTTATGTTTGTTTGTTTTAGTTATCTAGATTTTAGAGTGTCGAGTCTTGGCTTAGCAACGCCATTCTTCGCATGCTTGTAACATAAATATTTTTGACTTGCCACCACTAAATCGCCTATCCCACCAAACCCTTTGTTTCTCTACCGTAAGTCTAACATTACAACCCTTTAAAAGACCTCTTGGATAGTCTTTCCTAGGTGCTTACGCCAAAGCGATGGAGGTTTGATCTAGTCTCAAGCCTATGATAATCAATGTACTAGGACCGGTTAATGAGTGTTTATCTTCCATTTCCAACTTGTTATATTTCATATACACCCGAGATGCGAGTATCCAAACACCCCATGTGAGGTGCTAGTATGTAATTTCCGTGCTTGTTATGACTTTTATGGGCTTATATATGTGTTGTGGATCGCTCTAAACTAATGCTTCATGACCCCTAATTTATAAATCAATTGGCAAAGCACATTTGCTTGAGGACAAGCAAGTACCAAGTGTAGGATATTTGATAAGGATTTAAAAGGTACCTTTTGAGGGGTCATTTAAGCCCTTAATTGATCACTTTTGTATCCGTTATTACTTAATTTCGCCTTTTCACTTTTAGGTCTCTTGAAGGCAAATTGCTCGAATGACACTTATTCGGACGAAAAGGCGCGAATATACGAAGAAAATGGCAAAAGTCAAGAATCGAGACACTCAAGTCATTGAATCAAGAGAAGGCGTCAGTTCTATTTGTGACGCCATCGAACATGTTTTGTGACGACTCAAGAGCTAAATTGCTTATTTTCAAGTGACGGCATCGTTTTAAAAGAGTAGGGCGTCGCACTCATACGGCCTAGATTTGATCCGACGGCGTCGAGATCAAGGCGACGGCATATAGGCATAAGGTGACATCACACAATGATAACGTGGCCAAGACGAAAACCTAATGATTTATGACCGACTGGCGTCACAATTAAAGAGCGACGCCAGCAGCTTTGTAACACTATATATAGAATCCGAATTTTCGCTTTTCAAAGAGGTAGTTTTGTGGAGTAAAACCTAAACCGAACCAAGACTGCTTGTACAGATTTTAGGGTTCCATACCCTATCTTACATCAAGATAAGTGTTTTACTTCATTAATTCAATTATGTCTTCAATTGATTGTGTGTATGCTTGCATGTTCTCCATGTCCGGCTAATTTATTTGTGTGTTTGCTTAGGTAATATGAAACCTAGTTATTGAATATTGATTGGTTGTCTCTTATCTTAATTTTGATTGACCTAGTATTGCGATAGGTCATTCGTTGTGCTATTAATGCTTGATTAATCTTTGTTGAACCTTAGCATATAGTTACTAGTGGAATTGTAGGCTAAACATCCAAAGAATACCTTAGTGTTAAGTTTATGAATCCTAGAGATTTCGTAGTCATTAACCTTTGGTAGCTTCAAAGAGTTAGGGATAAACGCATACCCTACGACCTTAGAAACACAACACGTTAAGAATAAGGACGTGACAATTCAACCATCAATAGGAGATAAATAGGGAGTAATAAAACATAAGTAAATACATTTTTAATCATCATACGAGCACACAACAATAGACATAGACTACCCTTAGCTTAGTTAATTATATAATTAGATAAGTAGAGTAATCGGTAGAAATACCAACCCCCAAATCCAAACCCCGAGATTCGTACCTTTCCATTTCTTAAAAATATAAAAGATAAAAATAATGTTCCTCAACCCCAACCTTAGCGTAGTAACTTCTTACTAGCATTCCTATTCCCCAGAGAACGATATCAATACCCGGGCTTACCCTAATACTACACTACAACGATTAGGTTCAACGCCTAGGGTGTTGAAAAACTTGCTCGACGAAAAGGAAGTTCCTTTGACCCCGAACGCGCTGTGTAAGCGTATCAACGGACGATAGACACCTTTCACTAATGTCTTCATCTTAACACTTGAGACATCTTTCACTAATGTCTTCAACACTACACTTCTTAGAAGAAAGACATAGACATAGATCACTTGGATCTGGGGTTAGAGAGTTTTAAACTCAAGGAGAAAGTATGTGAGAAAGGGGTGACAAACAATGAAGAAATGGCTCACTATTTATTGAGAGAAAATGCCCATCGTTCCGGATCCCACGGATCCCTCCCACAGGGATCCGTCTAGCGTAAAGCTAGGGATCCGTGGACGCCTCTTACCCATGGGTATTTTGGTTATGGGTCATGGGTTATGGGTTGATCCATGGGTCTTTACTAGATACAATGTATCTTATGAGTGCAATGCACCTAGTCATATGGGTATGGGTCAATACCAGGTTATGGATATTATCCATATATGACATAAGCATGATGTCATGCAATGGGTTATGGGTCAAGCTCCATGGATATGGGTCATGGACTTTGGGTTGTACCCAACTACATTCAATGTATTTGGTCAATGGGTTATGATACTTAAGTTTCTATCCATTTATATTACCCAATATACTACATACTAGTTATGTGTATATTTTACTCAAATATGTAAACACTAGTTGTTGTACATATTTAATACTAAATCATAAAATCACTTATACTTGTTTTAGTGTTTTATGTGAAAGCGTAAGTGTGTTAGAAACTATTAGTTCAAACCATATACATATTTTATTTGTTTTGTTAAAATGATTTTACGTTTGTTATCGACAAAACATTAGAAGATCGTAAAATATAAATAAACGTTTTAACGGCTTATTTGTATTAACAAATGTATAGATTAAATATCGTAATATTTGCACTAACAGACTGGAAGGAAACCTAGTCTGAGACACTTGCATGTTTGGGGTTGTTGATATGTGTCTAAATACACATATATTTTATATTATTTAAACCCACAAAAAGCAAACCAAAACACACAAATGACTATATAAATGTTACAAATATCATTGAAATGTGTTTTTATGACTCGTGTACAAAAGATTGAAAACAAGTGAAAATGATCAAAGTTCACAAAATTGTCATTTTCACCCTCGAGTTTCACAAAATGGCAAAACTAGTCCCTAAAGGTGTAAAATGAATAAAAAGTCAACTTTAGTCCTTAGGGAACTCAAACATATTTACTATAGTCCCTGGATGAAAGTTTACACAAAACTGGCAAGTTTTACCCCTAAGAATCCAAAAATGACACGAATGGTCCTTATAAGTTTTAAAATAGAAAAAAATACAACTTTGGTCCTTGTGTTATTATTATATGGCAGGTTTGATACTTGGAAGGAAGTTTGGAAAGATGCAATGATCAGTCCTTAAAGTTTCAGGAAAGTACAAGATTGGTCCTTGGGCTCTAAAACACTACAAACCAAATGAACCCTTGTTATTATTACTTAATCCAAATCCAAACTCAAAACAAATACAAACCCAAACACAAACCTGGCCCAACTACAAACCACCCCCAGCCCACTTTGTTTTATAAATAAAACCGGGTCAATGATATGTGTCTAAATACACATATATTTTACAATGTTTAAACCCACAAAACAACCAAAAACACTTTGAAAAGCCATAAAATGTTACAAATATCATTGAATGTGTTTTATTTGATTCAGTACAAAAGAGTCAAACAGTTTGATTACGCTAATGCGATGATGGTTTCACTTGAAGCCTATTTGGTTTCTCATTGAAGTTATGTCAATCAATGGTTTCGCCAAGATATAATGTGTTGATGGGTTCTGCTAAGGCCTACGCTTCATTGCAGATACTTTCACTAAAATATCCGGTCAAACCTTGAGTCAAACTCATCTTACTTTTCTCCTTCTTTCCACCTCACCCCACATACCCGCTTTTGTTACCCACTCTTCCACTTGACCTCCGAACCTACTAAACATGTCCCTCCACCTCTACAAGCAACCAATAAGCATTAATTGCGCAGAATCGCCTCACATTAACTTTAGGACTTTTTGGCCAAAAGTCACTTAAACGGCTAGGATGATTTCTCGCTATCCAATGGACATGAATTAAAGTGGGATTTGATTGAAATGCTAGTGGGAACTCGAAGGTTATAAAAGAGAAGAGAAGGCAAAGAGAAGAGTACTTTTGGGATAGCCAATGGTCACGTAGTTAAATACCTTTGACTAGCCATTGGTCTCGTAGTGTAACTTTTAAAGCTTTCTTTAAATTAAATGTCTTTACAGCTTCAATGTTGTAATCTTCTTTAAACTAGTGTAATGAATCTTTAATTTCAGTTTAATTTCGCTTTAAATTTCGCTTTCAAGTTTTGCTTAATTTCCTTTAATTTTCAAGTCATTTCAATTTAATGTTAAGTAGTTGTTTGATGGACTTTATAAGCTCTCGAAGCTCTTGACAAAAGCTTTAAGACTTTTAGATTCATTAAATCGCTTATAGTCTTTAAATTCGTAAAAGTACAAAAAATCAAAAATAGTGTAATCATGAAGAAGATGATGAAGCGGGGTTGAATTTGGAGTGCTATGGGTATTAGGAGCTTATTGGTAAGCTAATAGGTGTAACCTTGTCCATTTGCTCTATGTCTCATCCTATTCTCATTTGTAAGCCACTTTTACAATTTTTGCAATTTATCGTTTCCTTTAATATATGCTTTGATTCCATATGTTTCGAGTTTATTTATTGTTTGTTTATGATGTTAGAGTTTAACCTTAGGTTGTTGTGCTTTGATTGGTTTGTGGTTTGATATTGCATTTAGACCGCCAATATGCTTGTTTTGATGTTCATAGGCTTAGACATTTGTGACTACTTGTTTGTCTTGAAAAGGTCCATCTTGACACTTTGGTACCTCCGAATTGATGGAATAGGTTTATACTCTCTTTGCTTTGAAAACTTCGCTTTTGGTCCATTAAAGGGTTGTTTGGATTTAATAATGAAACTGTGAAAATGGTTGTGAATGGTGTAGTTCCTTTTGATTTACACTATATGGAACCTATTTGACTCAAAGAAATACTAACCAAAGGGTGTAGCATGGTAGAAAGTCAATTTGACACTGACAATCTCATTATGAGCACTGTGAGGTTGTTAGATCTAATAATCTTGCATACATGTTTAATTGTTGTTTATCTTTGTTTAATTCATGTTTATGTTGTTTAATATTCCATATTCATTATTAGATTCAGATCAAAGTTCGTCTTAGTCAACTTTGATCATAAATTTAAAAGTCAAAATTTCTAGTTTTCCTGTTTTGATTTAATTGTTTATTTTCTTATGTCTTTGTTACTTAGTTTCATGTTTAGTACTTTTAGGATGTTTTAGTTTTGTTGCTAATCTTGCTTATTCTATTTTTGTTAATTTTTATATGTCATGTTTAATAACTTATTTATGTGCTTATTTTGATTCTGCTGATTCACTTATTTGGATTATGCTGAATCTGTTAGCCTTTGTTTATTCTTAGTTGTTTTTACCTTTTCTGGCTTATTTGTTATGTATGCTTGCTTTTACGTTTGTAGCTTATTAGATAGCTTAATCACCCATTTTTTTGTCCCATCTTACTCACTACATAGAAGCAAACTGTGTAGTTGGAGTTGTTTTCCTAAGTTCATGAAAAGTCCCTCATTGACCTTGAGCTTGTGATTTTTGGCCTTATGTGAGGCTAATCTGTCATACTCAGTGTTTCAATTTGTTGAGCTCTCATGAGCTAATTAGATAAGTCATATAGGAGTTTGTTGTTTGCCCACTCATAACAGCTTAACCGAGAAATCAAATGAACTTACACCATTACCAATGACTCCTCAAGAAGATTTTATAAAGGTTCAAGAAGATTCGGATTCTCATTGAATGACTTATTAGCTTATACCAAGCTTATTTGATAAAATCCAAGACACATGCTTGTTTATACTTGTTCATATTACTTGTGCATATATTATTATTATTTTTTACTTTCCGTGTGAAGCTTATACTAAGCTTTTACAAGCTTCCATTCCATCCAAGTTAAGCTCAAAAGCTTAACCGACTAAACCATAAGCTCACACCGCCCACCCATTTTCTTGTTTATATTCATTCATTGGACTTGTATACATCTTAGTTTACCTTTGTTTCATCTCAGATAGCTTATTTCAAGTTTATTCCAAGCTTGAGTTCCAACACTCAAGCCAAGAGCTTAACTCGATTGGACTCATAAGCTTTCAATGTGCTTATTTTCAAGTTTGTAAAGTTTTGTTTTCATTAATCATGTATAATATCAAGATAAATTTAGTTTCGTAAAAGAAAACTAAAAGAACCACTTTAATAGTAAATAATTAATAATATGTTTCTCCCATCGCTATTACATTGAATCTGCCGGTTTAGCGACAATTCGCAATGTAAATAATGTCACTAACAGATTTGGGAGGAAGGAGCAACCTGTTTAGTAACAGTTTAGTGACAGATTATGTGTCGCTAATCACCATGGGAGGAAGGAGAATGCAAGGTTTGTGACAGTCTTGTAATGTAAAAAGTGTTGCTAACAGATATGGGAGGAAGGAGAATGCAAATAGAATAATTATGTATAAAATCCATTTTCGCTTTCTTAATTCATTTTATAATATTTTAGATTTTTCGATTCTTTATTTCATTTATTTAAGTTAATTTTAGATTTTCTTATTATCTAATTCATTATTAAATACATTTAATTCATTTTTAATTAATATTAATTAATTTAATAGTGTAAAAATTTATTTTCCAATAATATCGTAATCGTTTTTAGGTTTCTGATTGCACGTTTTTAACGACATAGCTGTGACAGAGCTATCACTATTCACATTCCTAGTGTTAGTCAATCAGATTCCTGTTTTTTGTATATTCTATATCATTTCAGCACACACAGTCGTTGTATTCAGGATATCACGCCTCACCAGGACATAAACGATCCAAGGATATTTTAATCTTTGGTAAACTTGCATTTCTCTCCCGGGTTGTCGCCCTTTTATCATCTGTTACGGTTGACCGTTCGCAAGCGGTTGGTAAGTGTGACGGAGAAATAAAAGAAGGTGGTTCGGGAGAAATCAAATTTACGCCACGGGAGGCTTCAGCATGTTTAGCCTTTTCGCACCCATTCTTGCACATATCCCATCTTTTGTAAAAGTTTTTGTAAAGTTTTCAAAAATCCAAAAGTTCATTAACACTTTTCCTAAAGTGTTAAAACACCAAAAATATTTTCGCCTTTTGTTGTTATCATCATGTTTTCAAAATCTCAAAACATTCCTCTTTACCCTCCTACCCATTTTGATTCTTTATCCCTTTACCCTCTATCCTTTTGATTCTATCTTCTTCTATTCTCATGGAATCTCTCGAGGATCTAATTCGGGACGAAGTTGAAAACTTCGATCGTATCTCAAATGTCAAGAATTGAGTTGTTCGTGATGATCCATTCATTCTCGAGGGAAATGGAACGAGAAACCGGGTGACAAAGGACCAAGTACTTCCTTTTGATAATGGAAGTTCTAATACGTCCAACCTACGGTTATCCAAAGTTCTAAACCTCAATTGCTCCTAAGCCGCCTAGAATTGATTCTAAACTTTCACGATTTACGGTTAAAAGCAAACATGCGTAATCAGCCGGTGACTAATGACTTGCCTAAACTTCACGCTTCTCAAGAACCGTAATCGAGACCACAACGGAAGTGGTGGAAATTGCTAGCTCTCGAGCACACCACTTGTCCCACCTCCCGATTTTTCAAAATGTTCTTTGAGTCTTGATAGTCATTCGATCACCTTGTTGGTTTTGTTGATCCTTTGAATAAACCGATTCCTCTTCATAACTCTCAAATGCAATCGCTTATTCCTTGTGTCGGTTGTGGTGAGCCTCTATGGTTCACCGCCGTTGGTGTACTTGTGTACAATGTGGAAATGATATCCATAACGGAGTTGTTTGTTTTGTGGTTCGAGGAATTCATTTGATTATGATCCTTATCGTAACTCATTTAACGACTCCTCTAACTTTTCTAATTACCCACCACAGCCCGACTTATCTTCATACGATCAACATAATTGTAGAATTTTGTGGAGGTCCTCACCAAGGATTTGAGTGTCAATCCGAAACGCGTTTGTCTATGAACGCTTTTCCATGATACTCGTAACTTTGGTTATAACCAAAATCCATATGATTCACCATCCGCACTCAACAAGATTATCATGTTGTGATTACGTGGAGGTCCCCATTTCACTCGATTGTCAAATAGGGAACCCAGTTCCTTATAACAATCATGACTCTTACATGATTGAAAATTTCCAACCTCCACAAAGATTATACGGTTCAAACTCCACCTGAGCCGTTGTCTCAAGAAATCTCCCACGATTTTGAAACCGCAATGAAAACACTTGATGATATGATTATTAACTTTAAGAATCAAGTGAGTGGTGAAAAGTCCATGGGAAAATTGTTAGCCGAAGAGCAAAAGGCCCGCCAATCTAAGGAAGAAACATTAATCCTAGAGCAAGCGACTCTAAGACGCCCAAATTTCAAGGCCGCTCTTTATGATGATGATGAGGAGAGTTTTATCCCTTTATAGATAATAGTTCTCAACTCCTCAATCGGTTGATACCCAAAGCTTGAGAATTCATCTCAAACAATCGCTATCACACTGATATTCCCACTCACTCTCGAACATGGGATGAGCTTTAGCACTTTTCCGTAAATGGAATCGCCTAGTGTTGAGAACCTTATCCCAATCCCGAGAGAGTCACAGGAATTTCGATCATCTGTGTGATATTCCTTTCCTCTTGAGTGTTCTCAAGATCATTTTGAAACTTTCTCCGATCTTAGCGACGATTGTGCTTCCTACGAAACATCGAGTATATTGAGGCATCACTTCCACAACTGACTGTCGATCCCTTCTTGAGGAGTTCTCCGTGAACTCACTCACTTTAATCCACTCTTTGATTTGAAGTCGATATGGAGAGACCGAAAGTCTCAATGATAATGATCGCTCACTCACTTCTTATCCTATCAATCCAATAGAGAATGTTGATCACTTTGTTCCGAAACATTCAAAGCTACTTTCACTAATCCTCTATTTGAATTCAACTCAATTCACTTCAATTGTCGAGAATCCACTCTTTGATACTCAGATTGAGGATAGTGATGAGTCTATAGTAGAACAAGAATTCACGATTACATCTTGTGATTGATTCTCTTCATGAGGAGTTCTCCGTGAACTCTCTCATATCATATCTCCGCTGAGTATGATTGTTTGGATGGCAAAATCATGATCGGGAGAGAATCTCAATTTGCATAGTTATGACAAATCTTCCCACCCATCCTCCCGAGATGCCTTCCAACCCTAAGAGCTCTACCAATAAAATCCAAATAAGTGCAATCAGACTTAATCCCGAGGAAGAAGATCTAATCATGATTGTTATCATGATCTTCCTTCTTTCTTCACCTACTCGTGACTTCCTCTCTCTTCACTCCTTCGGGAGTGAGGACACTATCTTTGACCCCGCATTTTCATGTACCATCCGTGAGCCGGTCTGCTCTCTGCTTTCTATATCTCATCGGTGTGGAACTTTCACGCACTTCAATGTTTATCTAAACATCTTGAACGAAAGTCCGATGGAGATTATTTCTTCTACTCGCTTCCCATGAACCAATGAATTGGGTCGAGTCAAGCTAGCGACTGAAATCAAAAAAAGAGACGCACCATATGGGTTTTCACCCATATTTACGCCTTCTTACCCCTTTCTACCACCTAAGTGTGGGGTGATGCCCACATGTTATATATATATATAAGTTTCAAAAAAAAAAAAAAAAAAAAAAAAAAAAAAAAAAATCCTTTCTAAATAATGGCCGTCCCTTTTACGTTTTTGTTTCAAGATAACTACGCAGACTTTGAATATTGAGGGCAATATTCATTTCTAAGTGTGGGGAATTTCACTTAATTTCATATATTATCTACCTAATTCCCGCTTTTGGCCAAATTTTTTTGGAGTAAGTGTTTTACACTTACTCATTTGGTTATCATCCGCCATGTCTCAGAAGACAAAAGGATTGGCTAATCCAGAGCAAACGGCTCTTGGTAAAGATTTCTCAAATCGTTGACGGCTTGCAATTTGCCCAAAATTGTATGGTATTCAACTCACCATATCCTAAAAGTGAAGAGTTGGCTAGCCCGCAAGATTATGGCTTGTGGTAAAGGCAATGGAAAATCCATAATTGGTATTCAACCACCAAAGATAATATTGATAATTTATCTAAGAGTTGGCTAGTCCGTATGGTACGGCTCGTAAAGACAAATCAAATCCGTTGAAAGTCGGTGGTTTGCTCAAAATCACATGGTTATCGTTGTACCAAGGTTCTTACTTGAACCAAAACAATTGGCTACTCCAGAAGTGATGGCTTTTGGTAAAGAGTTATTTAAAATCCATTAAAACTTCATAAAAGATTGCTAGGGACTAGCAATAGTTTAGTGTGGGGGATTTGATATGTGTCTAAATACACATATATTTTACAATGTTTAAACCCACAAAACAACCAAAAACACTTTGAAAAGCCATAAATGTTACAAATATCATTGGAATGTGTTTTATTTGATTCGGTACAAAAGAGTCAAACAGTTTGATTCTAATGCGATGATGGTTTCTGCTGAAGCCTATTTGGTTTCTCACGGTTATGTTTGAATCAATGGTTTCGCCAAGATATAATGTCTTTGATGGGTTCTGCTGAAGGCCTACGTTTCAGCAGATACTTTCACTAAAATATCTCGGTCAAACCTTGAGTCAAACTCATCTTACTTTTCTCCTTCTCTTCCACCTCACCCCACATACCTCGCTTTGTTACCCACTCTTCCACTTGACCTCTCGAACCTACTAAACATGTCCCTCCACCTCTACAAGCAACCAATAAGCATTAATTGCAGCAGAATCGCCTCACATTAACTTTAGGACTTTTACGTCAAAAGTCACTTAAACGGCTAGGATGATTTCGCTATCCAATGGACATGAATTAAAGTGGGATTTGATTGAAATGCTAGTGGGAACTCGTAAGGTTATAAAAGAGAAGAGAAGGCAAAGAGAAGAGTACTTTTGGGATAGCCAATGGTCACGTAGTTAAATACCTTTGACTAGCCATTGGTCTCGTAGTGTAACTTTTAAAGCTTTCTTTAAATTAAATGTCTTTACAGTTTCAATGTTGTAATCTTCTTTAAACTAGTGTAATGAATCTTTAATTTCATTTTAATTTCGCTTTAAATTTCAGTTTCAAGTTTTGCTTAATTTCCTTTAATTTTCAAGTCATTTCAATTTAATGTTAAGTAGTTGTTTGATGGACTTTATAAGCTCTCAGAAGCTCTTGACAAAAGCTTTAAGACTTTTAGATTCATTAAATCAGTTATAGTCTTTAAATTCAGAAAAGTACAAAAAAATCAAAAATAGTGTAATCATGAAGAAGATGATGAAGCAGGGTTGAATTTGGAGTGCTATGGGTATTAGGAGCTTATTGGTAAGCTAATAGGTGTAACCTTGTCCATTTGCTCTATGTCTCAGTCCTATTCTCATTTGTAAGCCACTTTACAATTTTTGCAATTCTTCGTTTCCCTTTAATATATGCTTTGATTCCATATGTTTCGAGTTTATTTATTGTTTGTTTATGATGTTAGAGTTTAACCTTAGGTTGTTGTGCTTTGATTGGTTTGTGGTTTGATATTGCATTTAGACCGCCAATATGCTTGTTTTTGATGTTCATAGGCTTAGACATTTGTGACTACTTGTTTGTGCCAAAAGGTCCATCTTGACACTTTGGTACCTCCGGAATTGATGGAATAGGTTTATACTCTCTTTTGCTTTGAAAACTTCGCTTTTGGTCCATTAAAGGGTTGTTTGGATTTAATAATGAAACTGTGAAAATGGTTGTGAATGGTGTAGTTCCTTTTGATTTACACTATATGGAACCTATTTGACTCGATGAAATACTAACCAAAGGGTGTAGCATGGTAGAAAGTCAATTTGACACTGACAATCTCATTATGAGCACTTGTGAGGTTGTTAGATCTAATAATCTTGCATACATGTTTAATTGTTGTTTATCTTTGTTTAATTCATGTTTATGTTGTTTAATATTCCATATTCATTATTAGATTCAGATCAAAGTTCGCCTTAGTCAACTTTGATCATAAATTTAAAAGTCAAAATTTCTAGTTTTCCTGTTTTGATTTAATTGTTTATTTTCTTATGTCTTTGTTACTTAGTTTCATGTTTAGTACTTTTAGGATGTTTTAGTTTTGTTGCTAATCTTGCTTATTCTATTTTGTTAATTTTATATGTCATGTTTAATAACTTATTTATGTGCTTATTTTGATTCTCATTGATTCACTTATTTGGATTATGTTGAATCATAGCCTTTGTTTATTCTTAGTTGTTTTACCTTTTCTCGGCTTATTTGTTATGTATGCTTGCTTTTACGTTTGTAGCTTATTAGATAGCTTAATCACCCATTTTTTTTGTCCCATCTTACTCACTACATAGAAGCAAACTGTGTAGTTGGAGTTGTTTTCCTAAGTTCATGAAAAGTCCCTCATTGACCTTGAGCTTGTGATTTTGGCCTTATGTGAGGCTAATCATCATACTCGGTGTTTCAATTTGTTGAGCTCTCATGAGCTAATTAGATAAGTCATATAGGAGTTTGTTGTTTGCCCACTCATAATGCTTAATCGAGAAATCGGTGAACTTACACCATTACCAATGACTCCTCGAAGAAGATTTTATAAAGGTTCAAAGATGATTCGGATTCATTGAATGACTTATTAGCTTATACCAAGCTTATTTGATAAAATCCAGTACACATGCTTGTTTATACTTGTTCATATTACTTGTGCATATATTATTATTATTTTTTTTACTTTCCTGTGTGAAGCTTATACTAAGCTTTTACAAGCTTCCATTCCATCCAAGTTAAGCTCAAAAAGCTTAACTGACTAAACCATAAGCTCACACTGCTCCAGTCCATTTTCTTGTTTATATTCATTCATTGGACTTGTATACATCTTAGTTTACCTTTTGTTTCATCTCAGATAGCTTATTTCAAGCTTATTCCAAGCTTGAGTTCCAACACTCAAGCCAAGAGCTTAACCGATTGGACTCATAAGCTTTCAATGTGCTTATTTTCAAGTTTGTAAAGTTTTGTTTTCATTAATCATGTATAATATCAAGATAAATTTAGTTTCGTAAAAGAAAACTAAAAGAACCACTTTAATAGTAAATAATTAATAATATGTTTCTCCCATCGCTATTACATTGAATCACTGGTTTAGCGACAATTCAAGCAATGTAAATAATGTCACTAACAGATTTGGGAGGAAGGAGCAACCTGTTTAGTAACAGTTTAGTGACAGATTATGTGTCGCTAATCACCATGGGAGGAAGGAG
This sequence comes from Chrysanthemum lavandulifolium, assembly GCA_022545495.1. NCBI lineage: Eukaryota > Viridiplantae > Streptophyta > Magnoliopsida > Asterales > Asteraceae > Chrysanthemum > Chrysanthemum lavandulifolium. Next base: position 231,692,410 of record CM040245.1, on the reverse strand, counting down.
AATGCAAGGTTTGTGACAGTCTTGTAATGAAAAAGTGTTGCTAACAGATATGGGAGGAAGGAGAATGCAAATAGAATAATTATGTATAAAATCCATTTTCGGTTCTTAATTCATTTTATAATATTTTAGATTTTTGATTCTTTATTTCATTTATTTAAGTTAATTTTAGATTTTCTTATTATCTAATTCATTATTAAATACATTTAATTCATTTTAATTAATATTAATTAATTTAATAGTGTAAAATTTATTTTCCAATAATATCGTAATCGCTTTTAGGTTTCGATTGCACGCTTTAACGACATAGGCGTGACAGAGCTATCACTATTCACATTCCTAGTGTTAGTCAATCGATTCTGCTTTTTGTATATTCTATATCATTTCAAAGACACACGTTGTATTCGTGATATCACGCTCACCGTGACATAAACGATCCAAGGATATTTTAATCTTTGGTAAACTTGCATTTCTCTCCGGTTGTCGCCTTTTATCATCTCGTTACGGTTGACCGTTCGCAAGCGGTTGGTAAGTGTGACGGAGAAATAAAAGAAGGTGGTTCGGGAGAAATCAGTCAACCTTGGTCAAACCCACCCTTATACTTCTTCTTCCTCACAACCCCGCCAAAACCAAAACCACCCTCCACATCCCTGGTTTCTTCACCACCTCACACCCCCCAGCTGTCTACCCACTACCTTCCACCTCCACAATCAACCAAAATTCTTTAATTGCTCTAAACCTGCTCTAATCCACTATCAAGACTTTTGGCGCCAAAAGTAGAATCAACAATGAGATTGATTTGAAGTCATCCAAGGGTGCAGATTGATCGAGATGTCGACAAGGAGTTTCCAAAGAATATTTAGTATTTATAAGGCTTTGTAATAGAAAAAATAGTAGTTAATAGTAGTTAATTTAGTTTAGATCGTTTTTCTTATTCGGTCTTAAATTATTGTAATTTTAGCTTCCAGCCTTTAATTCAAGTCATTTACAAGTTGTTCAACTGCTTTAATTCATCAAGTTACTCGCTTTTTCACCTTTACAAATTTCAACTTTACTTTAATTCAGATTAAGTAAAATAAGTCATTATAATCATTTAAGCCACCAAACCCTTGCTATGTTTATATAAGCTTATCATAGCTTTCTATGTTTATATTAGAATTCAAATTGTTTAACTTTCAAAAATAAAGAAAAGTCAATGAAGGTCAACATAAGCTCTAATAAGTTGTTCTGGGTGGTATAAGCTATTCAGAAAGTTTTTTTTTTTTTGGTTTTCTAGCTTGTGTGAACAAGCTAGGAGTGGTTCTGGTCCTTGTTTCTTTGTTCCATAAGCTCTTTCAGTTGTAAGCCAAATTCCAAGTTTTATTTAATTTTCCAAGTTTCTGTACAACTGCTTATTTATGTGTTTCTTGGTGTTTTCAGTACTTATTTATGTTATTTAAGTTAAATTAAGTGAGTTTGATAGTTAGTGTTAGCATAAATCTCATGTTCACTTTAAAAGTTAAAAAAAATTCCATATTAGCCATATCTAGTGTAGCTTAATTTTGTGCTTATTTACATTTTGAAAGTTGCTTAATATAGTTAAAATAAGTCATCTAATCAGAATAACTAGAAATTATAAGATAAATTAGGTTGTGCTAGTTCAAATACCACAATGACACTTATAAAGGGTGTTTGGCATATTGGGTTAAAATGGGTTAAACCGACTTTTACTTGTACATTTACCAATATCCCAACTTTGTACCAGCTTAATTTAGCCATAATAAGTGTTTTCAAGATCTCTTTAGTCATTTAGATAGAAAACACGCTTTAAGTCATTTGTGCAATTTTCGCCTTCAAAGCTCTTACAAGCTAGAATAAGCCCCGAGCTTATTTAGCCCTCAACCTTGGCTTTTCCGAGTTCCTTGAGTTCATATAGTGTATTCCCAAGAGTTGGTTTGGTCTTGTTTAGCCTGCACACATCTCGCACAACATCTCGATCACACACCATCAAAGACCGATATTTTCAGATTTTTTGTCTCTCAAAGAAATTTCTTTTATTTTCATTTCTTCATCTTAAGTCCAATTCATCCGAAATTTGGTATGCATAGAGATGGCTTGCTTGTGTACTTGGTCATATTTTTAGTTTATTTTAATATTTTTGTAGCACTTTTAAGGGCTTGAAAAAGGCACTTTTGCCCTCGCTCATCAAAGAAAAAAGAAGTGAAAAGTGATTTTGCAAAACTTTGTGGAATTTTCACAGATTCATTTTAGTTCAAATAAGCTGAAATTTTGGATACCGCACTTGGGTTGGTGGTTGTTAATTAGGTATTTTCATTTATTTTGTGATTTTTCTAGCTAGCTTAATAGGGGCTTAAAGTAGTCATTGTAGGTCGTTTGGCTTAAGTTGCTAGAATCGATTTAGTGCTTATTTGCCTTTTGCTTGTGCTTTTGGATTCAAATCAGTTGCGCTTGGTTTATCTCGCTTAGTTTAAGTTAATTTTAGACCGTGGTAGCTTATTGTAGCTTATTGTGGCTTATAGCTTATTGATAGTAGCTTATTCCCCAGCTTGTGTGTCCAAATCATAGTTCATGTGATCATTAGTTGTTTATTTTATTTTTCCTTAATCCTCAGCATTATTTTATAATATTCGAAGTTTTCTTATTTTTCCATGGTCTTTTGATATTTTTCGCATTTAAATTGAGTTTTAAGCATTTTTAATTAGCATTTAATACAAATAAATCGAAAAAGTTTAAAAAATATGTTTTCAATTTTCCTAGATTAAGATAAATATAAAAAGCCAAAAATATTTTTCCATAATTTTCCTAGTTTAAATAGTAATTTTAGCAATTTAATTAGTTTTAAATAGTTTTAAATCATAGAAATTAGAATATAAATCGAAAAATACAAATTCAATTTTCAAAAGTTTGTTTAGTTATTTTAGATTTTTAAAACATAGTTTCATAATTTTCTCACTTGGTTTCATAATTTTTAGATAATTAGTTTAATTTTTAAAAATTAGAAATTAGTTTTAATTCATATAAATTCAAGAAAATCCTAAAATTAGTTTTAATTTTAAATAGTTTTCAAATATCATTTTAGTTTAAAAAATAAATTTAGATCATAATTAGGACTTAGGATAGGCATATTTGCATTTTATTTTACGCTTACATAAAATTCAAGAAACGACGCGCTTTAGGTTTTAATCGTTAAACGATTTTAAATATAGAATTAAAATGACTTCAAAGTCTTTATTAGATTTAATTTCCTTAGTGTAATAAATCATAACCTTTTCCTGCTCAATATTCACCCGATCACGCATTCGTTTGTATTATAGTTTACACACTCGTTGGGACTTAACGACCGGGATACACTAAACTCCTCCGGACTTAATTGAATTTTGTTTTGAGTCGTTTGACTTTTATGGTTGACCATTCACAAGTGGTTGACTAATAAAAGATAGACCGTTTGGAGCGAATCAGTTGTCCAGTAGAAGCACATGGTTATAATCCACAAGAAAAGAAATTGGATTCTCTAACCATTAGTGGTTACTTTATTCGTTACCTAGAGAAGTCCAAAGGGTATAGGTTTTATTGTCCAAACCATAGTTCCAGAATTGTTGAAACAGGCAATTCCAAATTTCTGGAAAATGGTGATGTTAGTGGGAGTGTTGAAAATCAAGTTATAATATTAACGAAATAAGGGGTGATGATCCATCACCCATGAATGTTCATAAATCCACAACTGCACCGAATGTTGATCCTATATTTCAAAATCAAGAACAACATTTGAATAATGAACAAACACCCCTGAAGAAACTAACTTACCAACTCAAACCAGTGAACCTGTTGTAATAGCATTAAATAAACCTGCGAGGGTTAGAAAGTCAGTTATTCCTAATGATTATATAGTTTACTTGCAAGAGACAGATTTTGATATTGGCATTGATAATGATCCTGTAACCTTTTCACAAGCCACAGAAAGTGATAAGTCTGAAATATGGATTAATGTTATGAAAGAAGAGTTGAAATCAATGGCTCAAAATAAAGTCTGGGTACTCGTAAACTTGCCGGAAGGTTTTAAAATAGTTGGTTGTAAATGGGTCATTAAGACCAAACGCGACTCTAAAGGCAATGTTGAAAGATATAAAGCTAGACTTGTAGCCAAAGGTTATACTCAGAAAGACGACATTGATTACAACGAGACTTTTTCACCCGTCTCAAAGAAGGACTCCTTGAGAATAATATTGGCATTAGTAGCTCATTTTGCCTTAGAGCTACATCAATTGGATGTGAAAACCGCCTTTCTGAATGGAAATCTTGAGTAGAAAGTTTATATGAAATAACCTGAAGCGTTTTTCATTAAGGGTAAAGAAAATATGTTGTGTAAATTAAAGAAATCAATATATGGAGTTAAACAAGCTTCAAGGAAATGGTATATTAAGTTCAATAATAGCATTAAATCTTTCGGTTTTGAAGAAAGCATCGTTGATCGATATATATACCGCAAGATCAGTGGGAGCAAGTTTATATTTTTGGTTCTATATGTTGATGATATTTTACTTGCAACTAATGACCTTGGTTTATTGCATAAGACTAAATAATATCTCTCTAAGAATTTTGATATGAAGGATATGGGTGAGGCATCCTATGTGATTGGAATTTCAATATTCCATGACAGATCTGAAGGTTTGTTAGGACTATATCAAAAGCCTATATCAATAAGATTCTTGAGAGATTCAATATGAGCAAGAGCTCAGATGGTATAAGCAAGCCACCAAAATTTTGTAGCTTGTTATGAGGCTACTATTCTCGCATTATGGTTGCGGAACTTTTTTCAGGGCTTGGGGTTGTCGACACTATAAGCAAGCCGCTGAAAATTTATTGTGATAATACCGCAACAGTTATCTTCTCTAAGAACGATAAGTACTATAAAGGTCCAAAACACATGGACATAAAGTTCTTTATCGTGAAAGAGGAAATTCATAAACAAAGAGTGTTTCTAGAACATATTAGTACAGATCTCATGATTGTTGATCCTCTAACCGATGTTCTAAACACTCTTGAGCTCAATAAAATGTTTCTGACTTTATTTCTTATTTTATTATGCATGCATTTGTGTTTGAATAAGAAATTTGTATGTGTTATCATAACAAGTATGTGGACTGTATATTATTTTTGTATATAACTTATGAATCCAACATGGTGAGCTCATAATGTTGTGATATATGGAAGGGAGTATACGAGAAATACTGTGTATGACCGCCATAATCCCCATTATGTGGTTTGTTGTGTTAAGAAACTTATGATTACGGTTAATAAGATTTAATTTGCTAGCCTTATGTTGTACCATGCAGGAATATCATGTCAAAAGCCTATATATATGACTAGTCCTCTCTCTACCCAAAACAAACAAGTAGAATAAATTGGCTATCCATCAAGCTCTCTACAATCAAGTGGGTCAAGGGAGAGAAACTAGTTTATGCTTTAAGGTGTTCTCGATATCATGTCAACATCCGCTTCCGCTTCGAGTATGTTTTACTTGTTCATGTTAATTATATATGTGGTTATTATTCTATTCTAAGATTGCGTGGCATAATAGATTAGTGTGTTCATCATGAATATTTGATGCTAATGTTTACACTATGATTGCTTACAGAGAATTGTTGAAATTTATTTTACACGATTAAATAAAATAATGTTTATCGTTAATTCACATAATTATATTGAATAAGATATATATATATATATATATATATATATATATATATATATATATATATATATATATATATATATATAGGGTGTTTCTTGTGAGAAGTCTAATTTTGGTGAGAACGCGAGAAGAGATCCTAGCCTCCATCTAGTCCCTCCTTTTTAGATCTAATGGCTAAGATTAGCCAAACATTTACACTAACCAAGGGCAATATGTAAATTACAAACAAATATCTAATATATAAAGAAAAACACACACTTTAACTAAAAGCGAAGGTGAAAAATTAGATATTTTCTCTCAACCTAGATATTTTCCGCTCACAATTACCAAAGATTAAATCCATCGCTAACCGTCACAACTACCGCCATTAAAATCCTTCTTCTACCGTCGTTAACATCAGTAAAGTCGCCGTTAAACCGCCATTATATCACCAACGTTAACGCCGTTAAGTCTCCGTTAAACCGCCGCTCAAGACATTATGCCACCGCCGTAACACGCTCAATGACACCGTCTTTCAATCAAAGCAATCAACGAAATGTAATTGAATCAATCGAATCGACGGAGATGAAATTACCGATATTACCGAACATCACCGGAAAACTCGAGATATCAAGTAAAATTCATATTTTATTATAATTTAATTAATTTTATTAGTAATTGTTTAGAATTGTTAATATTATTAGCTTATTTAATTTTAAGAGTTTATTAGTGTAATTAATTTTAGATAAATTATCTTCACATGTGAAGATAATCATTTTGATGACTTAAGTGCAAAATAAGTCTAGTTATTAGAATCTTCACATGTGAAGATAATCATTTAAGCTTTGATTAGATTAGCGCTTTGAGGTTATAAGTACAAATAAGTCCAGGTTGTTAGTATCTTCACATGTGAAGATAATCATTTAGAATGAGTTTTGATGCAATTAAGCGATTTAAGTTTTAATAAAATTAGCGCTTTGAGGTTATAAGTCCATTTAAGTCCGAGTTGTTAGTATCTTCACATGTGAAGATAATCATTTAGGAATGAGTTTTGATGCAATTAGACGATTTAAGCTTTGATTAGATTAGCGGTTTGAGATTATAAGTTCAAATAAGTCCAGTTGTTAGTATCTTCACATGTGAAGATAATCATTTAGGAATGAGTTTTTGATGAAATTAGGTGATTTAAGCTTTGATTAGATTAGTATTTTTGATGTTATAAATTCATATAAGTCTAGTTATTAGTATCTTCACATGTGAAGATAATCATTTATTTTTAGGAATAAGTTTTTGATGCAATTAGGCGATTTAAGCTTTGATTAGATTAGCGCTTTGAGGTTATAAGTTCAAATAAGTCCAGTTGTTAGTATCTTCACATGTGAAGATAATCATTTATTTTAGGAATAAGTTTTGATGCAATTAGGCGATTTAAGCTTTGATTAGATTAGCGCTTTGAGGTTATAAGTTCAAATAAGTCCATTGTTAGTATCTTCACATGTGAAGATAATCATTTAGGAATGAGTTTTTGATGCAATTAGGTGATTTAAGCTTTGATTAGATTAGCAGTTTTGAGGTTATAAGTTCAAATAAGTCCAGTTGTTAGTATCTTCACATGTGAAGTTAATCATTTAGGAATGAGTTTTTGATGCAATTAGGCGATTTAAGCTTTGATTAGATTAGTATTTTTGATGTTATAAATTCATATAAGTCTAGTTATTAGTATCTTCACATGTGAAGATAATCATTTATTTAGTAGTTTTTGTTGCTGATGTAGTATTTTTGCTGCTGTCAGGTATGACAGGTATATAGTAATCATTTGATTTATGCTGTTAGTTTTGTTTCTATGAGTTATAGTAATCATTTGATTTATGCAATTAGGCGATTTAAGCTTTCATTAGATTAGGATTATTGACTTTATAATTTCTAATAAGTATAGTTATTAGAATCTTCACATGTGAAGATAATCATTTAGGAATTAGTTTTTAATGCAAATTTAGGTGATTTAAGCTTTGATTACATTAGCATTTTTGAGTTTATAAGTAAAAATAAGTCTAGTTATTAAAATTTTCACATGTGAAGATAATCATTTATTTTATGAAATTAGGCGATTTAAGCTTTGATAATATTAGGAATTTTAAAGGTTATAAGTCTAGTTATTAGTATCCTATCTTTGTTGAAATTAGGTGATTTAAGCTTTGATTAGATTAGTAGTTGCTGTAAGGTATATAGTTCCTGCTGACAGGTATATGGTTTCTACGAGTTATAGTAATAGTGAAACACATCTATGTTTAGTATCTTCATATGTGAATATAATCATTTATTTTATGCAATTAGGCGATTTAAGCTTTGATTACATTAGCATTTTTGAGTTTATAAGTAAAAATCCTAGTTATTAGAATCTTCACATGTGAAGATAAGCATTTAGCAATCAATTTTTGTTGCAATTAGGTGATTTAAGCTTTGATTACATTAGTAGTTTGATGTAGTTGTTTTGCTGCTCATATAGGATTTTTGCTGTTGATTTAGTAGTTTTGGTTCCTGCTGTAAGGTATATAGTTCCTGCTGACAGGTATGTAGTAGTTTTTGCTGCTGATGTAGGATTTTTTCTGCTCTCAGGTATCACAGATATATGGTTTCTACGAGGTATATGCTTTCATTAGATTAGGATTATTGAGTTTATAAGTTCTAATAAGTAGTTATTAGAATCTTCACATGTGAAGATAATCATTTATTTTATGCAATTAGCCGATTTAAGCTTTGATTACATTAGGAATTTGGAGTTTATAATTTCAAATAAGTCTAGTTATTAGTTATAAGTTCAATTAGGTGATTCAATCTTTTGATTAGATTAGGATTTTGGTTCCTACTGTCAGGTAATTCATGCTGTTAATTTGGTAATTTAAAAGCTTTGATTACAATTTTTGCACTTATGAAAATTATCATTTATGAATGAAGTTTTGATGCAATTAAGTATAGTTATAAAATATACACATGTGAAAAAAATCATTTTTGATTATGTTTGGTAATAATTAATTTATTGTTTTGAAATATGTTGAAAAGCTGTTTATTATATGAAATTCAATTTTTTGAAGGTATACATTATATAAAACAAGACGTTTTATATATGTGAAGAAGTTGAAGTAGAAGGAGGAGATTTTCATTACAAGCCAATTGTTGATGAATCGAGAAACCGAAAATAGGAAGAGAGTATACAACAATTGAAGAGTGTATAAAATGTATGAAAACTATCGCCGAGAAAGGTGATTCATGTTAGGTCACAACACAAAATATTCAAAAGCGGTATTGTAGAAAGGAAGTATTTGGTTTGCAACAAAGAGGATTGCCAAAAGGTGTTAATAAGGATACTATGAGTGAAGAGACTAGTGAAGCATGATTAGAACATCAAGTATATCAAGGACTGGATGTATGGCAAGGTTAAATTCAAGCTCAATGCGAATCATACAAAATATGAACTGTACGATTTTGAAGAAAACCATAATCATACATTCATTCCTGTAGTCTATAGATATCTGTCAAAGAAGAGAAAAAAATGAGTCACAAACAACAAATATATATGCAACAACTTGGAGGTACAAATATAGGTGCAACAAGAGCTCATCATCTTTATGCAGCTACAAATGGAGGATATGATTCAGTTGATGCAACAGAGACCGAGTTTAGGAATAATAAAAGGGATTTGAACAAATCATATTGGTGATAGTGATGCACGATGTTGATTACAAAGATGGAAAACAGAAAAACATGTTGCAAATTTCTTTTGAATATGTTGTTGAAGACAATGAGTTGATCGTGACTTTTTTGGGCGGATGAGATGGCAAAGTATAATTACGAGAATTTGGAGACACTATATCTTTTGACGCAACTTTCAGAACAAATAAGTATGTTCTCTTTCAGTTTAATTTATTAATTCTTTTTTTTATGAAATTTTCACATATGAAAAATATGTTTAAATGGCTTTAGTAGCAGAAACTAAAGTAATTTTCCCATGTGAAAAATATAAGTATCTAATTCAAGTTTTTGTTCGATTTTAGTTTGTAGTAGATAATATTCACATGTGTTGAAAAATTAATCTAATTTATATAGCATATTTTCACAAGTGAAAAAGTAATCGATAAATTTATTTTTGTAGATATAAAATGGTATTTGTACCTTTTACGGGCATTGACAACCACGTAAAGTGTGTCACATTTGGTGTTTGGAATGCTATCTAACGAAACGACAAAGTCATACATTTGGTTGCTCGATGTTTTCTAAAGGCCTTTTCAGCAACCAAGATCAAGAGTAATCGATCAAGATCTTGCCATGAGAAAAGTCGTTGTTGTGGTGTTTAAAGAGTCAAAACACGTGCTTTGTATGTGGCACATAACAAACAAGCTTCCATTTAAGGTAAGACATTAAATTCAAATGTGAAAATATTTTAAAGTTATAAGTGAAATAAGATGGTTATAATTATTTAGGAATTTATTGATTATGGACTTTTCACATGTGAAAACAATCAGAAAAATATTACTTTTTTAAGGTTACAAATGCAATTTTCACATGTGAAAAATATTTTTGAATGATATTTTCACAATAATCTATGAAAATATAAAGTATTTTCACATGTGAAAAAATTCATTTAAGAATGATATTTTGATACAATTAGACGATTTTGTTTTGGTTATCACAAAATAAAATTTATATTTTATAGATTATTGTGCTTTGTTTTTAACATAGGTTATAAAAAAAATGTAATTTTCAGATTTGCAAAACCATTCTAGACAATGGTACTTTTAGAAGAAGGTTGCACCGCTTAGTTTGGAGTCTGTATATAGATCCAGAAGAATTTGTGGAAAGATGGTTGGCGTTGATTAATGAATTTAACCTGCAAGAAAACAAATGGTTGTCAGATATGTTTGAAATAAGAGATGATGAATTCCAAATTACTTCAAAGATGTTGAATTGTGGGGCTTATGAGAACTACATCAAGATCGTAGAGTGAGAATTGCTTTTCTCAAACTTTACTAGCAAGTGGATCAACATTGTTAAACTTCATGATGGGCTTTGAATCGCTATGGAAAGACAAAGACATAAACAAGAAGTTTTAGATGATCAAACAATTCAAAAAGTTCCGAGACACAAGACTAAATTGGAAATAGAACGTCATGCTGCAAAGATCTACACAAGGACAATTTTCTTGCTGATTCAAGATGAAATAAACTCTGCTGTTTATGATTGTCATCAAGTGTCAGAAGTTATTGAAGATGGCATTGAAGTTCTGACAATAAAAAAACTTAGAGAAATAATGCCTAGAAAATCAAAGAAGAAATATAATTTTGAAGAAACTGAAGTTCAAAACAGAAGGGATAGGACAAAAAAAGAGCTACGTTTCAAGGTATTTTCTCTTCTTAAAAATTCTAATTTATAAATAGAGTTAATAAATAATATTTTTCACATGTGAAAGTTCTATGAATTACAACATATTGAGTTATTGTTTGTGCATTGGATAATTATTGATTGGTCTATAAATTTACTTTATTTTGTGATATGTTTGATTTCTGCACATAATTTAATGATATGTTTCACATGTGAAAAATCTATCAACAGATATTATTAGTTGTTTAGTAGGTTATAGCTTGCTTAGTTTGAATAACTAATTGTTGATTTTGATTATATTTGCTGATGATATTGATTTGAGTTTTGTATATAAATAATTTGATTTAGTTAATAAATTATATTTTTCACATGTGAAAATTCTATAAACACCTAATTTTTTAATCTATTTTATGATTATGTAGGTGTCAACTAATATGTCGATGGGACGACGGTATGTTCATTCATGAACTTTGCAAGATTTGGATTCTTGTGCGAGCATGTATTTTGTGTAATGAATTAAAAGGAATTGAAGTTATTAGGATAAATACATATTACGGCGATGGAAGAGAGATATTGCCACAAGATATTCGAAAAGAAACATTTGTGGGTTCAGATGTTTAAAAATTATGGATCTTTCAACTACGACTTATTCTCGCAAAGAGACTATCGCCTTAATATTTTGTCAAAAGATTTACCAAAGCTTACTGAATATGTGGAAAGAATCAAAATTCTGAAGAGTGAAGTTGAAGAAGCAAATCCAAATGCTAAACCGTTGAATAAGAAGGAAATGTTTAACATTCAGCTTGGAGTAGAAAAGCCAGTAACCAATGATGTTCAGAATCCAACAAAATGTAAAAACAAAGGAGATCCTCCAGCTGGACAAAGAATGAAGGGTTATTTGAAGAAAGTAAGAGAATATATGAAGAAGAGGAGAAGATTTTGTAGAAAATGTCAAAAGATGAGAAGACATGACAATAGGAACTGCAAAAGAAAAGAGAATGAAGTTGTGACAGATAGTGATTCAACAGTGCACAATGATTGATAATAAAAATGATTTGCAGATTACACGACATTAGGAAATGGATATGTTAGTACATTTTTTTTACATTTTTAATATGATACTTTGAAGATACGGTGTCAATGTATAGATTTGAGAATTAATGAAGATATTATATGAATGATTTTTTAAAGTTTTATAAACAGTGGTTTCTTGAGGCAATTACTATTACTCTATATTTATTTTCACTTGTGAAAAACAAAATTAATGTTTTCCAACTCAACAATGATTCCACCAAAAAGGACTAGCTCGACGAAGAGTGAGTAGTTAGTTGCTAAAGGCTTATCAAATCTACTCCTTCTCCTGCCGGTTACAACTTATGTCATTGCTATATAGAAACTTCAGTTACACGCCAAATTCAAGTTGTAATAGTACATTGTTGCTACTGTAGTAGTTTTTGCTTCTGTTGTTATTGCAGACATGTAAATAGTTCTTGCTGGTATAGTAGTTATACGGTTTTACATATTTGCTTCTGATGTACTAGTTTTGGTTTCTGCTGTCTTGTATATAAGTCCTGCTGGTATAGTAGTTATATCGTTTCTACTGTTAATGCAGACTGGTTTTTGCTATGTGTTTGATAACGCTACACGCGTCGTTCGGGGTCAAGGAAACTTCCTTTTCTTCGAGCAAGTTTTATAACACCCTAGGCAAAGGAACCTAATCGTTGTAGTGTAGTAATTAGGGTAAGCCACGGGTATTGATATCGTTCTCTGGGGAATAGTGTCGTGAATGAATTGTATGTCTATTTAAGTCTAAAGGTGAGGATGATTATTTTGTATTTTTATATGTTATGGAATGGAAAGGTACGAATCTCGGGTTCGAGGGAGGGTGGAATTAGTTGCTAGTCAACTATTCCAAAAGATACTAACTAACTAAGGATCTACCAAGAACGTGAAGCGTATCTACTTATGATGTATTACTCCTTGCTAGCTATCCAATTCTACCCACCGAATTGTCACGTCCTATTGATGGTTGAATTGTCACGTCCTTATTCCTAGTTGCGTTGTGTGTCTAAGGTTGTAGGGTATGCGTTCCTCCCTAACTCTTTGAAGTCACCTTAAGTGTAGTAAACAAAATCCACTTATTCATTCATAAACTAACTTTAAGGTTATCTTTGATTTAGTAAACGAAATCCACCAAGTCATTCATAAACTATCAAGGATTTATCAAGTGTTAAACACAACGATAGCCTAGTCGCACTTCCTAAGCCAATTACAATTAAGATAAGAGACAACCAATCAAACAAGAGACAGTAGGATGCAAGAATTATAAACTAAACCAATTAGACTCATTGAAGTTGTCACACCCTAATGATGAAGATAGACACAAGCATCACTAAGAAATCAATAAGATCTAAATAATTGTATACAAGTTTCACACAATCGTAAGCATACACTAGATGAATTAGCCAAGCATAATTAATGAAGAGCAAGCAACAATTATGATAATTGAAGACATACCATAGGATTGGATTAACAAACAAACCAACACACAATGTTTATAAAGTGTTTGGAACCCTTTAAGTTGCTGGAAAAACACCTACCTAAACCCTAGAATCGGACTTAGGGTTTAGGGCTTACAAAAAGTGAAGTAATAATGTTATATTTATAGGCGATTTTCGTCAAGAAGAGTGACGCGCCACACATAAAGAGGACGGCGCCGCAATGACTTTTTCTCCGCATCAGATTTTCTCGCTCGGTCGCGCTGGGCTTTTGAATCACCTAAACCGAGTTCGTATGCAAAAGTTATGGCCAAAACAGACGCCTACTTCACAGACATGTTGTGACTTGATCACCAGCGACGGCGTCACCTTATGGTTGTGACGTCGTCCCTTCGCCTAGGACGCCGTCGATCAAATCTAGGCCGCCCGAGTAGCGATGTACCTACTCTTTAAAACCGGACGTCGTCACTTGAAAATAAGAGTTTTGGGTTCGAACCGTCACAAAATCCTCGGACGGGCCGCACTAGCACCGACGCCGCCTTCTAACTTCAAAGAATCGTGAGTGCCTAGATTTCGACTTTGGCCATTTTCTTCATATATTCGCGCCTTTTCGTCCAAATAAGTGCCATTCCAAGATTTTGCCTTCACGAGACCTAAAAAGTGAAAAGGAACGATATTAAGCAATAACGGATACAAAGTGATCAAATAAGGACTTAAACGACCCTCAAAATGGTACCTTTTAAAACCTTATCAAATATCCCTACACTTGTTATTTGCTTGTCCTCAAGCAAATGTGCTTTTAGCCAATTAATTTATAAGTTGGGGTCATGAAGCATTAATTCAAACGGTCCACAACACATATAAGCCCCAAAAAGTCATAACAAGCACGAAATTACATACTAGCACCTCACATGGGTGTTTGGATACTCACATCTCTCTCGGTGTATAAATGAAATATAACAAATAGGAAATGGAAGATAAACACTCATTAACCGGTCCTAGTACATAGATTACCATAGGCTTGAGAATAGATCAAACCTCCATCGCTTTGGCGTAAGCACCTAGGAAAGACTATCAAAGAGGTCTTTAAAGGGTTGTAATGTTAGGCTTACGGTGGGGAAATAAGGGTTTGGTGGGATAGGCTATTTAGTGGTGGCAAGTCAAAAATCTTTATGTTAATCAGATATGAAGAATGGCGTTGCTAAGCCAAGACTCGACACTCTAAACTCTAGATAACCTAAATAAACAAACATAAATTTAAAAGATAGATGTAGGATGGTAGCCCGTATGTTTTTTTTTTTTTTTTTTTTTTTTTTTTTTTTTTTTCACTCTATTTTTTTCTTTTCTTTTCTATTATTTTTCGATTTTTTTTTTTTTTTTTTTTTTTCATACACTTTTACTCTACCATCCTCTACGATAACATCAAAATACTAGGGATTTATAGGCATATCCCTACACTTGAGTTTTTATTACTCTAACACTAATTTGAGCCGAATTGAAAAGATCAAAACACTTGGGGTACATTATTACGCAATCAAAGGAATTTGAATTTTTAACGCCCTTCCCGTCATTTCATAAACTTTAACTTTTCCCATGAATCCCAATCATCCCAAAACGATACAAAGGATATGACTCGACTTAGCAACTTATGCAAGCAACTAGATAATTGAACTAAGGGTTTAAGGTGATAACAAATAATTGCACTAAAAGTGAGTGCATAAGGGGTAGGCTAAGGCGATTTGGGTGTATATTTGGGGTGGGTGTAAAATGTTTTCATTGATATTCGGAAAACCGAAACATCACGAGAACCGCGAAAAGGATAGGCTCGAGGGGTTAACTAGGGTATCGTGTACTAAAGATGAGTACAACGCAAGGGTGTGGGGAATTACTCAACCAAGTGGAAGAAGTAATTATATTACGTATCAAACAAGGGTTTATCCTAATGCCTCTTATCATTTAGTTATTCCTAACTACACAAGTGTAGCCTCACTTGCGATCTCGGAATGCATCACAAAACAAGTTCTAGAATCTAATATACTACCGGTTCACACTCTAAGCATTGAAGATGAATGCTTTTAATTCCTACTAATCTAAGGGCGATCCTCACATTTTTGGTGGAATTTGGGTGGTAAGGGTTTTTTTGTGCTAGTCATATAACTTCCTATCCGTGAGACGCTTTTGTTAAGACTAATGGCCAACTCCTATATGTCATGAAAAATTTTAAATTTGGTGCCAAAATTACCCTAACCGACATTTTCTCATGGTTTATTACACAATCACAATTGACAAGGCCAATAATCAGGATAAGCATAGTTTCAAAGTTCCGCTTTATTTTCCTCCCAACACTTAAACCGAACATTGTTCCCAATGTTCCCCTAAAGTATCAAAGTTATGATAAAAGAAGGTAATCAAAACGAAAGAAACTAATTGGTGACATAGCTCGGCTAGTACAAGTTTCTTCATTCATATTTTTTATGATGGAATATCTCAAAGCGTTGATCATTTCCCTAATAATTAAAAATTAGCATTAATAAAATTTAAAGATAGTTTCACATGTGAAAATATAAGTTATTAAAAATAAAGCAAGAAAATTAGTTTTCACATGTGACAGAATTTACTTTCACATGTGAAAAAAATCTATAAATTTTTATAAAAATCAAATGGATTTAAATTTTACCTGACTTTCATCATCTGAATTGTCTGAAGTTTCATTCATTGAAATATCATGATCTCCCATAATCCCTTTCCCTTTCCCTTTCTCTACCAAATCATCATCTTCCTCTACCAAATCAGCAAAATCCTGAAAAATCAAAGATTGTTTTTGTTAACCATGAAGGTATGGAAGATACTAATTTGATTACTTAAAGGTTCTAACTTGTAACTCAAGTAAATATAAGGTTCTAACTTCTAACTTCTAACTGAAGGAAATATAAGATAGGCTATCAGATGTCATAGTTTTTGAGAGGTTCAGTTCCAGGTTTTTGTTGATAGAACTTCCTTCGCTGCTGGTAGTGATAAGATGCATAAAAAGTTAAATGTTTGCATATGCTGTTACTTCTTTGGAGACACCAGAGGTTTCTACTCAAGATATCTCTTCACCTACTGGGGTTGGTCTAATTCTTTGGGGTGATTTAAAGGTATTGTTTTCCTTTGACGACATTATAAAATATATTAAAGAAAAATACCTTTGACTCTAAGCCACAAAATCGCCTTGTTTCGGTAATAATCCAAAACCTCCGACCTCGAGTTCTAATTTCTCTATACTTCATTAAAATTGTCTTCCATTCTTTAATTCTTGGCCTTTGACGAGAAACAGAAAAGCGATCACATCTTGTTGAATCAAGATATAAGAGCTACAAATTAAAAATTTACGTAAATAATAAATTCATATAAGTGAAATAAGCTATAAATGAATTTATATGTAATGAGTGATTACTACAGGTCATAAAAGTGATTGGACACAGTGAAGTAGTTGGAAAGTCATAATCCCACTTTTTATGCTTGGAGCCAAACAATCTATTATATATTTGCACCAATTTACACTTTCAAGTTTCTCAAGGACATCATCATTTATAATCTTCAAAATATTCAAATTACAAGCTCCTTGCGATCACACATTCCATTGTATTTGCAAAGAGTATCAAAAATTCATTTTAAACAACTTCCCACAATCATTTGTTGAAACTATAACATTCGTTATGTCATTCGATTGGATGTCATTCTTCCCATACTTAAGGAAATTGATTTAACCACTCTTGGATAAAAGGATCATCTGCATTTCTTTCTTTCAAGGAATCTAATGACATTCTTCCTATAGGAATACCAAGAACTTCATGTACCTTACTTTCTGTAACATCTATATAACCATTAATTAATGGTAATTTCATTACTTCCACATCTAACTTAGAAATAACATAATATCCTAAACATCCGGGGATATCGTGAATCATCATCCCAACAAAACCTCCAAAACCCATTTCTATTAAAACCTCTTGCCTTTTAGCATTTAAAATGCTTATTGCAGAAAACAAAGCGTTAGTGCTGTCCTTGTTCTAATAGAAGGAATTTTATCATTATCTTTACTTTTTTTTTTTTTTGTCTTTTGTTTAAAATGATCATCATTGTCCTTATTTTTCCTCTTTCTCTTACCAAAATCATCACCAGTAGTCTTTCTAGGTCTTCCCCTCTTACCAGCAGTTGAAGAATCAGTTCTTTTTCTTGCCTAATCTATAAAATAAAATAAATAATATTAATAAAATATATTTTTCACTTGTGAAAAATTAACAATATGCATACTAAAAAATATAAGTTTTTGTTAGCCTCACTCTTTTATAAAGATAACGTCACTTACGTGAATTGGAGTAGATGCGTAGTATACTTTGCCCTTAGGGACTAGTATCGTTTAATTGGCAAAGTTAGAGCCTATAAATACCCCTCATGACTCTCCATGAGGGGTGAGGTGAAGCATTTGGCTAAAGGTGTAGTGTGTGTTTATTTCAATAAAAGTCTTTGTTTCTCCTCCCTCTCTAGTTTCTCTCTAAAAAGATGAATACTTTCATCTTCTTCCACCAACCTAGACCTCCAAACCACATAAATCTTTATACTTTTTCGGTCTACAGTTTCTTGTTTTCACATGTGAAAACTAGGTCACAACACAAAATAATGCGAAAAAGTGTTATTGTAGAAAGGAAATAGTTGTTTTGCAACAAAAGGTATAACCGAAAGATGTTAATAAGGATGTATGGCAAAATGTATGATAAAATTATATGAAAGATGTTAAAGTTATTTACCAGAATTATCACCATCAGACTTTTTTGGTCTTCCTCTCTCACCAGCAGTTGACGAATGAGTACATTTTTTGCCTTATCTATAAAATAAAATAAAACTATTCGAAGATAAATTTTTCACTTGTGAAAAACTAAAAATATGTATACTAAAAACATGGTTTAGCGTTAGCACGAAAACACAAAATAATGCGAAAAAGTGGTATTGTTTAAAGGAAATAGTTATTTTTCAACAAAAGGTATAACAAAAAGGTGTTAATAACGATACAATCTAAATTAGAATAATACAAAATTAGAATAAAATTATAGATTAAATTTATGTACCAGAATCATCACTAGTGGAATCTGTACTAACAGCATTATCCAAATCTAAATCTGAATCTTCATCTGAAAAGAAATTATTTTATTTTTCAATGTCAAGTATTAAATGAAATGATGACAATACTAAAGAAGAATCATGGAATCAGATTTAGTTTTTTTACCAGAATCATCACCAGTAGTCTTTCTAGGTCTTCCCCTCTTACCAGGAGTTGAAGAATCAGTTCCTTTTCTTGCCTTATCTATAAAGTAAAATAAAAACTATTAATAAAATATATTTTTCACTTGTGAAAAATTAGCATTATGCATACTAAAAAATATGAGTTATACTATTTTCACATGTGAAAACTAGGATGTCAAATAAAATGATATAATTACTATGCTAAAATAGAATCATGGAATTAGATTAAAGTTATTTACCAGAAATATCACCAGCAGACTTTTTTGGTCTTCCTCTCTTAGCAGCAGTTGAAGAATGAGTACATTTTTTTGCCTTATCTATAAAATAAAATAAAACCATTTAGAAGATATATTTTCACTTGTGAAAAGTAAAAATATGTATACTAAAAATATGAGTTATACTATTTTCACATGTGAAAAAGTGTTATTGTAGAAAGGAAATAGTTATTTTTATACAAAAGGAATAACCGAAAGGTGTTAATAAGGATGTATGGCAAAATGTATGATAAAATGATATGATGAATATGCTAAAACAAAATCATGGAATTAGTTTAAAGTTTTTACGAGAATCATCACGAGTAGTCTTTCTTGGTCTTACTTTCTTGCCGAGAAGTGAAGAACGAGTTCCTTTTTTGCCTTATCTATAAAATAAAATAAAACTATTTAGAAGATATACTTTTCACTTGTGAAAATTAAAAATATTTATACTTAAAATATGGTGAAAACTATCTTTGAGAAAACATGGTTTAGTGTTAGCGTGTAAACACATGAAATATGTAGAAAGGAAATAGTTATTTTTCAACAAAAGGTATAACCAAAAGGTGTTAATAATGATACAATCTAAATCAGAATAATACAAAATAGAAAATAGTTGTTTATATTACCTTTAATGACAATATCTATATTGAAATCAGAATCTTCATCTGAAATAAATAATAAAAAATAAATAAATAAATAAATAAAAAACGAACAAAAATATCTATTAAATTAAAATAAAATTATAGATTAAATTTATGTACCAGAATCGTCAGTATCAGAATGTGTACTAACAACTGATGGAAAATTTCAGTCTTACATATAATCATTTTTTTTTGGTGTAGAAGAATCAAGCTGCAATAAAAGGATATATAATTTTAAGTATCATGTAAATATTAAATACGTTTAATAAAATGTTATATTAATTAATTTGAATTCAATAAAAAATACTTTAAAATAGCAAAATTAGTTTATGTTAAATTACCTTTAACAACATTATCCAAATCTAAATCTAAATCTTCATCACGAAAAAAAATTATTTTATTTTAAATTTCAAGTATTACAAAGGACGTAATGTATGGAAAAGTGTATGATAAAATGAAATGATGACAATATTAAAGCGGAATCATGGAATTAGATTAAAGTTTTTACCGAATTGTCACCGAGTAGTCTTTCTAGGTCTTCTCTCTTACCGCTAGTTCCTTTTTTGCCTTATCTATAAAATAAAATAAAACTATTTATAAAATATATTTTCACTTGTGAAAATTAACTATATACATACTAAAAGTATGAGTTATACTATTTTCACATGTGAAAACTATTACGAGAAAGCATGGTTTAGTGTTAGGTCACAAAACAAAATAATCAAAAAGTGTTATTGTAGAAAGGAAATAGTTGTTTTTCAACAAAAGGTATAACCGAAAGGTGTTAATAAGGATACTACGAGTGAAGAAAATAGTGAAACTCAAATTAAAACATGGTGTATTGCAAAATGTATGATAAAATGATATGACGACAATGCTAAAACAAAATCATGGAATTAGATTAAAGTTTTTAATAGAATCATCACGATGAGACTTCTCTTGGTCTTCTCTCTTAAAATATTTGAAAATAGAATTTCACATGTGACTAAAAAAATGTAATACCATGACGAATTTAGTCAAATGTGAAATTTTTGTAAAATAGAATCTTCACAAGTGATGAAAAAATTTAGAAAAAATTTCAAAAATTGTTTTGGTTTGTCTTTGATTTAAGTTACACTTTTAAGTTTTTCACATGTGAATAAATTTTATATTACCTTTAATGACATTATCCATATTGAAATCGAATCTTCATACGAAAAAAAACCAAAAACAATAAAACAAAACAAAATTTAAATCATAATAATGCAAATTTACAAAAAAAATCTATTAAATTAAAATAAAATTATAGACTAAATTTATGTACAGAGAATCATCAATAGCGGAATGCGTATACTAAAGATTATCCAAATCTAAATATGATTCTTCATCCGTAGAAAAATTAATTAGTTTTATGTAACTTCTATAATCTATGCAAAAGCAAAACTAAAATTAGATTAAAGTTTTTACTAGAATCACCACTAGTAGACTTTCTTGTTGAATGACTTCCTTTTTTTTTAGTTATCTATAAAATAAATACAAAGTATAAACTTATAATAAGATATAAACAATTAATAAATTTGTTTATGAATACAAACATAACAAAAACAACATTAAAAACACCTAATCTTTCGGACTCTCAAAATTATAAAACTAAGAAAACAAACTAGTATTGGGAATTTCATCACAAAAAAAGAGATGAATAATGCAAGCGGCATTTGTCCAAAATGTACTAGTACGAAATACTAACATACAAGACCACCTATACTTATCCTAAACCACAGAAACACCATTCAAAAGCAAACAAAAAAAAACAACAGTAAAATCTCATAACAAAACACAACTAAGCAATCTAAACATTTAGGCATAGACCTCAATTTCATCGACTTAGCAATCTCGAACAAACATAATCCAATCTCGAACAAACATTAACCCAAATAAAATTTTATTCTACCAGTCACTTCTTCAACCTCCAACAATCCTCTCGCCACAAAATACACATCTCCACCGTTAATAGCACCAAAGATTAAAAAAACTCATCCCGAAGTTAGTACACAACAAAAGTCAAAACTTATCTTATTCTAAAAACTTATTGCCAAACACCTAAACATTATTGTACTCATATGTTGTTTTAAGAATTCAAATACTTAGCTTATACTAAAACTTATTTCCAAACACCCTTGTATGGATACTAATATATTCAAAAAACTATAAAAAAATAAATAAATAAATAAATTGTTATTTCTATACTTTTACAATAATCATTACACAATAAATAAAATCATAATTATAAAAAAGTTTACCATTAACAGTTGGTGTATATTTCTTCTTTCTAGCGATACTCTTTCTTCTTCTCTCTAACATAGAAATTACGAACAACAAATAGATGATTAATAACGAAACTAAAACAAGCAATACTAATAATGTGTAAGAGAAACTAACTTCGAACCAAGCGAATCTTGTTTTTCATCCATAAAATTAGGGTTCAAAAAATCGATTTGGGTTTTGTCAAAAACCGATGACGGTGGTTTGGGAATGATGAAAACTTTTTAAAGTGATTAAATTTTGGTTTATTTGGATAATAAACGTTTTAGGATGGATTAAAATATCCGAATAATTTGTGGGAAATCTTTTAATTGATTTGGATTGACTAAATTGAGGGAAATGTACAAGTGAAGATATGTGATATACAAGTTTAGGGGCGTTGGTGATTTGGATATTTGTTAACTGCGTGTGGTTCGGTTTGTTGTTTTAGTGTGACATGGATTTATTTATGTCACTTTGTAGAAAGGGTCTTTTTGGCTGGATCCAAAATCACTTAAAATAAGAGTAGCCATAATTTCATATTTATACTTCTCTAGCCCATAATTTCATATTTCCAAGGATATATATGTAATAGCCCCAAAAATGTAAAATCTCTTTGGCTCAACCGAAAATCCAATTAAATATAAAAAAAATCCAATTAAATTTAAACCCAGAAAAAGGGTATTATATGCAAATATAATGGAAAGTGTTTTGCTTAACATTCTAAATAGAACGTGAAAAAATATCAAAAATGTAATTGCAAACGGTTTGTAACATTCGATAATTCACTTATAGTTTGACATTCAAAAGTGTTTTGATTAACATTAAAATAGAATATAATTTACTTTCACTTTCCTCTTTTACAATTTTGATTTGTAGACCATTTTCTATTTTATGTAGTATAGATATAAAAATATAACATTAATAATTAAAATTGAAACAAAACAAAATAAATTATCTTAATAGCTTTTTAATGTGTTTATTGTTAAAAATGACCTACTTGTTTAGTATTACAATCTAATAAATAGCTTTTTAATGTGTTTATTGTTAGGGTTTTAAAAACAAACACACCCTTAGACTTTCTTACTCTTTGTCTAGTAAGATTATTGAAAAGATTAAAATTGTATTTGTTAGATAAAAAAATTGTATTTGTTGGTATATATTTATTTTTTCCGAGTTTAATATTTGTGGTGTAGTATATTTTATAATTTATATTTTTGTCTTGGGTTGTACGAATAATTGTAATTTAACATCAAAAATTAACTTTCATGATGATGATCTTTTTGATAATGATTTTTGCTTTGGATTACTGTATATTTTTGTAATTTAGATTTTAAGAGTCTTTTTGTCAAATATAATTTACTTACATATTTATTTTAACTTTTTATCTTCTTCATACTCCTTTATAAAGTTTAGGACATTTAAAATAGTAGTCTTAAAATTTTAAGACCAAAAATAAAGTTAATTAGCTAACCATAATAATTAAGCATACATATGTGGGTGTTTGGTTAAGAGAAAGAGATAGGCGATTGAACAAGCTAAACACACACACACACACGATAAGTAAAACCGTTAGGCGAGAGCGAGTGAAAGAATAACTTGAACAACCAACCTTCAAATGAAGGTTATTACAATGTATTTATAGGCAAGGAGCCTAGGCAACACTCTCCTTCCCTATTCCTTATTGGGCTCGACTGCTTGGGCCTTCTACATAAGCTTGACCTTAAACAAACATAAAGGCTATAACAAAGCTACCTATTACATATGAAATATAAATACTTGAAATACTGCTTAGGAGTGATTCCAACAATCTCCTCAAGTATATATGAATGTAAATGTGCTTGATGTAATAGTAGTCGTGACGTCTCGCATTCTTCTTTCTTGTGAGAGGAATTGCCTTGATTCAAACAATCTCCCAAGTAGAGAGATAGTTATCTTTGAACTAAGCTCGTCATCTTTAACTTTGTTCTTTGATCATTGTTCTTCGTGGTGAAAGTGATAGTATGTTGTTGTCTCGTGATCACCGCTTCTCGTGTCTCCGTCACGCTCCAGGTGTCTCCATCGCCATTCTTCAACATGCTCACATGTTTGGACGTTGGAAATCAATATCGATGAAGTTCTTTAAGTCTTTGACTTTGTAGATTCTTTGATTGATGAAGAATCATTTCGATCATGGTGCTTTTGGATAGAACTCCATTAGTGATGATGTTGGCGTGAGCATGAGAAGAATCAAGACGATCATTCCGCCCGTGAGCTTCCATAAGAAGAAAACATTGCAAACGGTTAGAAATAAGCGGCTCGCACTTACAAGTTTGAACTTCGAGAGTGTTAACAAAGATAGTGAAAACACAACTCTAATTTTACAAAGGCCGCTCTCGAACCGAGTCCCACAAGTGAGATAACGCGGCGTACCGGGCACATCTACGCTTCGATGAGTCAGGTACATCAAGCATCACTCACGATCAGAGACCGCTTGAGACACACTCCGCGAATCCACGGGAGTTACCGCGACCGCCGTGGTCAATTGATGTTGATTTCGCGTGAGTTTCCATTCAATCATCGAGGATCATGATGCGAACTCTCATAAATGTTCTCGATGCATTGCTAAGATCCAAGGACTCGATGAACCACCAATCATCAAGATCTTATTTGTTGATCACAAGTGATTAAATGTCAATGTTCCTAAGAGATCTTTTGATGAATCTCGGGCTCTAGACCAATAGTGCTTTGGTTTTCCTGGAGACTAGGAGAGGGTCTCCTCTTCAATACCAGATCTAAGAGAAAGCCAATAGTTTTGTAGGGTTCTCGTGAGAATGAAACAAGCTTCCGCTGAGAGAAACTGAGTGGCAAGCAGGTTGAGCGAGGCCACCGTCCATGACGACTTCCAATTTGTCACTCAAGTGACAACCAAGAGTATAATTGAACCTTGTCCATTTCTAAGTTGAATAACTGGAGGGCTATTTCTTTTCACCCTTTTCTTTACATTTCTTTTGATTCTTCAACCTTCTTTCTCCGATCTAAAAATAAAATTCTCATTAAATAAATAAAATAATTAAGTAATACACAACAAATAATAATAAAATACATGAAATAAGTAGTTAAATGTTTATACATAAACAGTAAAAATAATAAAGTAATAATATTATAAAATTACCTTTAACACTTTTAGGTTTCATCTTCTTCCAGAGATTATAAACATCATTGAATTTCTCTTCGCATACAAACTCGATTTAGGAAACAAAATATATTAATTGTTAATCTTATATATAAACCGATTTTAATAAGAAATTGATATATTTATTATCATAACAATATAACATACCTATGATAGATTTAGCGTTATGTAGTTTGAAAGGTGGTTATTGTGAAATATAAAACTGGAATAAAATAAGAGAGAGAGAGTGTGTAGAAGATATTTATCTAAATCCTAATTCATCTGAATAAAATAAGAGAGAGAGAGTTTGAAAGGTGGTTATTGTGAAATATAAAATCTGGAATAAAATAAGAGAGAGAGTGTGTAGAAGATATTTATCTAAATCATAATTCAACGACAATAAACTTTGTCGTTTTGGGCCATGGGCTCATTTAGGACTGGTAATAAGATATAAAATTATTTGTCCAACAAAACTAAAGCCCAAAATATTTTTGAATGTTATACACGGTTGAAATGACCATGATCCAAAAGAATCGAGTATCAATAAAGTCATATTTTAGGACCCGAGAACCGAACTGAAGATCATGTTTTGTTCCCATTTCAATTCTCAAGTCCGATACAAGAATTAAAGTTTTACTTGATAGGAACAACAAATTTTTAAAAACCGCCAAAATTCAATATTCTATATATGTTTGCACAAAATCAAACTAATTAGGATTTTGTTCTACTTAATTTGGTGTTTAAAATATACATTAAAACTTGGTGATAGATAAACATATAATATGGTGTTTACTCTTCAATTTCAAAAATAGCAATCCGGTTTCAAGCATTGTGGTTGTAAGTGGTGAATTATTTTCTGTTATTTGATGAATAGGAAATGAATTCAACGCTTTTCGATCGATCCCGGCCCTTTTAGGATCCCGAGTTTCGCCTTATTTGGTGGAGTTTGAAATAGTTGTTTTCGTGTTTCTTTTAATAGATTGTAAATTGTCTGTTGGTAGTATATCATGAAAGTGTTTAATAGATTGTAAAATGTGAACCTGATTGCTACTGTATCGCAACCTGATTGCTACAAACCTTTTTACATTGGTTTTTACAGGGTATTTGAAGATATCAAAAACATATGCCGTACTATTGTAATAAAACACCTAATATATGAATACCATTAAGAATTATAGTTCTTTCGTCCTAAACATCAACATTACATAATTAAACATAAAAGGTTCACCTAAAACATACACCAGAACATACTACATAGAATACCACACGATGTTCTAAAAAGTTATATAATCTTAATCATCCACATTACATAATTTCAACACATAAAACTTCGGTTATCCATATCATGCTTACAAACATGGAATATGGGGACTTGAAATTGCCTTCCTTCTTCACGATCGTGAATGATTTGAACAATCTTCATCTAATAAACATAAAAACAAAAATATATAATAATTTAACTAAATATTTTAGTATATTTTACTTGAAAAGTTCAACTTTTAGAATATTTTCTCATGTAAAAATAAAATATTTTAAAGTTTTGAACATTTTCACTTATGAAAAGTTCAATATTGATCAAATATTTTCTCATATAATTGGTGTAAAATAAACATAGAATGGTATAAGCTAACCTGATGAAATTAAAACAACCTCCTTATCATCATTGACGTCCTTATCATCATCAGTTATTTCAACTGTTTAATTAAAGTATTAGTTAATTCACCTTTTCTCATTATAAATGCTTAAGAATAAAAAAAATGTATATTAATTTACATGTTTCTTCTACATTATTACAATATCGAAAACCTGGAAGAGTGTATTCACTGACTGAAAAAATCAAACGTTTTTGGGAAATTTAATAGAATGATAATAGTGGCCTTACATCAGATAATATAATAATCTATCGATTTGAAATATTTTCTAACCTTTACTAAGTGTCGTTAGAAGCTTCAAAGATACTTTGAAACATCACACTCAATTGTTTCCCATTTGTCTATATAAAAAAAAGATGAGCTCCTTGCCATTTGTCTTTCAGGTTTAACTATAAAAATAAATACAACTTCAGAAGAATAATATAAAAAAAAGATATTAACTAAAGTAAAGATAACATACCATAATCACTGGATTCAATGGCTTTATAAGTAGCATCTACAATAACAAGAATATATAATGTCAATTATAATTTTTTTTTGATTAAAATATGAATATTATTTAACATACAAAGATTTGGAATGGCTTTTTCACATGTGAAAAAAAAGTATTTAAAAATCGAAACTTAAGTATCTTTAATTTTTCAAACTAACTAAAGAACTATATATTAAACTACAAATTATGTTCTAAAAATTAAAAAATAAAATAAAATCTAATAAATAGATTTGATAAAAGCCAAGTCCAATAATCCAAATTTAAATACAAAATATTAGAATGTATTTAGAATACTAAATAAAATGTTACAAAAAAACACAATACTAGCATTTCAAATTTAAATTTTACCCTTACATCTCCTTGCCATTTTTGTCTTACACCTCCTTGCCATTTGTCTCTCAGGTTTAACTATAAAAACAAATAAAATTTCAGAAGAATAATATAAAAAAATATATAAAGTAAAGTAGAAATAACATACCATAATCACTGGATTGATCAGTTTTAGAAGTAGCATCTACAATAACAAAGAATATATAGTGTTAATTATATTGTTTTTTGATTAAAATATAAATATTATTTTATCATACAAAGATTTGCAATGAATTTTTCACATGTGAAAAAAATTACACTAAAAAACGAAGTATCATTAAGTTTTTAAAATTAACTAAAGATGTACATATTAAACAACAAATTCTGTACTGAAAAAAATACATCATTTTAATCAACAGACTTCATAAAACCCAAGTCAAATAATCAAAAAATGTATTGATAATCATAAAGAAAAACAAAAAACACTAAACAAACACAATACTATCATAGAACAAAGAACGAGAAAAAACACAAAAAAACAAACCTTTTGAAGCCATTAACAACCAAATTTTATCTGAACGATCACCTGATAATAATAAAACTAAGAATTAAAATATTAATGATAGATGTAATATAATAAACAAACAAAGTATAGTCTAAATAAATAAATAAAAATAAATAATTTTAGAGGCGGCTTTACCGTTGAAAATGAAAATGAAAATGAAGAAGAAACAAACTAGGGTTTCAAATAGATGTTATAATGCCAATATAATTAAAATATTTTTACGTTTGAGGCTTTGATGAAATGAAAACGGATTTATTATAAAAACACACTACTTAAGTCCATAATAGATTAATTTTAACTTTCAATTTATTACTATCATTTCATTAAAATATTTTACATTTTATTTATAATATATTATATTTTATAAAAATATTTCATAATATTTCAACTTTTGAATATTTTAAATATTTCAAAGTTTGAGAAATATTAAATATTTCAAAGTTGGAGATAATTTTCACATGTGAAAAGTTCATTATAGATAAAAATATGATTTTTTTGATTATCTAAGCATTACTGTTTGTTATATAAAATATAGATCAAATTAAAAAGATTGCTACATAGCTTCATCTGCAATAAAAAGTATTGTACATGCCTATATGATGTTGGTGATTATGAGCAAAGCAGGATAACAATCAAACAGGAGGACCCCTAGCGTCAGTAAGCTACTTTTTGACAAACCCAATCAGTTGCTCTGCTGTGATTATGTCATTTCCTACCATATCAGCAGGAACTTCCAACTTCAGTTCTAGCATTTTCTGCATAACCTTTACAGATACAGGATACTTTACAGATAGAGGATACTTGACATCTATAAACAAAGTGAGAACTAATCCGACAAGTGCATTAAATTTTCCCACAAGTGTGAACTAATCCCACAAATGCACTAAATTAACAATGTCAAAAATTCAATATTTCAACTTTCAGAATATTTTCACATATGAAAATTTCAAAAATACTGATGTAATAAAATATGTTATAATGGAATCCTTTATATCAAATTTGTCAAGTCAATGATGATAAACTAAATTTATTCATTAAACTATTAAATTTATTAAAAATATAAAAATGATAAAGTTTGCATAACATAAACTATAACCTGTTTTTACAAATATAAGCTGCTGTAAACTATAAAACAATAAAAATATAACCTTATGTAAAAAATTATATGCTGTAATCTATAAATGTATTTTGAAACATTTTGGCCAATATATCGAAATCATTTTTCCTCTAAGCTTCAATCACTTTTTTCGCCTACATCCCTATTAGCAATATCATATAGAATCATCTTCCTCCTTTCATCTTCTGATTTATCCTCAAATTCTTGAACCAACTTCAAAAACTTATTCGTTAACAAATTCAGGTCAGACAATAAAATCTTCGCAGCAAATCTTGATCGCAATAAATTCAGTTGTATACTTTGTTTCAGAGACTCCAAATAAAGACCACAATCCCAATTTTTTAAACCGTTGTAACTTTCCATATGAAGCATTAAAAAAACACCACAATCCACATGATTATTCTTCGTCCTCCATTTCATTTGCATCCTTGATGGGTTTGTATTTCTAATATCTTCATACTTTGGATGTTTAATGTGATCTAAATAGGCAACAAGAACTTTTTTCTACAAAACAAATTAATAAGAAAAAAAAATATCTTTTTAGTACGAATTATTATAAGAACATATATAAAAACAGTTGGGACGATAGTAGAATAACGCTAGTGATGAGCAATATTTAATGATTGCTAGGAAATCTGATAAGGATTGGTGTAAACAAACGACTAATGTTTGCATCTAAAATTTCACATGTGAATAAAAGGGAGAAATATACTTACAATTTCTTCAGGAATGCCATAATATCTTTTACTGAAAGTAGGTCCATTGGCACTATTGTCAATAACTTTAAATGAACCATTTCTGAAATCAACACATATAAGATACATGTGTCCTTCATGACAAACAGGGAAGAAAAGCTGCAGTAAAAATAAAAGCAGCTTAAAAAATTTGTTAAATTTACATATCAACTATACATTAGTTACTGAATTTTAAAAATAAAAATTTAAAAACATACCATATCAAATGTTTTCAATGACATAAGATGCTTTTCATCATTTCTAAAACTTTCTTTAATTCTTTTTGTGAACACTTGTAACTTCTCCTGATCAGTATGCTTTTCAATAAAGTATGATGGATTCTGCATAATAAATAATGAAATTATTGTTTTTAAATTTGATAAATACTATAAATATATATAGTTATATATAACAAAATTACTTACAATCACAGAGATTTTAAAGAAAAATCTGGATGGTAACGTATCATCTTCTTTATATAATTCCAAAACGTTGAGAATCTCTGACCATATATCGATGACATTCGTTGACAATTCCAAACTTGGGGTTAATGTTTCCATATCAACATGAGTTAAACAATGGCCACTTTCACTTTTAAAAATTGGTTCCCTGTAATATTTGAAAAAAATAAAAAATAAGATTAGCATATAGTCAATATTGAATAGATAAAAGGACTTCTGAAATATTAATATTTTTTAAAATAAAGTTACCATTTAGGCGCTGTCATTGCAAATAATGTATTAGCAACAATTTGTTCATCTTCTGAAAGAGGCTTTTTAGGGTTTACAGGTTTATACTGAAAAGGAGAAAGACGATCTGGTCCATCATATATATCAACATCAGCATAACTTAAATCATCCACAGAACATCCAAAATCTGCCAAAAAATATATAATAAAAAATAATATTAATTGTTATAAACATGATTAATGTATAAAAAAAAATAAAAAAAAATAAACTTAAATTGATATTTTTTCACATGTGAAAAATATTATAAATTGTGATAAAATTACAAATATTTATGTTTTTTCACATGTGAAAATGAAAATTGTAAAAATAATATAATTGAAAATTGTAAAAATAATATAATTGATATATGCAAAAAATAATAATTGAAAATTAAAAAAAATAAAAAAAAAAGTTTTAATAATTAATATTATTACAAACCATAATAATCCACAAATCATCAAGTTTTTGAATAAATTAAACCTTGATCATCTACCAGAAAATCTTCAACTGCTATTTGAGAATCTAAAACTTCTTCAGTTTCAGGTTGAATCACTTCCGAGTCTTTTTTTTTATGAGAATGTAACATGAGATCTTCATCCAGTTGTTTGTTTTTTGAGGGATATTCTTTCGAAGTAGTAGAATCTTGAATTGGTGACCCAGCTTGAATTTTTTCAGTGCTCATTTCATCTTTATCTTCTGCTTCTTTTGAAGAATGTTGAACATCTACCTGAGAATCTTGAACTGCATTCCGAGAATCAACTTTGTAAGTAGTAGAATCAACTTCAGTTTCAGCTTTTCGAGAATCTTGAACTGCATTCCGAGAATCTTGAACTGCTTCTTTTGAAGAATGTTGAACATCTAAAACTTCTTCAGTTTGTGTGTCTTCTTTATCAACATCTTCTGCTTTGTTATTTTCAACACCTTGTGCTTCATATTGCATCACTCCTGAGTCTTTCAAAAATTCTGCACATTCTCCTCCCTGAATTTTTTCAGTGCTCATTTCATCTTTATCTTCTGCTTCTTTTAAAGAATGTTGAACATCTACCTGAGAATCTTGAACTGCATTCCGAGAATCTAAAACTTCTTCAGTTTCATCTTTGTAAGTAGTAGAATCAACTTCAAGTTCAGGTTGAAGAACACTTGGTGGTCCAGCTTGTGTGTCTTCTTTATCAGCATCTTCTGCTTTGTTATTGTCAACACCTTGTGCTTCATATTGCATCACTCTTGAGTCTTCCAAAAAATCTTCACATTCACCCTTCTGAGTTTCATGCATCTGGAAA
This sequence comes from Chrysanthemum lavandulifolium, assembly GCA_022545495.1. NCBI lineage: Eukaryota > Viridiplantae > Streptophyta > Magnoliopsida > Asterales > Asteraceae > Chrysanthemum > Chrysanthemum lavandulifolium. The sequence continues at coordinate 231,660,375 of CM040245.1, read as the reverse complement.
ACTTCCTCTATAACTTTATTAGGTTGTTTTTCAACTGTTACTTCTTCTACACATTCAGTCAAGCTAGGACGTCTATTTGTATCAGAAACATTTACAACTTCTTCATTTTCACCTTTACTGTTTTCAGCTTGAATAACAATTGGTGCAGAATCTTGAATTGGTGACCCACCTTGAATGTTTTCAGTGATCATTTCTTCTTTATCTTCAACCGTATCCTTAATGATTGGTGATCCAGCTTGTAGAACACTTGGTCCAGATTCTTGAATTGGTGACATAGCTCGGCTAGTACCAGTTTCTTCATTCATATTTTTTTTATGATGGAATATCTCAATGCAGTGATCATTTCCCTAATAATTAAAAAATTAGCATTAATAAAAATTTAAAGATAGTTTCACATGTGAAAAATATAAGTTATTAAAAAATAAAGCAAGAAAAAATACTTTTCACATGTGACACAATTTACTTTCGCATGTGAAAAAAATCTATAAATTTTTATAAAAATCAAATGGATTTAAATTTTACCTGACTTTCATCATCTGAATTGACTGAAGTTTCATTCATTGAAATATCATGATCTCCCATAATCCCTTTCCCTTTCCCCTTCTCTACCAAATCATCATCTTCCTCTACCAAATCAGCAAAATCCTGAAAAATCAAAGATTGTGTTTGTTAACCATAAAGGTATGGAAGATACTAATTTGATTACTTAAAGGTTCTAACTTGTAACTCAAGTAAATATAAGGTTCTAACTTCTAACTTCTAACTGAAGGAAATATAAGATAGGCTATCAGATGTCACAGTTTTTGAGAGGTTCAGTTCCCAGGTTTCTGCTGATAGAACTTCCTTCGCTGCTGGTAGTGATAAGATGCATAAAAAGTTAAATGTTTGCATATGCTGTTACTTCTTTGGAGACACCTGAGGTTTCTACTCAAGATATCTCTTCACCTACTGGGGTTGGTCTAATTCTTTGGGGTGATTTAAAGGTATTGTTTTCCTTTGACGACATTATAAAATATATTAAAAAAAATACCTTTGACTCTAAGCCACAAAAATCGTCTTGTTTCGGTAATAATCCAAAACCTCCAGCCTCGAGTTCTAATTTCTCTCTATACTTCATTAAAATTGTCTTCCATTCTTTGATTACTGGCCTTTGACGAGAAACAGGAAAACGATCACATCTTGTTGAATCAAGATATAAGAGCTACAAATTAAAAAATTTACGTAAATAATAAATTCAAATAAGTGAAATAAGCTATAAATGAATTTATATGTAATGAGTGATTACTTACAGTCATAAAAGTGATTGGACCTGTGAAGTAGTTGGAAAGTCTGTAATCCCACTTTTTTATGCTTGGAGCCAAACAATCTATTATATATTTGCACCAATTTACACTTTCAACTTTCTCAAGGACATCATCATTTATAATCTTCAAAATATTCAAATTACAAGCTCCTTGCGTATCACACATCCCCATTGTATTTGCAAAGAGTATCAAAAAATTCATTTTAAACAACTTCCCACAATCATTTGTTGAAACTATAACATCCGTTATATCATTCGGTCGGATGTCATTCTTCCCAGACTTAAGAGGAAATTGATTTAACCACTCTTGGATAAAAGTATCATCTGCCTTTCTTTCTTTCAAGGAATCTAATGACATTTTTCCTATAGGAATACCAAGAACTTCATGTACCTTACTTTCTATAACATCTATATAACCATTACTTAATGGTAATTTCATTACTTCCACATCTAACTTAGAAATAACATAATATCCTAAACATTCGGGGATATCGTGAATCATCATCCCAACAAAACCTCCAAAACCCATTTCTATTAAAACCTCTTGCCTTTTAGCATTTAAAATGCTTATTGCGTAAAATGAGCAGCTTGGTCTTGTCCTTGTTCTAATAGAAGTAATTTTATCATTATCTTTTACTTTTTTTTTTTTTGTCTTTGGTTTAAAATGATCATCATTGTCCTTATTTTTCCTCTTTCTCTTACCAAAATCATCACCAGTAGTCTTTCTTGGTCTTCCCCTCTTACCAGCAGTTGAATAATCAGTTCCTTTTCTTGCCTTATCTATAAAATAAAATTAAAAAATATTAATAAAATTTATTTTTCACTTGTGAAAAATTAACAATATGCATACTAAAAAATATGAGTTTTACTGTTTTCACATGTGAAAACTAGGCTGTCAACACAAAATAATCTGAAAAAGTGTTATTGTAGAAAGGAAATAGTTGTTTTTCAACAAAAGGTATAACCGAAAGATGTTAATAAGGATGTATGGCAAAATGTATGATAAAATGATATGATGACTAAGCTAAAACAGAATCATGGAATTAGATTAAAGTTATTTACCAGAATTATCACCACAGACTTTTTTGGTCTTCCTCTCTTACCAGCAGTTGACGAATGAGTACATTTTTTTGCCTTATCTATAAAATAAAATAAAAACTATTCAAAAGATATATTTTTCACTTGTGAAAAATTAAAAAATATGTATACTAAATGACATGGTTTAGTGTTAGCCTGAAAACACAAAATAATCTAAAAAAGTGGTATTGTTTAAAAGAAATAGTTATTTTTCAACAAAAGGTATAACAAAAAGGTGTAAATAACGATACAATCTAAATTAGAATAATACAAAATTAGAATAAAATTATAGATTAAATTTATGTACCGGAATCGTCACTAGCGGAATCTGTACTAACAGCATTATCCAAATCTAAATATGAATCTTCATCTGTAAAAAAATTATTTAATTTTTCAATGTCAAGTATTAGAAAGAAACAGAATGTATGGAAAAGAGTGTGATAAAATGAAATGATGACAATACTAAAGAAGAATCATGGAATCAGATTTAGTTTTTTACCAGAATCATCACCAGTAGTATTTCTTGGTCTTCCTCTCTTACCAAAGTTGAAGAATCGCCTTTTCTTGCCTTATCTATAAAATAAAATAAAACTATTAATAAAATATATTTTCACTTGTGAAAATTAACAATATGCATACTAAAAAATATGAGTTATACTATTTTCACATGTGAAAAATAGGCTGTTAATAAGGATGTATGGCAAAATGTATCATAAAATGATATAATGACTATGCTAAAACTGAATCATGGAATTAGATTAAAATTATTTACCAAAATTATCATCAGCAGACTTTTTTGGTCTTCCTCTCTTAGCAGCAGTTGAAGAATGAGTACATTTTTTTGCCTTATCTATAAAATAAAATAAAAACTATTTAGAAGATATATTTTTCACTTGTGAAAAATTAAAAATATGTATACTAAAAAATATGAGTTATACTATTTTCACATGTGAAAACTAGGTTGTCAACACAAAATAATCTGAAAAAGTGTTATTGTAGAAAGGAAATAGTTATTTTTATACAAAAGGTATAACCGAAAGGTGTTAATAAGGATGTATGCCAAAATGTATGATAAAATGATATGATGACTATGCTAAAACAGAATCATGGAATTAGTTTAAAGTTTTTTTTACCAGAATCATCACGAGTAGTCTTTCTTGGTCTTCCTTTCTTGGCAGAAGTTGAAGAACGAGTTCCTTTTTTTGCCTTATCTATAAAATAAAATAAAAACTATTTAGAAGATATATTTTTCACTTGTGAAAAATTAAAAATATTTATAATTAAAAATATGGTGAAAACTATGCTGAGAAAGCATGGTTTAATGTTAGCGTGTAAAACACAAAATAATTTGAAAAAGTGGTATTGTAGAAAGGAAATAGTTATATTTCAACAAAAGGTATAACCAAAAGGTGTTAATAATGATACAATCTAAATCAGAATAATACAAAATAGAAAATAGTTGTTTAAATTACCTTTAATGACATTATCTATATTGAAATCAGAATCTTCATCTGAAAAAATAATAATAATAGTAATAAAAAAAAAAAAAAAAAAAAAAAAACGAACAAATTTAAATCATAATAATGCATTAATAGAAAAATATCTATTAAATTAAAATAAAATTACAGATTAAATTTATGTACCAGAATCGTCGGTAGCAGAATGTGTACTAACAACTGATGGAAAATTTCGGTCTTCTGTATAATCACTGGTTTTTTTTTGGTGTAGAAGAAGCAACTGCAATAAAAAGAATATATAATTTTAAGTATCATGTAAATATTAAATACGTTTAATAAAATGTTATATTAATTAATTTCAATACAATAAAAAAAATACTTTAAAATAACAAAATTAGTTTATGTTAAATTACCTTTAACAACATTATCCAAATCTAAAGCTAAATCTTCATCTGAAAAAAAAAATATTTTATTTTTAAATGTCAAGTATTACAAAGGACAGAATGTATGGAAAAGTGTATGATAAAATGAAATGATGACAATATTAAAGCAGAATCATGGAATTAGATTAAAGTTTTTTACCAGAATTATCACCAGTAGTCTTTCTAGGTCTTCCTCTCTTACCAAGATTGAAGAATTTCCTTTTTTGCCTTATCTATAAAATAAAATAAAACTATTTATAAAATATATTTTCACTTGTGAAAATTAACAATATGCATACTAAAAATATGAGTTATACTATTTTCACATGTGAAAACTATCTTTGAGAAAGCATGGTTTAGTGTTAGTCACAAGACAAAATAATCAAAAAAGTGTTATTGTAGAAAGGAAATAGTTGTTTTTCAACAAAAGGTATAACCGAAAGGTGTTAATAAGGATACTACGAGTGAAGAAAATAGTGAAACTCAAATTAAAACACGGTGTATTGCAAAATGTATGATAAAATGATATGACGACAATGCTAAAACAAAATCATAGAATTAGATTAAAGTTTTTAATGAATCATCACCATTAGACTTCTCTTGGTCTTCCTCTCTTAAAATATTTCAAAATAGAATTTCACATGTGACTAAAAATCAGAATACCATGACGAATTTCAATCGGATGTGAAATTTTGTAAAATAGAATCTTCACAAGTGATGAAAAATTTCGAAAAAAGTTTTCAAAAACTGTTTTTGTTTGTGATGATTTTAAGTTACACTTTTATGTTTTTCACATGTGAATACCTTTAATGACATTATCCATATTGAAATCCGAATCTTCATCTGAAAAAAAAAAACAAAAAAAAAAAACAAAAAACAAAAAAACAAAACAAAATTTAAATCATAATAATGCAAATTTAGAAAAAAATCTATTAAATTAAAATAAAATTATAGACTAAATTTATGTACCAGAATCATCACTAGCGGAATTTGTACTATCAGCATTATCCAAATCTAAATATGATTCTTCATCTGTAGAACAATTAATTAGTTTTATGTAACTTCTATAATCTATACAAAACAGAAACTAAAATTAGATTAAAGTTTTTTTACCAGAATCACCACTAGTAGACTTTCGTGTTGAATGACTTCCTTTTTTTTCGTTATCTATAAAATAAATACAAAGTATAAGCTTATAATAAGATATAAACAATTAATAGATTTGTTTATGAATACAAACATAACAAAAAACAACATTAAAAAAACACCTAATCTCTCATACTCTCAAAATTATAAAACTAAGAAAACAAACTAGTATTGGGGAATTTCATCACAAAAAAAAAAGAGATCAATAATGCAAGCGGCATTTGTCCAAAACTGTACTAGTACCAAATACTAACATACAAGAGCACCTATATTTATCCTAAACCACAGTAAACACCATTCAAAAGCAAACAAAAACACAACAAAAGTAAAAACTCATTAAAACTAAGCAATCTAAACATTTAGGCATAGACCTCAATTTCATCAGCTTAGCAATCTCAAACAAACATAATCCAATCTCAAACAAACATGAACCCAAATACACTTTTATTCTACCTCGTCACACTTCTTCAACCTCCAACAATCCTCTCGCCACAAATACACATCTCCACCGTTAATAGCACCAAAGATTAAAAAAACTCATCCCGAAGTTAGTACACAACAAAAGTCAAAACTTATCTTATTCTAAAAACTTATTGCCAAACACCTAAACATTATTGTACTCATATGTTGTTTTGAGAATTCAAATACTTAGCTTATACTAAAACTTATTGCCAAACACCCTTGTATGGATACTAATATATTCAAAAAACTATAAATAAATAAATAAATTGTTATTTCTATACTTTTACAATAATCATTACACAATAAATAAAATCATAATTATAAAAAGTTTACCATTAACAATTGGTGTATATTTCTTCTTTCTAGCGATACTCTTTCTTCTTCTTCTCTCGTAACATAGAAATTCTGAACAACAATAGATGATTAATAACAAAAACTAAAACAAGCAATAGTAATAATGTGTAAGAGGAAACTAACTTTGAATCGACGAATCTTGTTTTTCATCCATAAAATTAGGGTTCAAAAATCGATTTGGGGTTTTTTTCAAAAACCGATGACGGTGGTTTTGGGAATGATGAAAACTTTTTTAAAGTGATTAAATTTTGGTTTATTTGGATAATAAACTTTTTAGGATGGATTAAAATATCTGAATAATTTTTGGGAATTCTTTTTAATTCAGATTTGGATTGACTAAAGTGAGGGAAATGTTCAAGTGAAGATATGTGATATAAAAGTCTAGGGAGCGTTGGTGATTTGGATATTTGTTAACACGTGTGGTTCGGTTTGTTGTTTTAGTGTGACATGGATTTATTTATGTCACTTTGTAGAAAGGGTCTTTTTGGCTGGATCCAAAATCACTCAAAAAAAGAGTAGCCATAATTTCATATTCCAAGGATATATATGTAATAGCCCCGAAAAAGTAAAATCTCTTTGGCTCAACCGAAAATCCAATTAAATATAAAAAAAATCCAATTAAATTTAAACCCAGAAAAAGGGTATTATATGCAAATATAATGGAAAGTGTTTTGCTTAACATTCTAAATAGAACGTGAAAAAATATCAAAAATGTAATTGCAAACGGTTGTAACATTCGATAATTCACTTATAAAGTGTTTTGCTTAACATTAAAAATAGAATATAATTTACTTTCACTTTCCTCTTTTACAAATTTTGATTTGTAGACCATTTTTCTATTTTATGTAGTATAGATATAAAAATATTAACCTATTGAATATAACATTAATAAGTAGATAGTGTAAAATTGAAACAAAACAAAATAAATTATCTTAATTTGAAATTAATTTGTAAATATGATATTAAAAATGACCTACTTGTTTAGTATTACGATCGAATAAATAGCTTTTTAATGTGTTTATTGTTAGGGTTTTAAAACAAACACACCCTTAGACTTTCTTACTCTTTGTCTAGTAAGACATATGTAGGTGTTAGGTCACTAGTTTTACAACACAAGCTTATAAGAGAAAGAGATAAGGCGATTGAACAAGTAAACACACACACACACACAAGTATACTTAAAACCGGTTATGCGTAGAGTGAGTGAAAGAATAACTTGAACAACCAACCTTCAAATGAAGGTTATTACATGTATTTATAGGCAAGGAGCTAGGCAACACTCCTCTCCTTCCCTATTCCTTATTGGGCTTGGATCAAGCTTATGGGCCTTCTACATAAGCTTGACCTTAAACAAACATAAAGGCCATAACAAAGCTACCTATTACATATGAAATATAAATACTTGAAATCTTGTTTAGGAGTGATTCCAACAATCTCCCCTCAAGTATATATGAATGTAAACGGTGAAGGCGTTGATGTAATAGTAGTCGTGACGCCTTCCGCATTCTTCTTTCTTGTGAGAGGAATTGCCTTGATTCAAACAATCTCCCAGTAGAGAGATAGTTATCTTTGAACGGTTAAGCTTCACGTCATCTTTAACTTTGTTCTTTGATCATTTGTTCTTTGTGGTGAAAGTGATAGTATGTTGTTGTCGCATCGATCACCGCTCGGTGTCGCTTGTTGCTCCATGTCTCCACGCCATTCTTCAACATGCTCACACGCTTTTGGACGTTGGAAATCAATATCGATGAAGTTCTTTAAGTCTTTAACTTTGTAGATTCTTTGGTTGATGAAGAATCATTCGATCATTGTGTTGCTTTTGAATAGAACTTCCATTAGTGATGATGTTGGCGTGAGCATGAGAAGAATCAAGACGATCATTCCGCTCGAGCTTCCATAAGAAGAAAACATTGCAAACGGTTAGAAATAAGCGGTTTCCGCACTTACAAGTTTGAACTTGAGAGTGTTAACAACATAGTGTGAAAACACAACTCTAATTTTACAAAGGCCGCTCTGAACCGAGTCCCACAAGTGAGATAACGCGATGTACCGGGTACATCTACAGTTCGATGAGTCGAGGTACACCAAGCATCACCTCACGATCAGAGACCGTTTGAGACACACTCCGCGTAATCCACGGGAGTTACCGAAGCGACCGCCGTGGTCGCTTTGATGTTGACCGGGCGAGTTTCCATTCAATCACCGAGGATCACGATGTGAACCTCTCATAAATGTTCTCGACAGATTGCTAAGATCCGTGAAGGACTCGATATGAACCACCAATCATCAAGATCTTATTTGTTGATCAACAAGTGATTAAATGTCAAGTGTTCCTAAGAGATCTTTTGATGAATCTCGTGGCTCTAGACTCAACAGTGCGTTTGGTTTTCCCGAGCGGAGACTAGGAGAGGTCTCCTTCTTCAATACCAGCGATCTCTAAGAGAAAGCCAATAGTTTATGTAGGGTTCCCGTGAGAATGAAACAAGCTTTCGCTGAGAGAAACTTGAGTGGCTAAGAAGGTTTAGTGCATGCGCCACCGGGTCCATGACGACTTTTAATCTTCAATACCGTGTCACTAAGTGACAACCAAGAGTATATGAATTGAACCCGTGTCCGCCCTAAGTTGAATAACTGGAGGGCTATTTCTTTTCACCCTTTTCTTTACATTTCTTTTGATTCTTCAACTCCTTCTTTCTCCGATTCTCATTTTCTCCTTTTTACAATCTTTCCTAAGGACTTCTAACACTAACTAATGGTAGTGTCCTTGGGTAGATCCCTCCGCTCAAGCGGATCATAGGACTGTTATTCCTAACCTTAGTCACCTTATAACTCCATGACTAACCTATGTTTGCCATTATAACCATCGTAGTTAAAATATCTCTCAAAGGGTTTGTTAATGAAAACATGTTTGAACCACGATGAGAGATGAATTTTGCATAAATACTCCCCTCCACATGTGCTTAATAGTTTTAATGGTTAAATGCACAATGAGGAAAGAGCGCACTTTATGAATTGATCCACTAAAGATAGACAATCTCCGCGAGACACGGTTACGTTGAATAGTTAAAGAGTTACATTGTCGCCTTTTAGGTGACAACTAGCTCTAATAACTATCTTGAAGGTGTAGACAAACCTTGGAAGGTTGTCAAACCCGCGAGTTCATGTCTATCAAAAGTTTCTCGAATGGTACCTTCTACTAAGACAAGACCTTTGCGAGACACGCTTACATCACTAGCGAACTAGCTTGAAATTATTACCCGTCCAGACAAGTCTTTTCGAGTTACAAACAGCTTTAGTACCGTCAATTCGTTGGTTAAGTCCGAGGTACACTGATTCATTTGCATTTTGTACAACATATTTCTTATCACACAATTTTCTCCCCTCAAAAATGGCATATAAAATGTTATTTTTGAAACATTTGAGAATAAATATGACCATTTTGAGTTTTACGGAAGAGTGACCATCGTGAACAATTTATGAACAAAGTTTTATATCAAATACTCCCCTCAACTAGTAATATAAACGGTTGAGGTTTTGAAAATCATATGGGAAGTACTTGTCTTTTGAGCAAAACCTTGAATAATGAAAGGTTTGATAGGTTTTACTCAAAAATAAGAAGCTTTCGCTCCTTTTATAAGGATTGTGGCACCGAGGCGCACTACGTGGTCCTTTCTTGACCATTACGGGTTGTACATCGTTATGTGCACAAGCCATTCACATATATAAACATTCATCCAAAATCATATGAAGGAAACAATTCAAGGGTACCGGAAGTGCGTGATGTTCCTAGGAGCATGCATGCGTTGAAAGCCGGTGATGTTTATCCCGGGTCTACCACCAACATAGCTCTCCAAGCGCCTCGAATCGATCCCTTCTCGAACAACCGCTCATCAATCATGGTGATGATCCTTCACATCCCTTCTATCCCGAGAGTTCCAAAGCTTAGGATTCCCAACCTTCAGCGATATCCTTCAATCAGATGCCAATCCATCTCTAACCATCTTCAAGGTATGATCCCGAATTTGTGGAGCTCACTACACGCCATTAAGCGCTCGCGAAGTTCACCGCGTAAACAATGCCGAAAGGTTTGGCCGATGAGCGTAAGTTGTTTGAGCCGGTTGATGTCGGAAGATCAAGCCGTGGTGGAGTGAAGTTTACACGTTTCGATATGATTCAACGACCATCCGGATATCTTCGACACGTTCTTTGATCACAATGCGTCTAATGAAGATGAGAACCGACTTGATAAATTCACGTTGAATTTCAATGAGAATTGTCTCATACGACCACGTACTTTGGCAAGGTACATGTCTTCGATGTCGTTGAGTGACAAGTTCTCAAAGTCACCTCGAGAATTCATAGTCTTGTTCATCTTGTCGTTTGACTATGATATTCTTCAAGAATGTGTAGTCCCATTTAGACTTGAGATCAATGTGTTTGATGGCCACGATGTTCTTTGAGCAATACACTTCATGTTGAGACTTCAACCGTGCACCAGAGTAGATTCTTCGCGCTCGTGCCAATGATGAATCCCATACAATGCATCTTGGTCGTATGTTTGCACTTTGTCGAAAACAAGTGATTTGCACGTTCCTCGATAGCTATGCGCTTTGAGTAGGTAGTCACTGGAATGGAAGAGTTAATGATGTAGCGATTTTCTTGAACCATCGCCACCATGGAGAAGAAATTCCAGATCCGTGTTGAAAAAATATCCGAAGGAATCCTTGGTTCATCCGGTTGGCGATTGTTGGTAGAGGTTTGGTCCAACAAGGTAGTATGGAGGGTTGTTCCGTTTAGTGAAGTCGATGTTTGCTTCGGGTTGAGCCAATCCATGTTGTTAGACATGGCTCGAGCAATGTTTTCAAGGTGATATTCAACCTCGATTGCACTTTCCGAGCTGTTTTTCAACGTAAGGAATGCGCCATTCTTGATGCGCTTCAACTCGGATTTCGCCATCTTCTTCACACGGAATCGTTCTTGCAAGATTTTGCATGCTCCAAAGGTACTACCGTCTACCAATTCTTGACCTTCTTCGGGTAGGGAGTGTTGTTAACAAGTGTGGAGAACCATTCAAATTCGCGGTTGTATCGTCATCTAGCCATGATACGACATCCGGTGAGTCGTCTTTTTCTTGCTTTTAGAAGGCCTTGATGATGATTCGGGTTTCTTCACTTGTTTGGGAGAGGAGGGTTGTTGTTGGGGCTCAGGACCTCTTCATCGTCACCACCCGTATACTCAAAGTGATCACCGCTTTCGAGTCAAGGTGGTAACTCGAATCGTCCCGAGGTTTATCGGTGGAAGACCGTGGTGGAGAAGACTTTGTTGTGCGTGAAGTTCGATGTGGAGGAGGTGGCATAGATGTAGATTGACCAGATCGCTCGACGCTTAGGTGCGAGTCCTTATCCTTATCATCGCCATCTCTTGGTCTTTTGGGTTGAGCGGTCGACTCCTTGCATGATGATCCGAGTTGATAGTCAAGTAGAATTTCAAAAATTTAGCTTCATCCAAGTAAACGTTCGATCTCTTTGACATTTGCATCACTAGTTTAGCGATTAGTTCGATTCGGATAGATCGACTTCTTTTGCCATTGTATGTTTGACCAATGCTACGATGTTAGGGTGAGTTGTCCGAAAATACTTTTTTGTCACATCGGGGACGGTGTCGAGAAGAAACTTGTGGGTTTGTTCTCTTGCGACTTTTCCAGTTCCTTTTGGACTTTTGGAACGATATCCTGAAGGTACTTTTGAGTGTAACCTTCAATCATTTCATTTAGTTCCCCGACGATGACTTCTCATGAATTCTGAATAGCTTTCCTATCTTTCCGCATCTCGTCATTCTCATCATGTAAGTCTTGCATTTGTTCAAGATACCAATTAAGTTTTCTTTGAAGCATGTCCTTCTTTCTAACTTGTTTGACAAATTTTCACAATTCTTGCATGTGTTTGAGAAATCCAAGATTTTGGTGGTTTCTTCACGGATTGGATGATGATCCGTTGACTTAGTTGATGGTGGTGGTGATGAATGAGATGAAGAGTCCGATGATGAGGAGACATGAGGAGACTTCATGTCCTTAGGAGTTTCGAGGTTTTCTCCTTTGAGTGAGTTGGACTGCCTAGAAGAAACTTTGTATAATCATCCTCGTCATCCTTAGACTTTTCTTTCTCGCCTCCTGCTTCTCAAAATCATACTCAATAGTGTCTTCAACAGCGGTTGTTGTTGCGAAAGAGTGGTGGCACCGGATCCCTTATCGGGTTGATTAACCGCATCGGGATCCGGAGAGGAGCAAGGCACACCACTTGATCCTCCGGGCCACCCATTTGATCTTTAGCAAATTCAAGCACCTTTTGAATGTGTCGAACGTTGTGAAACTTTTTCCGTATGATTTCTCCAATTGCTCTTCTTCATCTTCTTGAGCTCTCATCATAAGGTACAATGGTTGGAGTCTTCCTTTTCTTGGACAAATTGGAGGACTTGGAGGTTTTGTCACCGAGGTGTGTTTTCGATTGCGATTGCGAGTAATGAACCTCTTCATCCGCTCTTAGTCTTGAGCTCTCATCCCTAAGTTGTCTTTGAGGTTCAAGTGTGGGAATAGGTTCGGCTTCCTTTACGGAACAATCCTTTTAGAAGGAGCTTTCCTTTAGGAACCTTCCTTTGACTCGCAAACTTGTTGTGCTTCCTGCGCTTCTCTTCTCGTTCTCCGACCGTGTTCCGAAGATTTTTCGTCAAGATGACCAACTTTGCCTTGTCTTACCGCTTCCAGATATCTTTGTGCGCTTCAAGCTTTCGACATCTTCGCTAGAGGAAACTGCAATACAAAGACCTTGTTTCTTTGTGGACGCTTCCTTGATTCTAACAGTGAGAATGGGTTCCGTCAACATATCGTGATTGTCGGGGTCATTGAGCCTCTTGGGAATATCGGGATGAAGTCCAAGTGCTCTCTGATCAACAATTTAGTATATCCGATGTAGGAATCTTTGAGCCAAGTTTGTTGAGAAATGACATCATGTCATCCCAAATCGAGCTTCAATGGCGATGTGTTTCATGTTGACAAATGCCCAAAATATTTGCGCTTCTATGAGCTTAGGATGCTCATAGCCGCTATCACGACCGTAAATGACTTGGTGATGATCATGTAGAGTGTTCTCCATGGTTGAGGAATACTCTTAAGCTCTACGTGAGAGTGCTTGGTGATTACTCCCGTAGCCTCATCATAACCGATGTTGATTAAGAATTGGAGAGTTAACTCTTCAGGTGTGGCATAAAGTTTGGTTGGATTGACTTGTGAATAAGGAGAGCAGCCTTTAAGTCCGCAGTGTAATGGTGACTTGTTTGTGATTTAGAGTCACCGTCACCGCAGCCCTTCCTTTGACCCTTTCCATGGTGTTCCGAATCGTTGGATATAGATCTCGTGAACTGCTGCAGAATGTGTGAGCATGTTACGATATGGATGAGTCCTCGAATGTCAATAGCGATTAAGCATGAAGACTCGAGCAAGTGAGAGTCTTGAAGTCAACTCGAGATTATTCTTTCCAATCTTCATTGGGTAGCCATTAGGGTAGATGTCGAATGGAGAGAACATTTGGTGCATCCATGTTTGGTTGAGCACCATGTCGTGATCTCAAATAATATTAGCCAAAAGAACCAACATATCGAAGACATAATGTTAGTCAATGTAAGGTCTTATTGTCTAGTTATTTAATGTACAACGTCAATGATTGTTACGAGTCCTAAGTCACTTGTATGTCCAATAGTCTAATGATGTCGTGAAATGTTTCGTGAGTTAGTTAACTTTAAGTTTTAAAGCTTATGTTATCACTTATTGTTCACAACATATCAAACGCTTTGGTTTATTAGTGACATTATTGGATTCGTGACGTTATGATAAGTTTATTAACAAGTTTTGTACACGTAACAATTCATAATGAAGGTCAAAATGGCTTAAGCGTAGGATTGACAAAGTTACGCGTGAACAATGTGACATACGCGTGGCGAAAGCTTATGCGTAGGATCCTTTCTTATGCGTAAGAAATGTTACGCGTGGGAAAAGGGACCTTACGCGTGAGCTTACGCGTGGGCGATAAAACCTCACGCGTAAGGCTTACTCGTAAGAGTAGACCTTATGCGTGAGGTCATCACACGCATATCCTTCACAGATACGCCGTAGTCCCACCGTAGAACCTTACGCGTAATAGTTATGCGTAGGTTTTATTTTACGCATAACATCACTACGCGTAGGGCAATCCTTATGCGTAGAGAGTCTTATGACCTTGATTCTGGAGTGTTTAAGCGTAGCAAAGCCGGAAAAAATTCATCAACTCATCAATGTTCACACAAGACAACAATTTATCACAGATAACAACATCCTAGTCCATGTTAATCGTTACTGTGAGAATCACATACGCGTAGTCTAAACCCTAAACTTACGCGTATGAGATTTAGCCATGGGATGAACATCATATTGATTCTGGTAGTTCTAAGAAGTCCATAAAGTAGTTTTATCCAAGTTTTAACATCAAATAAGCCTTGAATCAAAAATACCCAATTTATATGAACTTGAACCCTAATTTTCGAATTAAGTATCATAGTTGTTTCTGGGTGATTTCTGGGTTTACATGTGTTCAATTGAACTTGAAAACAACCTTATATGACTATCTTTATACCAAAACCTTCACATTTGAAAAGACCCAATTCTACGATAAACCCTAAATCTCAAATACACTCAATTGTGGTTCTAGGTGCGTTTGATGTTTAGAAAAGTATTATAGATGATATTAAATCATTTTGACACAATCCTTTTAACTTCAAACACATAAACAAGATTATGTGTTCATACGCATACGCGTAGAACACAAAATCACCCATAGGTTAAAATCAAGCCGTTAACTTTCAAAATGGTTTAAAACCATTGTTTGTAATCTTGTTATGAACACACAAACACTTACAAAATGAAGATCTGAGACACGCAATTCTTGAATGATTTTAGGCGTAGGATTTGAAGGTTTTTAGCAATAAATGTGGTTAAAATGGTAGGTGGGTATTTTATTGAAAAGTACTTTCGGATTATGACAGTTTCAGTCCCTCCACCTTTTCCTTTTTCAACCAAAGCCTTTTAACTTCCATTTAGGTTACCAAATAAAGATTTTTGAGAAAGAATCATGACGACACTCCCCCTCGGCTTGATAAATTTAAACGGTTTAAGAATTTTAGTCCGAGGAGTGTCATTGAGCCAGAAAGTCCACCATCATTCGAGATGTGATAACATGCAAGTACACTTATGTTTTGAAACGGTTAAGCGATAAATTTCTCCCCCTCAACACTTGATCGGAAAAATACTGAATTTTGAAAGATAAAAGTGTTGACGGAAGAAATGTACTTGCCATGTTTAAAGAAAATAGATGAGGGAATATTTTGGTGTTTTATCATGTTTTATATTTTGTATTTTGTTTTGAAAGATTTTATTTATTTACAAAAGATGTTTTGGTGTTTGATGTGTTTTTAAGACGGTTTTAAGAGGTCATCCAGCCTCTTGAGTCAACACCTCATACCAATTCGTGGATCAACTCATTAAACCTAGCGGGAGGCAAGGCTTTGGTGAGCGGATCCGCCAATTGGTATTCGAGACCACAAAGTATAATTCAACGGCACTGCTCCACATGATCCTTGATGAAATGATAGCGTAGATCGATGTGCTTTGATTTCGAAAAGGAATCGAGTTGCACGAGATTGCAATGGCACCGATTGTCGCAAAGACATCGGATTCTCAAATACATAACCATAGTCTTTGAGTTGTGTTCTCATCCAAATGACTTGAGCACAACACGCGGACATGGCTACATATTCTCGCTTGAGCTGATGACAATGATGTACAATCTCGCTTCTTTGATTGCCAAGACACCGCTTTATCACCGAGAAATTGTAGTGCTCTCAAGTACTTTTCCTTGAGTCTAGGCATCCTGCGTGATCGTCATGCCCGAGGGGCTTGTTTGAGACCATAAAGAGCTTTGTTCAGTTTGTAGACATGGTTCGGGAACTCGGGATCAACGAATCCATCCGTTGGTGACATAGACCGCTTTTTAAGTTGTCCATTTAGAAACGCCGCTTTGACATCCATCCGATAGACCGTCATGTTCATATGAGCCACGAACGCGAAATATCCGAACGACCTCAAGACGAGCAACCGGAGCAAAAGATTCTTCAAAGTCTATCCTTCTTCCCGACGATAACCCTTAGCAACTAGCCGTGACTTGTTTCGGATTACATTCCCTTCAAAGATCCAATTTGTTTTTCCAAATCCATTTTAGACCAATGACGAGACCCTCGCTTGGTCTTTCAACCGCCCCATACTTCAAGACGCTTGAATTGATTGAGTTCTTCTTGCATGGATTCAATCCATTGTCTTTTGTCATTGCATCCTTAATGTTTTTAGGTTCGATTGGCGACATGGTGAGTGCATAAATGCAATGTTCACCATCCGAGTGAAGACGTTGTCTCGTAACGATCGGTTGATTCGGTTGCCAATAATGTTAGCCGAGGATGGTCTTTTGTCCATCTATGTGTAGGGTTGATGTTGGTATACATTGTGCGATTCGAGGATTCAAATGGTTTGTTGAAGATTCCGCGACATCCGTGCAGCGAGCCTCATTGGCAAATGGGTTGAAGAACGATTTGGATCAAAATCTGCGGTGGGGTACATCATTCGAATATCATCACCGGTTCATCATTGTTGGAAGCGGTGTGTTCAACTGTTGTGTTGAGTCAATTGGTGTAGGTGCATCTTCAACAAGAGTTGTTGTAGCAGTGTATCGTATAGGAATATTGTCGTTGTGCAATGGAACAATGGATACACCGTGAGCACGCTTCATCAATATCGCCACGCAATGTAGGAGCAAATAACCTTTCCATTTGTTGACGAGTTAGTGAGGGCTTTCTTCACCGATGATGGGGTTTGAGGAAGTTTAAACGGTTGTGACCGGTTCTAAGTCATTATGCTCGTAAGCCATTTCCGTGAGTTCATCGAAATGAGCATGAATCGCTTCCATAACCTCCTTAGTTCGACGATTCCGATTCGAAACCTTTAGAATTGTCACAAGATCCAATAAAGACTCCAATATCGCCTTTTGCTTTGAGCTTTCCAAAATCATCACGATCATTATTCGGATAGCAAAGGGATCCAAATACATGAAAGTGTTTGAGGTTCGGTTTATAGTTGTGGACAAGCTCAAAAGGTGTTTTGTTGTGGCGTTTGTGATCATGGAACGGTTTTGAGTATAGCATGCAGATGATACGACACGCCCATAAGTAATCTGGAAGTTTAGCATTGATTAACATTGTTCTTGCAGCTTCCACTAACGCTCGGTTTCGTCTTTCAACAACTCCGCTTTTGTTCGTGTGTCCGCAATAGATGTTTGATGTCAATTCCACTTTCTCATAAAATTCACGAAGGGTTTTGTTAACAAATTCGGTTCCTTTGTCCGTGCTCGATGATTCCGACGGTGTTTTGAGTCGAACTCAGTATCTTTGTGAGAAAGGTGATGATCATTTGTGGAGCTTGGTCTTTGCTACGAAGAAAGTAGACCCAAGTCCATCGAGAGTAGTCATCAACGATTACTAAGATGTAGCGTTTGCCATTTATCGCTTGCACGCGCATGGGGCCACACAAATCCATGTGAAGAAGATGAAGCACATGTCGAGAGTCGTGTTCCACCTTTGAAGGAAAATGAGCACGAGTGCTTTTCCCTTGTTCACGTGTGAGCAAAGGTGATCTTTTGAATACCGGAATCGTGGAGTCCTTCAACTAGTTTGTGTTGAGCAAGATTGGTGATGGTTTGAAAGTTTAGATGTGAGAGACGACGGTGCCATAGCCGAGATTTTGTAGATGTTGCCTTAGAAAGTAAGCAATGGGAGAGGAAGCAACCATGTCTTGCATAGAGATAGTGTAGAGACTGGAATTACGAGAGCGGACATAAGATCGTTTCCTTGTAGATCACGAATGAAACAAGTTTTCTCCCGAAAGCAACCTCCAAATCTCCATCACAAAATTGACCTCATCGAAACAGACAGTGACCGAGGCCTTCCACATAGTAAACCCCGCTTATTTCGATGTTCCCATTAACATAATCTCCGTAGCCCATGATGGCTGCAAGTGATCGCTCCCGAATCGACGGTGCCAATGAACTTTGCAATAAAGTTTGATAACAGTTTAAGATTGCTCGTCATGTGTCGGGAACATCCGCTATCAACAATCCAGAGAATGATCAGATCACCGCATTACACATGCATTTACACGGATGGAATAGAAGTAGATGTGGAACCCAAAATGTTAGAGGGTTCCAAGCGTATACATTAGACATACACACATTGATAAGTTTAGGCATCCATTTAAATCCAAGTGTGTTATATATCCATTTATGCCATCTATAACTACTCTTTGCTTTAGTCTTAGTGAAAACACTAGGTGTTACTACATTCTTAGGAGGTGTAGTGGAGCTACTTTGTGATAGCAATGGTTGCCTTAGAATCTAAAGAAGGTGGTTTACCAAGCACGCACTTAGAATGATTAGTGGGCCTAGAGGTATTCGATTCTTAGGATTCCGTAATCTAGAGATTATAGCTTTAGCAACACATTTGTCATGACAATCGAATTCATACTCTTTTGACAAATATCACAAGGTGCATCGATCAATATCAAAGGTACTTAACGGTTTAGCATTCGTTACATCACTATTTCTATTACATTTGCCGACGCAACATCTATAGTGGAAGTAACATGAGTTTTATTCGATTCCTAGGGTGTTCTTCTACTTTAGCATTCCTTATTGATCTTTTCTTAGGTCGCAACTTCCTATTCTTCGCTTGAGTGCTCCTAGGCGTGAAGTGCGGACGCTTGGAAAAGATGCAACTATTCTGCTTCAAGAGAGGAAACACATTAGCAACTTGTGATTTGGCAGTGGGAATTCTAGGTTCACGATTACTAAGTGTGACCGGTGCTAATCTCTTAATCACAGAGAGGCGGAAGTTGTTCATACTTTCCTAACATTTCCGTAACTTAGAGATGGTGTGAATCGATTTTGATTTTCGTAACGAAGATTACCAAAGAAAATTCATGACTTCTCTAGTGTGAGCAAGATAGTGATCAAGTTCGTTTGATGCTTCATCTCGAGTCTTTTGAGTAAATCAAATATGACACCATATTCTGCTTAACTTTTAAAAGTTCTTGTTCATATTTTGAGATTTGACTTTTCAAAGACACGCTTTGATCATCCGGATGCTCAATATTAGGATCAAGATTTAGCACTCAATTGAGCGATTTTCTTTGAAAACTAAGTTGATGGTTGTGAATATCTTTTCACACCAATGAAGACGACGTTTTGCATTGTTAATTTCCGTGTAATCGCTTATTTTCGCTTTTAAAGACTCGATCCAAGCACATTATCGGTGTTCTCAACATTTACAACAGCTTTCAACAATATCGCAGAGATATGATCGATGCATATGGCAACGAATAGAATAGCACAACATTATGGATATCAAGACGTATAACATCTTCCAAGAGTCGATCAACATCTTTTCTCAACAGTTTCTTTTGCGTTTTGTGTTAGTAATAGATGTTTCGCTTTCTAAAACGTTTTCATTACCCCAAGTTCCTTATGAAAATCCTTTTCCCAGCAATTGCACAACTTTTCAAGTTTTTAACATTAGGTAAAAGATTTTTCTAAAAATGTCTCTTTGTTCTCGCGCCAGAGGCGATTGAAAATGTTCAACTTTGATTTCGATCGATATTCTATCTCATGTTGTAAAATTTTGAGGTCGACCATGAAAATGTCAAAATATCGAAGGATTTTTCGATTTTCGTGTTTTGAGTTTACTTCACTAATGGAAGGTAAAGGACCATAAGTTTGTGCAAAGACTGCTTTGGGATTAACAATAGAAGACTCGGGTGTTTTGATGATAACCCTTGGTGTGTTAGAAGAATCCGTTGGTGTGACGAAAGTGACCGCGTTTTATAATTAAAAGGTTTGTTGTAAACAACATTTTTAATTTTGATCGACTCGCCTCTTCGCATCTAATTCCTCTTGACGATGGTATTCAACAACACTCATGACAAGATTATCAATTTTGTATTGTGACCGAAACTTCGTGAGTTGGTTTGAATGTTTTAGTGAAAGCTTTGGTTTGTAATCGCCTAGATTTTTCCATATCCATTTGGATTAGGTTTTAAGGTAAACTTTTCAATAGTCATTCGATTCACCATGTTTGTAAACAACAGTTTTAAACTCTTTAAGTTTGTTTTGCAAACCGAGAATTTCTCGCAAGAAGGTCATCTACCCGATTCGTTGAATGCTTTTTGTATGCGGAGAATCTTTTTGACAATTTAACAACTCACCTTTAGCTTTTTGATTTTCCAAGGTGAGAGCGTTAATTTGCTTTTTATGTTCATGTTTCGCTTGTTCTAATTCGGACAACAAAGCATTCTTCGAGGCGGCTAGATCACGATCCGTCTCTAAATATTTTTCGCTTTGATGAGATTTTGCAAAGCGGCTTCAAAACCTTTTTCACGGTTTTCTTGAGTTTTGAAAAGTTGAGTTGCATTTGTAAACATTCAAAATCCTTGGTTAACAAAGCATTTTTACTTTTTAAGGATTGATTTAATGCATAACATTCCTCCATTTTGATTTTATGGTCTTGAATTAACCGAGCAAAATCCGGATGAGGCAACAGATCATCTTGTTCAACGTGAGTCTCAACATGATCATTCTTTAGATCCTCAAGTATGACCACGGAGTCAATTTGATTATCAAAGGGACCATAAGGTCGTCTTGATCGTCAAATGTAACTACTGTGGTTAACTTGAAAATCATCGAAGAAGATGTAGAAGACTTATTTTGAATAATCCGATCCGTCTTGGATTCGAGATATTGGCGGAGATATTAGTTCGAGATATGATGATGGTTTGTTCGGTACCGAGACAAGCCATCGATGTCATACACTGGCCCGAATCACTCATGTGTAGCTCATGCATATTAGCCATCAACATAACAAATGCATTAGCCTCGCAAGTCCTCCATATCATCATCTCGAGTCTCGCATCCGCCATAAAGCTCGTTTTGTTTGTGAGAGATCCACCGCTTCATCCTTAAGAGCCAAAAGTAAGGCCTCTTTGAAATAAGCACCGCCTCGAGTCCTTGGCTTTGGGCATGCATTAGCCAGTGTCCTTCTCATTGCGCTTGTAGCATCTAAGACCATTTAACCGATTCTCGAGCATTTCTGCTCCACCACTTGAGCTCATTGTTATTCCTACCCACAAGATTAAACCCTTGACCACCGCTCATCCGACGACCATAATCACGATTCGAACTTCAACACGCCCATTGTTCACAACACTTGAGTCCGTGTGTTAGATGAGGAACGAATACGATTGTTGGATTTGTTTGTGTAACGCCAAAAGCATTAGCAATCATCACAAATCCTTGTTGCAATGCTTCAATGGATCGATTTCCTCGAGCTTCAACGACATATGCTTGAGCATTGTTGCCGTATGGGACCAATTGATTTTGTTGAGGTTGAGGTTGTTCTTTGTGAAGGTGTGTTGGAAGCGCTTGGTTGAGTTCTTTGGTTGAGAGGATAATTCGCTGAGCATACAAGGCAAGTTGTTGATTGTCCGGTTGTGATTGTTTAGCAATTTGAGCACGGAGAATCCTTTCCGATCAACTTCCTTTTCATGAGGCTTCAAGTAATCGTACAACAATCCATAAGTAGAATGATGCATGTTCTTCGCTTGACGGAGAAAATGACATACTTCTCCCATTCGGACCGAGACTACTCAGAACTTAGTATTCACCGCAATGCTTGGCATGATGATGTTGTGTTTATCCAAATCATTGATGATGTCCGAAAATCGGTGATGATATGACTCAAGTGTCTTTCCGTGTTCAATCATGAAGTGTTCATAAGCCAAGTAAATTTTGGATTCCAAATCCTCCCGATTGAGTATGATCCTTCCATAAGAAGACGAATATGATCCCACATTTTTGTGCGGTCTTTTGAGCATCAACACTACGAAGAATTGGGTTTGGTAATCCTAAGAGGATGTATTCCATTGCAAGTTCATCGCTTCATAGTGTAGAAGTTCAGAGGATTTAAGTCCGCAAGAGCAATGTTGGTTTGTTCATCTCTTGGTGGAGCAAAGCAGCTGGATCTCCGGCACAATGACGGTAGGCATCTCAAATGGACCTTCTAAGATAACCTTCTTTAAGAACTTTCCATGTGGCTTCTTCGATCACGTAACCTAAAGAACCTTATCACCCATTGATCGTAGTTTCGGAGTGAGCATTGGAGGTCTATCAGTGATCCGACTTCATGAATTGATTGTTGGTCGCTTAGAGCTTCACACATCTTTGCAAACCAAGTGGGTTCCTTCATAGTGCTTCGTGATGGATGTTGATTGAAATCGTTTGTGTAGGGTAGAGTTTGAAGACTTGGTGGTGGTTGAACCATTTGTGGTTGTGGAATTGCACCAAGTTGTGGAGTATGTTGCTGATTAAATTGTTGTTGATAAATTGCTTGTTGTTGATTCCATTGTTGATGTTGTGGAGTTAATTGTTGTTGTTGTTGATGATTATAAGTGTGAGGGAAGTAGTTAGAGTATGGTGGTTGAGACATGATGATAAACTTGTGTAGTAAGAATGGATCTTTGTAGTCGAATGAACCTTTGTTGATGAAGTATCCTTAGGCGAGAAATGACAAGAACCAAGTATCACTTATGCGTAAAAACACCAAAGTTACGCGTAACAAGAATAGTTACGCAGAGGATTTAGCTTACGCAGGCGGGAAAAAGACTAAAGTTACGCGTAAACAGAAAGTTAGGCGAGAAAGTTAGGCGAGGATTACCTTATGCGTAGGACTAAGTCTACGCGTAAGATGAATCTTAAGCGTAAGATTTTCTACGCGTAAGCTTTATGCTTAAGCGTAAGATTAGGGTTTTATCCCAAGTGATCTTTACACTTCACAAAGGCAAAAGATATCCAAAGTCGACGTATTTTCGACTTATCCAAGTAAGAAAACACGGAATAAACCGTAAAATTGAAGATCAAACCAAGGAAAGTCTTACGCGTAATTTTAGGGTTTTGTTACGCGTAAGATTACTCGTAACTTTGATTCTATCCAAATGTGTTTCTAAACCGTTTTTGTGTGTTGAAATAGCTTCAATAACACCGAAATAACACAAAAGTGTGAAACTTGATGATCCAAAGCACTTAAAACGATTACGCGTAGTATAACACTTGCGTACAAAAACAAGCTTAAAACAAGGAAAACACGAAAGTTCCAAACTTTTGCCAAAACCAATAGTTTAACACCTAATAACGTTGAAAGTACAAGAATCTTGGATTCAAAAGTGTAAAAATTAGTTTTAAGCGCACCAAAGATTGTGTTATCTTTACGCGTAAGACCCAAAACCAAAACTTCAAAAACAAACGAGTACACCCAACTATTTGGCGATTGATACCATCGTTAGGTCACTAGTTTTACAACACAAGCTTATAAGAGAAAGAGATAAGGCGATTGAACAAGTAAACACACACACACACACGTATAAGTATAACCGGTTAGGCGTAGAGTGTAGTGAAAGAATAACTTGAACAACCAACCTTCAAATGAAGGTTATTACAATGTATTTATAGGCAAGGAGCTAGGGCAACACTCCTCTCCTTCCCTATTCCTTATTGGGCTTGGATCAAGCTTATGGGCCTTCTACATAAGCTTGACCTTAAACAAACATAAAGGCCATAACAAAGCTACCTATTACATATGAAATATAAATACTTGAAATCTGTTTAGGAGTGATTCCAACATAATAACTTGCAATCGCAATTTTGGCAAAACGAGACAGCTCAGGAACTAAACAAGGGTATCCGACTATATTGTTTGAATCATGAAAATGTCGTTGTTAGTGATTAAAATTAAGTTTTAAGTTTTAAGGTTCATGATGTCTCTTTGATCGTAAAAGATTACCGATGATAATCAGTGTCTATTACTTTTACCTGGTTTAAGTGTAAAACTGAATAGTTAGTATACAGTGATGATAATCAGCGTGTACTTACCATCATTCAAAATAATCAATTAAGTTTAATCCTTGAGAATACTACATCGACTACACTCGAAACCAACTGATATACTTATTCGTCTCATGTTCAAACTTTTTCATTACCTCTTTTACAAATAATTTATAAAAATGAAATTGTGCAAGTGGTCATTTATCAAGGTTAAGTTTCATTAAAAAAATTTTATATATTCTTTGATACATGTTAACAATTTTTATTTGAGTTGAATTATCGCATATTACAACCTTTTGCAATTACGTTATGATATTTTCACGTCATATTTTAAACGTTACACGAAACACTTACCACAATATTGCATATTGTTAATTGTATGTTGCTAGAAACTTCCGTTGTGAAGCACGGGTACTCGCCTAGTATTAAAATTTGTATATATTGATACCCTTCTAGTAAATTCTAATTTATTGATTATTGACTTTAAATTGCACGGGCATCATAAGTGTTTTTTTTCGTGCTACGTTGTTGTTTGTGTTTTTTTTAAATTCTGGCTTTTTTTGTATTTTTTTAAACTATATGGATTTTTTTGGGACTTTCATATTAATGTGTTGACTAATAGTATTTGGTCCATTCGTTTTTGACCTACCTAATTTTATATTGCTGCTCTCTCAATTGTCGATCATCTAACCATGGCAGGGAAGCCAAACATTCAAGAACTCTTGGCGGCTTGTGGTTCCACTGACCTTGCCCCTGCTTTTAAGTTCCTCTTTAGCTGTGAGGTGACTGAAGATCGAAGTTTGCTGAATAGTTTGGAAGAGGAGCGTGACCAGCTGGAGCGCAAGGTTCACAAAAGGGAGAGAACCATTATGGAAACCCACGGGTATGGGCCTTTCTTTGGGGAACCTGTAGATGGTTTAGGGGGTTTGGTGGAATTGCAACGTGTTGATAGGGACACGTTGGTTGCTCTGGAAATCCTTCTGGATGTGGTGCGTGATGGGATTCAAGTTGGGCTAATGGAGCAGAATGAGGGTATGTCTGATTAGTTTAGTGGTCTGTGGCTTTTGTTGGTGGTTTTTTCGAGCTGCTTGGTTGATGGGTTGTTTGCAGCTTTTATTAGTTGGATTAGGCATGGTTGGTTAGTATTATTAGTAATGCTTTTATAAAGTTATGTACTGTGTCTTGATGGATGTACCCTTTAGTAGGGTACCATTTTGTTTTGTGTAGGATAATCCATCCGATGTAAGGAAACTATTGTAAGTTTGTCTATGGTAATGGAAAATCAGTATCTTTAGCCTATATATGTTTTATTCTTTTATCTATTTTTTGTGTGGTAAGGTGTTTGTAGTGGTTTAGACTGTGTTGGCAGGTTTCAGTTTTTCTATTCAATTGTGCACGCACTCTGTGCGTCTAAACTTTTCTATGATGCTTTTGGGATAGGTCTTTGTAGTGGCTTATCACATTGGTAGTGGTATGTGGATTGTCCCTTTCTTTTGTATAAATGTTACATGTGCCTTGTGTTTAGTTGTGTTTGCTCTTGTTGAATGATATAGTTGTTGTGGCTGCTATGTCGCGTCCTGGTTGTCTTCTGGAACTTGGGTTTCGCGTGCGATAGTGATGCACTCCAAGATCGATGTGCCTTTTTCGAAGGGAAGTTATTGTCGCCGTGAATGGAAGACTATGGTGCGTCTGCGTTGCTTGAGATTGCTTCGCACGATCGGTGCACCGGATGACTTGATCAAGGAGGTTCTTCAGAACGGCATGATCCGGTTGTGGCGAATTCGGTTACATTTCTCGTGGAAGTGCGGCATGAGCATTTTAAACAGTTACGTTTCAATGAATGTTCGTGAGGCTCATACCGCTCTTGATTGCAATGGCTACATCATCGATGTTCGTGCACCGTAATGGTTTATTGTCTTTGTCAAGTGTTTGTTTGTGTGAGATCAAGGATCGTGAGTTTCAAGCATAATGTGAAGTTAAAGTGTAGCTACTTTTTATCACTGCTTAGTTAGTGATAGTTTAGCTTCTTGTGGTGCTTGGTTAGTTTCGTGTGTGATAGTTTGTGTTTCTGGTATCCGTGTAAAAGTTTTATTCAATTGAAGTTATGTTGTCGTGTTTCCTTGGATTTTTTCCTTGTATTTGTGTATAGAATTCATGGCATTATGTAGATATGTGATAGTAATATGTACTAACGACTGTTTACATTGATTGAAAATGGCATGGCTTAGCCTGCCTTTTTACAGCCTTGTGATTTACCTAGTTGGTCTATGTACATTGTTCGATACCTTAGAGATTACTGATCTGCAGTGATTACTGTACATACCCTACACCTAAAGTCTTTTACATTGGCCTATTTAGTTTAACTATCTTATATTAAGGATAAACAAACCGGTGAATGTTTATGCCATCATTCTTTTTTAGCCTTTTTAGCTTCTGGTTCAGATGTGCCACCTTGTTCCTCTGGGAAAAGTTGTTTGCGGATCTCTGTGGACGCTTAGGGTATAGATGGATATAGTTTGCATATGTGCATCCGGGTACTTTATTGAGACCTAATAATGCAAACATTATTTTTGTTTTTCACATGTGAAAGTAAAATTCAAATGTGCGAATTTTAATTCTAACACATTGAAAATATTTTGATGAATCTAACAAATTGCATCTATCAAGATTACAAAGTAATTACACACATAAACTTCCGTTAATGTAATTAAACATACATTACCCAAAATACCATTAAGTATTATAGTTATTTCGTCCTAACCATCGACATTACATAATTAAACATAAACAGATTCACCTAAAAGATACTACATAGCATACCACATGATCTACCAAAAGTCATAGAATCCTAAAACATCCACATTACATAATTACACACATAAACTTCCGTTAACATAATCTGAAATTTCAAAGAGAATATTCATTCATATCATGCTTCAAAGAAACATGGAATATGGGAACTCGAATTTGCCTTCCTCCAACACGCTCAGAATGATTTGAATCATCTTAAAACGCATCATTTTTGGCTGAACAAACCCACAAAGTTCGCCAAAACCCTTCCGCTTCTTTCATTACAACATGATTGGTTCTTTCGGTTGTAACTTGTGTGGCACCATCTCTATGACCATCGGTAACCTAATGCGGTGGACAACATATGCCTTTGTGTACGTATGCATGAAGCGTGGCGGTCCACAGAAGTTAGCAGGTATTGTCTGTCAATTTAAAAAAACTCACTTCAATTTTTATCTAAACATTTCAGAATAAAACAAACAAGGCATTCTCTTCATCATCATGATCAACATTTAAAATAAAACATTTGTAAGAAATAGATTTTAATTCTTACTAGTTTGAATGAGTCACTGACGTATGCACATAGAGGTGTATAAAAAACATTCTCTTCATCATCATGATCAGCATGTAAAGGCCAACGGCAGATTGAAGCCAACCTCTTATCTGCATTATAAAATACATATATGATGGTCATCTACCAAAAATATTTTATACTTAAAATTGTATTTGTTCAATAACAATACCTTTGATGTCACGAACTGTATTGGACGTGGATCCTCCTTATCATAGTTGGTAATATTTCTCTTGAAAGTCCCAAACCGTCACCTCCAATAATAACAATAGACAAGTTGTTATTTCCCCTATTTGTAAACACAATTCTTTGTCCAGATTCTAAACCAACTGCATTCCCCAAAGCTTCCCAGCCTGGTCCGAAAAAACAATTGTTCCTTTTTTTTAATACAAATCCAACTGAACCCTCATGTGGTCAACATTGAAGAACAAATTTTCACAGCTAATTCGAAACCTGTTCACCAATATGTTTTGCAAGAACTCTCCTGGTAGAATCTATCATGGATTACATGTAAAGAGATATAATTATAATATCAACAATTCATAGTTTATAAAAATTAATAATTTTTTTAAGTTACATAAAGGTTATTTCAGTCATTTACCTGATTTGCAGGAGTGTACTCAGCCAAGCATCGAGTAAGTCTATGACCTATGATGTTCCTGTAATATCCATAGCATTCCGATCCATCTTCTGCATAAACACTAACATAATAAGAATCTACTCCTTGCCTTATAAAGTGTATATCTATGGCATTTGCTGGCACATTTGAGTGAACAAAATCAATCCAATCTTGGTCCCACAATACCCATCTTCCATCAATCCTTTCAAGCTCAACCTTATACCTATCCATATCATTCCCAGTAAGATAAAGCATGTTGTTTCCAGTGTAGAAGTGATCATCAAACACTTGTGGTAGGTCCTGTAAAAAACATATACAAAAATACGAGATTTAATTTGGTACACAACGCTAACATCATGTTATAATGTTAAATATAAATAAATGCATTAAAAAATTTACCTGTTGTTGTTTGAAAGTGTTGTGTACATACTTGAAAACAAATTGCTGAGCCATCCTGCATTACACTTAGTTCAGACTATATTTTGATTACTCTTAAAACATCAACTTACAAAAGATCATATTCAAACACAGATCAACCAAAGTTGTGTAAACACATTACTTCATCTACAATAGGACTAATTATATAAACTATTTCTTATTTATCATTATACTTTAGTCAAAGTTGTAACACATTACTTCATCTACATTAGGACAGATTATACTTCACTATTTCTTATACTAAACATTAATATTTGATAAGTAAATTAATGGATGAAGGATCATAAAAATAAATAAATAAAAATAAAAATAAAAAATCCGGACTTGAACTAACCTTTCAATCTTCTTAATTTTTGGTAGTTAGATTTTACAGATTCTTAATGTGAAAAGAGAGGTATTAAATAGAGTGAAATCTTAATGATGATTGTGGAAGATAGATATACATAAATATCAACTTGCATGTAAAAAATACGGTTTAAAACCTTTCATTTTCAAAATCTTTCATTTACAAAAACCTTTTCATTTACAAGATAATAATCGTAGAATTGGATCAGGATCGTAAGATTTTATGAAAATGTATATATTTTTGTATAGATGTTGTAGTTTTATATACGAATTTAAATGGATGATAAAAGAAAAATTTAGATGTTCAAGTACCGTAGTTTAATATTAGATATATTTAGATTAATGTGAAAAGATAGTGTTAATTTATTAAATTTCTATGACTTTTTTTTATAGACGATTATTTATGTTTTGCGTAAATATCTTCACATTTTTATGTTTTTAGCAAGTAAATCAAGTTTTTTTTTTTTTTTTAATTATGTTACTAACGTTTTTTATACCTACAAAATGAAACCGAACCAAATTGAATTAAATATTTGATTTTGGTTCGGATATGGTTTTAGCAACATAAAACCAAATTCATAATTTATATATATATATATATATATATATATATATATATATATATATATATATATATATATATATATATATATATATTTATATTTGTATACAAATAAAAACTTTTAAAACTACTTCCTAGTATAAATATATCATATTTTAAACTTGAATTCGGGTAAATCCAAAAACCAAACCAAATTTAAATTCGGTTTAATCAAAAATAAATTTGGTTCGATTTTTGATTTTACGAATAAAAATGTTTAATTAAATTAAGTGAACCAAATAAATCGAACGACCAGATAACCGAACAGACAAACACAATAAAAACTTTAAAAATCAAAATTAGTTTGATCCAACATTAAACACAAAACCAACTAACTGGACTTTCACTACAACATTAAAGTCCATCAAAACACAAACACAAAACACAAAGAGGCCCAAAACGTTAATGTCCCTTTTCCCTTGTTACGCTTGTCTAACTGGACTTTCACTACAATAGAATCACAACAACACCTCTTTCTCAAGCTAGGGTTTTTCAGTGGTTTTCCCCTTTCTTCCAAAACACATCAAAATTATTTTTCAAATAAAATTTTCATCAACAAAAACAACTACCAATATGTTTGTCATTGTCCACCACCACAATCATCATTAATCAGGACCATCCTCCATTGTTTATCATCATCATCATCAGTAAGTGGATTAAAGATTTTGATTCATTATTATAGATAAAATATTTTTTTCTTCTATATGTTTAGTAATTAGTTTTGTTTAGTAATTAGAAAGTTGAACTCTCGTTGTTTATCAACGCACACTAGGTGTTCGCTGAAATGCTAGTTATCTTAACATGTGAAGATAAGTTGATGTTTTTAGTTGGCGCCCATTATTAGCTTAGTTCATGTTATAAAAACTCCTGAGCTTCAAGGTCTTGTATATTAATTATAAAGAAAGAGAAACTTATGGCGGTTGAACCTACCTCATTTTTATGTAATGTAATTGTTAAAACTTGTCACATGTGAAGATGTTATATGATGGTCTACGTAATTAATTGATGTTTTATACACGATTATTTATGATTTGTAAGAATATCTTCGCGTGTGAAGATTTTCAACAAGATTGATGTTTTGATCTTACTCACATTCTATTTATACTAGAGTTGAAAACATAGAAAATATTGATGTTGCATAGATAGTACATAAACAAACACTAAAACAGTTTTCGACAACTAAAAAACTAATATGTTACAAAAAAACATAAAAAGACCATCATCATAAACTACTTTTTAGTTCCAGAGCTCTCTCCCTTGCTTTTCTTATTTGCTTTGAGTCGTTGAAACAGATTTTCAAGACTACTAATCCTATTTTCCAAATTATAGATATCTTTAAATCTTGTAGCATTATTCACTTGTTGCTCCACTTCGTTTGTATCATCTTCCTCAGTTTGTTGCACCAGCTCACTTTGCTGCATCACCTCACTTTGAAACTCTTCCTCCACCTGATTTTGCTGCACTATCTGAGCTTGCTGCACCATTTCACCTTGCTGCACCACCTCACTTTCAGCCTCCTCCTCATTCTCTAGATCTTCCTCATCTTCATCTTCTTCCTCCTCTTCCCCATTAAGTCCATAAATCTCATTCCAGTAGAATTCTTGGCGACGCAGCCAAGTAAGGATATTTGTCCTCATCCACACACTCACTTGCCTATACGAACCATATTAAAATCGGTTCTTCCCAAAAGCATCTAACGGTCGTCAAAAGCAAATAGTTGTTTAAGACAAACTCATACTCTTCTTCATCATTTTGAAAGTTTCCATTTGGTGCTGCCATTGTTCTTGAGTGAGAATAAGAGAGAAGAAAGTGAGTGTGTGTGATAATAAGAGAGCAGAATTATGTAGTACAATATGGAGTAGAGAGTAGATAAAATAAAGTATTATTTACACTTTGCTGTACTTTAGTGAGAATAATGTCAAAAAAGTAAATTATGTAATCAGTAACAAGAATCTTATCTTTAAATTCTGTCACAAATAATGTTACCTTTTTTCTTATCTTTGCATTGTGCTGCAGTTTATATAATTTTTAATTTTTTTTCACATGTGAAAAGAAGTATTTAGTAGTATTAAATAATTAAAAGTATTAAATTTTTGAACATGTCTTGAGTAATTTTTAAACATTTTACCCAAGTTTTCTGATGAACTTGTGATTTATAATTTGTATGTTCAGACATTTAAATGGCAACGAAAAATGGCTTTAAATACTATAACAGTTAAGTGTTGTCTAATTGATGTGTAATTAGCATTTTAACACTTTTAGCATATGGAAGAGGTGATGCAAGAACTTATAATGATATGCGAAATTTTACTTGAGTTGTCTAATTGATGTGTAATTAGCATTTTCAATTGAGTTGACTTTTCTTCTACTGAGTTATTTATGCTTCTATGGCATCCATATCGCTTCTATTTCTAGTTCTCGGCGTTTGCCTCTAATATAATAGCAAATGGAACTCTAGGCATCGAGTCGGGGCGAGAACTAGAAATATAAAGACAATTTGAGTAGATGAGTTTCAATTCACCTATGGCTTTAAGAGTGTTACGGTTTGATTATTTTATTTATTTATTTATTTTTGTCATAATTGTTAATCAATCAAATTTAGGTGTTTTGGTTGTTTTACAATCTCAAATCTTCAATTTGTAGGTAAGTCGTTTTATGTTTCTTGCATTAACGTTTTATAAGCTCTTATTACTTTAAAAAGATAACTCTTACAAATTTAATATACTATTTTATTAAATAAAAAATGTAACAACGATAGCATTTGCAAGTTTGAATACTGACTCTTTGTTTGTGAATAACTAGAAACACCACCGATACCTATGACAATGACAGACCAACAAAGATATGGAAAAGAGAAAAAGATAAAGCTTGTGACTAAAAATCTGCAAAGAGGGAATTGTTCCAAAGATGATCATGAAGATGCAAGACAACAGAAAGGTAAGTCTTACAAACTTACAAGCCAGTTTTATTGAATGAAATATGTTACAATCATCTTTGATGGCTTTCACAAAAATACTACAAATAACACTGATGATAGAACTACGCACATGCATAATTGCAAACACAACAAACAACAAAACCACACTCTCAGAAATCCATCAAACCCCTAAGTTTTTGAACAAAAATGTTATTGTCACGAGCATTGAGCTACAACTCACGCGCCAGGATGCGCATCTGCATGATACATAACTGTTTTGTAGATTTGATTTCTTTTAAATTTATTCATATTTAAATTAAAAACTTTATCATTTACTGTCATTCAAATAATGATCTAAAATAGACAAGCGGCAGATAAAAACAAAAAGAAGCATAGATACCACAAATAATGATCTAAAATATTGCATGGATCATTTACTGTCATTCAATATCAAACATACCTTCAACAAAAACTTCTCAGAAATCCTATTTAACCATTCAATTAACATACCTTCTCTTTTCTCTAATACCCAATTCGTTTCTCTCTGTCATCAATCTGCTGGTAATTATACTCAATGGCGACTTTAAAATTCAAGGGAGACCATAACAAGGTGGCCAATCTGGATAAATCAAAAGGAAGTGAGGATTATCATCAAATCCTTGACTTTTTAAACCGTTCTTCACTCAGGTATGCTTTGACACATTGCCCTCCCATTGTCTATGACTCGTTAGTCAGGCAATTCTGGGCTACGGCCTCTACAAGAACTCTTGAGGGTAGGCCCCAAGAAATTGTAGCAACCATTGATGGTAGTGAATGTGTGATTTCTGAATCATCTGTTAGGACTCATCTTCATTTGAATGATGGGGAGGGATTGTTTGATTTTACCCAGACCCAGATTCTTGAGGGTATGGCAACCCTTGGTTATCCAACTGACGGCACATTTACCTTTTACAAGAATCGATTTTCTCCACAATGGAAATTTCTTGTTCATACCCTACTTCAAAGGCCTCATCCCAAGTCGAGGTTAGGATCAATTTTCAAGCTCTTGCCTCCGGTATTATTTGCCTATCGATGGGAGGACCTACAACTTTTCTCGGTATATTTTTAGGGAGATGGTTGGGAACATAGGGGCTAATACTAAAACTAAATTTCTCATGTACCCTAGGTTTCTCCAAATGATATTAGGTATTCAGACCACTGATACTACACCCATGGCCATGGTTAGGCTTACTTCCAAATTATTTGCCACCATGAAGAATAATTTTGATGGGATCCATAAGCCCTTGTTGCCAGCTATGTTGACTAATGGCAATGATGGTGATGGTGCAGTTGTTGCTGCTGGTGGTAACATACCACTTCCCACACCTGGCAATGATGGTCTTGATGAAACTGTTGATGATGGTGGTAATATACCACCTCCCACACCTGGTAATGATGGTGCTATTGCAGCTGTTGTTGCTGGTGGTAATCTACCACCTCCCACACCTGGCATAGATGGTGCTGGTGCAACAATTGCAACTGCTGGTAACATACCACCTTCTACGCTTGAGTCTGCTGATCCTACTGCAGACGATGGTGCTGGTGCTAATCCACCATCTCCTCCGAGTCATACCACCCATAGTTACCCAGGCACCTCTACAAGGCAACCCACTCCTAGTCCAACTAGGCAGCCTTTTGAAGATGATACATTTTCAGGTGGTAATTATAATGCTTCTCCTTCAAGGTCCAATGACGCCCACACTCACCGTAAACATACTTGGTGGAGCGAGATTTTGATACTCTCACGCCTATGTCCACTTTACTTGACGGTGCATGCGAAGGTTGATACTTTGGAGTCAAAACTCGTGGACACCAAAAAATCTTGGTCGTGCGGTTTTAGTTTGATTGCGAGTCAATCATTTGGAGGACAACTTAAGAGGCGTAAGAGATATGCTGTGCTTTCTGACTCGGAGGATGAAAACGAAGCACCAAAGGATGATATTGACATGGATGCTCTCCACGAGTTGGCAAGTGTCTCCCTAGTAGATGCCAATATAGAGGATGCAGAGCCTGAACAAACGGAGGAGTTTAATTCTACTTTCCAGGAAGCTGAGCTTAATGATGAGATTCCAGTTTCAGATACATCTTACATGTCCTATAGCAGACGCAGAGCTTTGAGACGTCTAAAGAGGTTACCAGATGTCTCAACTATTGAGAGGTTCAGTTCTCAAGTTTTTGTTGCTTAGACCTCCGTTGCTGCTGCTAGTTGTGCTGTTTTTGCTGGTGTTGCTTCTGATGGTCTTTGTTCGGCTGGTACTTTTGCTGGTGTTGCTTCTGCTGGTCTTTGTTCGGCTCGTACATGTATACCTTCTTTGAAAAAAAAAATACGGATGGGATATCCTTTTTAAAAAAAAATCTATACTTGCACATGTGAAAATTTTAAAAATGATTAGATATCTTTTTAATGATATTAATGATAAAGTTTAGTAATATGTACAGTTTCCAATATTTATAAAACTAGAGTATATTTCTCTATTAAAAGTTGTAAATGTTCTCATGATTTAATGAAAACAAGTGAAGATGCTGGAAATAATGATGATCATTTCGGGGGAGAGAATGCAAATGATGAGTTTGTTGAAGATGCTGTAAATAACAATGTTAGTGCAACTGATATAGGTAAAGATGCTGCTACTTCAAATAAATACATAATTAAGTAGAAACCTCATATATTTTTATCAGGTCCATTGAACTCTGTAAGTTTAACCAACGAGTGGATCAATTGTCTCACTTTGACTGATATGATTCTGATATTATTGAGCAAAAAATAGTGATAGGACATCCTTTTTTGAAAAAAAATCTATACTTGCACATGTGAAAAAAATCTATACTTGCTCATGTGAAAATTTTAAAAATGATTAGATATCTTTTTTAATGATATGAATGATAAAGTTTAGTAATATATACAGTTTTCAATATTTGTAAAACTAGAGTATATTTCTCTATTAAAAGTTGTAAATGTTCTCATGATTTAATGAAAACAGGTGAAGATGCTGGAAATAATGATCATTATGGGGGAGAGAATGCAAATGATGAGTTTGTCAAGATGTCAGAATAACAATGTTGTCAGAATCGATATAGGTAAAGATGCTGCTACTTCAAATAAATACATAATTAAGTAGAAACCTCATATATTTTTATCAGGTCCATTGAACTCTGTAAGTTTAACCAACGAGTGAATCATTTGCCTCACTTTGACTGATATGATTATGATATTATTGATTCTGTGAAAATTTGTTATTTTACATGTGCAAAAATTAGTGATGGGACATCCTTTTTTGAAAAAAATCTATACTTGCACATGTGAAAAAAATCTATACTTGCACATGTGAAAATTTTAAATGATTAGATATCTTTTTTAATGATATTCATAATTAAGTAGTTACTAATCTCTAAGATTTAATGAAACAAGTGAAGATGCTGAAGAAAACAATGTTGTTGCAACTGATACAGGTAAAGATGATCCTACTTCAAATATATTAGTATTGCCATCATGGATTGTGACTAATCCAAAATATACCAACTCTTCCTGGTGCAGACACAAATAATTCTTCTGACCTCATTAACAAAGGGAAAGCACCTATGCTGGATAATAACACTTCTTCTGATCAAGAAAAGTTGTTCAAAAATTTAGAAAAAGAAAAACTTGTAGAGGATGATGCAGTTCCTTCAACTGATACTACTACTAATGGCACTTCTGTTCATGCTGGCAATAATGCTATTACCTCTGCCAGTACTTCTGCTGGTACAGGTATACCTAATGTTCCTGCTGCAGACACAAGTGATTCTTCTGGCCTCATTAACAAAGGGAAAGCACCTACGCTGGATGATGACACTTGTGAAGAAAATCAGAATGCATTGGATAATTGAGGTATATAAGTGCGAAATAAGTGTAGTTGTAATATCTTCAATTAGGTGATCTAAGCTTTTATTAAGTTTTCTTCACTTGTGAAGAAAATCAAAATGCATTGGATAATTGCGGTATATAAGTGTAAATAACTATTATGGTATGATCAAACATGTTGTCGCTTCTTTTTAATTGTCATTAAGATATCTTTTCTTGTGTTATAATTTACTATGATTCAACATGTGTGGTTTGCTATTTGCGATGCTTTCTACTGCTCGGTTATTGAAAGCTATGATATGACTGAAACTTAATGTGTGGATGATGCTGATAACTTGAATGGTCATGTTGATTCACTTAATCCTGCATGTGGTCAGTTTTAATGCTTTGCTTTATAATGATCAGTTATGAGAAAATGCATCTTTGAATGTCTTTAGCTCTCAGTTTCATAGCATTTAGATTCACTCATGTCCTTTTTTTAAATGTATGCAACTTAAATTGTATTCGAGGGGCCGTTCTTTCTTAATCAACTTGATTAGCGGGTTGGATGCCATTGTCTGTTATTCCATTCGTCTTATAATAAGTGTTTACTGACTATAATATTCACCTATCAAATCATATTTTTCCATTAAAACCTTCCTAATTGATTAAATTGAAAAATTAACATTTATTTTGACATATCTAAAAATGACAATTTGAGTAGTTATTATGGGGTGGAGGTAGTAATATATTGTTACCTTTCTAAGTATTTTTTTAAGAGACGGAATGAGTAAAAAAATTGGTTCAACTGATTTGAAATTACACTTAATTGTGCAGAAGAGAAGTAATATATTGTTTTCCAAGCCAACTACAAAAAACAGAGTCCATACGTCTGTAACTAATCTCATTTCATTCTTTTTCTTGAGATCAAAGAGATATAAATTGGTTCAACTGATTTGAAATTACACTTAATTGTGCAAAAGAGAAGTAATTGATGATGAGGACTTGCTTCATACAGCAGATACTCACTCTTAAGATTATAGATAGGTAACCTGAGTCTTCATATTTTTGTCTACATAGTTATAATTTGACAAGTGAAACTTCTGATTGTTGCATTTGGAAGTGATTTTCTGTACATACTTTACTAATACAAAATTATTGTGTTGCGGCCAATGGAAAACTATGTATTGGTTATTTATGTAATGTTAAATTGATTGGTGACAGGAAAAAGAACATATGTAAGTTGCTGCTGGTGTCTTATCATTGTCTTTGCTAAAGTATGTTTTGTCGCTAAAGATCATGTATCAATCCACAAGTTTTGGAAAGCGAGATTTATCTAGAAACTTGAAATTAACCTTGTAAATTTAAAGTTTAGGGAGGCTTGTTAGAAATTATTAAAATTGTAATAGTACATTCTTTCACGGCGTATGAGGTTCCTAACAAAATATAAAGTTCTTGCTGGTATAGTAATTATATTGTTATAGTAATAGTCAAACACGTTTATTTTTAGAAATTTGTTAGAGAAATGTATATGCATGAATTATATTAGGAAGTGATAATGCATATCTCCTCTACACGTTTTCTAGTAAATGACATTTAGGGTTTCTTTTAGTATAAAAGAAACTCTCGGAAATGAAAAATGTATACCTTGAAAAAACACTTTTAATAGTTGAAAAAACACTTTTAGTTATTCTTCCTTAACTCTTTTGTTTATATCATTTAATAGGTAATTTCTTGAATTTAATGGGTTAACAACTAAAGAAAATGTACACTATATAAACTTAAACTTTTCTAATATTAAAAAAAATAATTGGTTATAAACGTTACAAAGGATGTTTAGTGGACTTGGATTGTGGGCATTTGTATTGGTTGAAAGCCTTTTTAGGCCCAAACTTAATCCAAATATAAAAATGCAGTCAAAAACGATTAAAATATAGTCAATAATATACACACCTAACACCGATAAAACTCAACCACACACTCCTATCTAACTCAGTTAAAGACAACACAGATAAACTCACCCACACACTCCTATCTAACTCAGTTAAAAGAGAGAAAAATAATCATCGGCTTGGATTTTTGAGATAATCAATCAAAAACAGCAAGCATATTATAATCAGCAGATTGAAGAAAGGTAGAATTCAAAATCTTATTTAATTGCTTATATCTATGAAAATATGGTGATTGATTGGAATATGTGATTGATTGGAATATTAGGAAGTTCGGTAAGCTTGCTTATTTTGTTTATTAATAGTGAAAATGTGATTGATTGGAATATTAGGACTAGGGAACGAGCTATTTGATAAAATACCCCACTAATTTAGTAGAAAAAGTTTAAAGTTTTCGCATGTGAAAAGTTTAAGTTGTTTGTTAAACCCGAATTCAAAATCTAATTTAATTGCTTAGATGTATAAAAACATGGTGATTGATTGGAATATGTGATTGATTGGAATATTAGAAACTTCGGTAAGCTTGCTTATTTTGTTTATTACTAGTGCTAATGTGATTGACTGGAATATTAGGAATAGGACACAAGCTATTTGATAAAATACCCCACTAATTTAGTAGAAAAGTTTAAAGTTTTCACATGTGAAAAGATTTAGCTGTTTGTTAAACCTTTTAAATGCCGAAATGAAACTAATAGTTACATATGTAATTGTTTGTATATCTTAACAGAAATTAAATATGAAGAAGCCAAAAAGAATAACAAGAAGCCAAATTGTTGAGAAGAAACTTACAGAAAAAAGAACAAGAAGCCAAAAAGTAAAAGATGATGAAGGAACAAGTAAAAGAAAAGGAAGAAAGACAAAGGAAAGTACTGAAGCTTCTACTTCTTCTAAGAAGTTAAAAACAAACAAGGGAAAAATGACCCAAAAAAAATGCTAAAAAGAAAGTTACTATTAGAACAAAGACGGCAACAACGGCTCTTTTTTCCACTATGAACGTTTTAAATGCCGAGAGAAGAAAATGTTTGATTAAAATGGGGTTTGGAAGTTTGATTGGTATGAAGATACATGAAATTCAGTGCTTTAGGGTATTATGTTATTTCAAAGTTTGACATTGAAAAAATGAGTTTACTAGTTAAGTAATGGTTCTATTGATGTTACTGAAGATAAAGTTCATCAAATTTTGGGTATACCTGTTGGAGGAATTTCAATAGAGTGTTTGGAAGAAAGAAACGCAGATGATCCGTTCATCAAAGAGTGGTTCAAACAGTTTCAATCAAAATCTAGAAAAAATAACATCTGACCAAATGATATAATGGATGTTATAATTACAACAAATGATTCTGGAAACCCATTTAAAATGAACTTTCTAATGCTCTTTATGAATACGATGGGATGTGAATCTTCAGAGCATGTAGCTTATCTGTTTTGACAAAAATAAATGATGCTATCCCGGAGAAAGCGAAATTGTAAATTGAGCAAGTTCAGAATTGATTGTTTAGAACCAAGCATACGAAATGGAATTACAAAGTTTCAAACTACTTTGTTGGTCCGATCACTTTTATGACCTGTAAGTAATAATTCATTATATATAAATACATATATTGCTTATATAATTTGTATGAATTTAATATTAACATAATAATTTAACATGTAGCTTTTATATCTTGACTCAACAAGATGTGACCGTTTTCCAATTCCTAGAAATAGGCCAGCTATAACAGAGTGGAAGTCATTTTTCATGAAGTTCCGAGAAAAAATAGAACTTGAGGAAGGAGGTTTTGGTTTATTACCAAAACAAGAGGATATTATTGGGAGTGACTTAGAATCAAAGGTACTTTTTTCTCTAAAATTTTGTATAATTTTTTACAAGTGAAAAAATCATTAAAATATTATATGCTACCATAAATTTTAATTTACTTGTTTTTCTTAAACAGCTTGCTGAAGAAAAAATTGAATCAGATCTTTTGATGTTGATTGATGAGAAGGAAAAGTTAAATGAGTTGTTAAATGAATCAATGAGAAAATTTCCAGAGAATCAAAAGATAAATGATTTGAAAATAAAATTTGATGGTATCTTTTCTAATGATATAAATGATAATGGTTAGTAATATATATAGTTTTCATGATTTAATGTTGTATTTCTCTATTAAAAGTTGTAAATGTTCTCATGATTTAATGAAAACAGTGAAGATAGTGGAAATAATGTTGATCATTTCGGGAAGAGAATCCAAATGATGAATTTTTGAAGATGTCAGAAATAACAATGTTGGTGCAAGCGATACGTAAAGATGCTACTACTTCAAGTTTATACATAATTAAGTAGAAACATCATAATTAAGATAGGCATGGGACATCCTTTTTGAAAAAAATCTATACTTGCATGTGAAAAAATCTATACTTGCACATGTGAAAAAATCTATACTTGCACATGTAAAAAATTTAAATGATTAGATATCTTTTTAAATGACATGAATGATAAAGGTTAGTAATATATAAGATTTTCAATATTTATAAAACTCGAGTATATTTCTTTATTATAAGTTGAAAATATTCTCATGATTTAATGAAAC
The DNA here is from genome assembly GCA_022545495.1 of Chrysanthemum lavandulifolium. Lineage (NCBI taxonomy): Eukaryota > Viridiplantae > Streptophyta > Magnoliopsida > Asterales > Asteraceae > Chrysanthemum > Chrysanthemum lavandulifolium. The sequence continues at coordinate 231,619,445 of CM040245.1, read as the reverse complement.
AGGGGAAAACAATGAAAATGATGAGTTTGTTGAAGATCCTACGAGAAACAATACAGGTAAAGATGCTACTACTTCTGGTATATTCTTAATTAAGTAGTTGCTAATCTATAAGATTTAATGAAACACGTGAAGATGCTGAAAATAACAATGTTGTTTCAACCAATACAATAAAGATTCTCGCTACTTCAAATATATTAATAATTAAGTATATTTTCATTCCGTTAATTGAACTCTAAACTTACACAACGAGTAGATCACCGATACACTTGGACTCATATGCATCAGTCTCCTTCCTTTAGTATTGCCAACATGGATCATGACTAATCCATAGATTATGCAAACCATCCCCTTCACACAAACATGGAAAATACACTTCTCAAAACATGGAAAATCTCTTGAACACAAACTACACACTAGAATGCTCCTACGTGGATCTGAACTTGGATTTTTTCCAATCTACCAAGTGTTTAGGATGCCAAGTGTATGTGCTGTTTTTTCATGTGCAAAAAAATAGGCATAGGACATCCTTTTTTTACATATTACATCTGATCCGGAAGTTGGTTGCGACAAAATTGTTGATTTGGATGTTTTGATCAACTTAGCCAAAGCTCCTGTTGCTGCTGGCACAGAAAATCCCTCTGGTGGGGTATCAGATGTTATTCCTGGTGCTGCAAAAGTTCCTCCTGGTTTAAATGAAGATATTGCTGCTGGTCCTAATGAAGCTCCTGATTCTAATGATGGGGATGCTATTCATGAAGAAAATGTTGACAAGTTTCAAAATGATATTCCAACTCCTGAAGTTGGTTCACCAAGAAAATAAAAAATGAGCCGGTCATCAATTAGAAAAGAAAAAGGCATAGCACTATATAATAAACCTGAATCGTCAAGTGATGTTGATGACGAAAACAATGATGTTGATGAAACGGTGCATATAGATAAGAATGCTTTGAGTGAAACACTGGTTGGAGAAAACAATGATAGTGGTTTAGATAAAATGGTGAATTCTGGTAACAATGCTGAAGGACAAAAAGTAGATAGGGTAAAGAATGCTAGGGGGAAGAAAAGAGGTAGAGATCATAATGCTAAAGATTCTGCTGCTTCAGGTATATTCATTCTATATTCAATTATATAAACTTTTATTAAAGATAATGTTGTTTGGATAAATACTAGCATATCCTCTCTTTGAATGAATCGTCTCTTTGGTGTTTGATGATACGAACAAAAAGCAGAATCTTCTTTGAAACAAGCGAAGTCTGTAAAAAAAAAGAGGAAGACCGAGAAAAATCACGGTTAACGATTCTTCAAATGCATTACTTAAATATATTTCGGATCGTAAATATTATTTTCTATTTGTTCATACAAGTTAATTTAAGTTTAATTCATAAACAATAAATTAGTTCTTAATGAAATGTAACATTTTTCAGGTCTTCTAATTGCGTTCAGTAAAAGAAATGAAAGAAAAATATGCAGCAGCAAAAGATGTTATTTGATAATTTTGCCATAATCTTTATGAAGTGTTATCATAGGTCCTGTTCCTTAGTAGTATTTAATTTTCAGTACTTTGTTATGCTGTTGGTACAATCTTTATGTTGGTTGTTGTAAGACAGTTGGGGTGTATGGATGCTGATGTGTTGTATGGACTAAGAATTGATCTCCACATTAGTGTTAGGGTTAGGATGATGATGTGTGAAACAATTGCTGATTTGATGATGCTTTTTGTCTTTGTCATTGTTGTTTGTTAGTCATGGATGTTTTTTGGATCTGTTGTATAGCTTAGCTGGTAAAATTCCCATTTTCCAAGCTAAATATAACTTGTTCGAGCCTTAGGGTCGGATGGATGATTCTTTCCAAGCTAAAAATGTTACTTCTATAGATGTATGAGTAACATTTGGGCTTTGCTTTTTGTTTAGAAAAATATGAACAATGGTGCATGAATCTAGAACATATAAAAATTACTTTTCACTTATGAAAAAACAAACATAACCATACATACTTTGAAAAATAAACTTAAAACAATGATAGATAGACAAACATCATAAACTTATTAACACCATTTCACTCCTGCTTCCTACAACCACCGATCTCTCCCTTATGCATTTTCCGGTTCACCTTGATTTGTTGAAACATATCTTCAAGTTGACTAATCTCGCTTTCCAACGCATAAACATTTGCTAAGTTGAAGTTATTTCCACCGGTTCTCCTTTCGACAGCGCTCCTCCTCATCAAGTTGCTCATCCCCATATCTTCAACATGATCCTCCCGCCAACATCTTGATTCAACCGATTCTCCACCTCTTCAACCCGATCATCTTCCTCTTCGCCATCTACTTCATCTCCTCATCACCCATTAATCTCATCCCAAAAAGTCTTTTGTCCATGAACCAATTAAGAATCTCGGTCTTCATCCACTTGTCCACTTGTCTATACGATCCATATTCAACAATGGGTTCATCCCCAAATTCATATATGATTGCATCAAAAAGCAAATAGCTATTTAAGACATATTCAAACTGTTCTTGCTAATTTCGAAAATTCATTGGATCAAGTTTATTACTGAATGTGAATAAACAGGCATTAGCGAATGTGTATAAATAGACAAAATATACTATGTCTACATATTATTAAATTCATTTAAATGTGATTTAACTAGACAGGGATTTACTTTATGGTACAAAAGCAACTGACAAACTTATCTTTTACCCAGGTGAAAACAAAAATAGCTAAATGCTAGAGTTCAAAAAATACTTACTTTTTTAATGGACAATTTCTTGAATCATGATTAACATATTCTCAACAACTTGAACACTTCCTTTTTCCATCATTAGCCATATGATTTATTTAGAATACCAGTTGAGATTATGTTTCGAAGAGATAAGGAACCACTGGTTCTTCACGATCACCAGGATGTAGTGTCCTAGAACAACCAAGTTTTCAATTGCAGATTTGCATTAACCACTGTAACCTTGAAACTATGGCCTGCATCACAATCCAAAACAATGCATCAAGGAATATAATTAACAATAGTTCAACGATTGCAAAAAAGATAGTTTCTCTATTTGCAACATGTTGCCTAACCAGTGAAAAGAAGAAGTGGAAATTCACTGCCCTATCTTATAATCGTAGGTGACGGCTGCCATTAGCGTTAGCTATATAAACTTTAAAAAACGTTATTGACTATCACAAAGTTATTAGCATTAGCTATATAATCGTAGGTGACGGCTGCCAATAGCATTAGTTATTGACTTTCAAAAACGTTATTGTCACTGCCCTATATAGTTCCTTCTGGTATAGTAGTTATTGACTTTCAAAAACGTTATTGCCTAAAAATCCTTTGTCAATGATCATTGAATTTCCACATTCTCGTTTATATACCACTTTAAAGTAACCATATCAGTGAAGCTTACTATTTTATTATAACCATCTCAAAAAAACAGCACTAACTCAAAAAATAAACAAAGCTAGATAAGCTATCAGCTTTAAAATGCTAGGTTTACTTATATTCCAAAAAAATGCTATTATTACTTTTTTAGTTCAGAAAAGTTGCAGAATGTATGCCTCAACTGATACTAACAAAAATTACTTAGCTCATAATTCAAGACCAAATCCAACTGATAAGACATCTGAATCAGTTGAACATACTGATTCTACTAAACCATTAAACCAATCAGACTGATACAACAACTCGGCCTGTAAAAACAATGACCTCACAAAACAGACAAAAGTGAAACAAAACGAGGCCTCACCATCATGCACAAAACACATAACATCACAGATAAATTGATATAACAACAGACTCAATGGGACTATGCCATCTTGGCTAAATTGATGTTCATACATTTCAACAACTCACAAACCTCATTGACCTAACAACATTGAAAACTTAAATAATCGCTAATCTCAACATTATTCACATGCGAAGATACTCTAACTAAACTTAAATCCGATAACAACCTCAAAATTACATTGCTTACTGATATTCTTCACTCGTGAAGATAAATTTTAAAAACTTAAATAATCGCTAATCTCAACATTAATCACATGCAAAGATACTCTAAACTAAACTTAAATCCGATAATAACCTCAAAATTCCATTGCTTACTGATATTCTTCACTCGTGAAAATAAATTTTAATAACTTAAATTCACATGCGAAGATACTCTAACTAAACTTAAATCCGATAATAACCTCAAAATTACATTGCTTACTGATATTCTTCACTCTTGAAGATAAATTTTAAAAACTTAAATAATCGCTAATCTCAACATTAATCACATGCAAAGATACTCTAAACTAAACTTAAATCCGATAATAACCTCAAAATTCCATTGCTTACTGATATTCTTCACTAGTGAAAATAAATTTTAAAAACTTAAATTCACATGCGAAGATACTCTAACTAAACTTAAATCCGATAATAACCTCAAAATTACATTGCTTACTGATATTCTTCACTCGTGAAGATAAATTTTAAAAACTTAAATAATCACTAATCTCAACATTAATCACATGCAAAGATACTCTAAACTAAACTTAAATCCGATAATAACCTCAAAATTCCATTGCTTACTGATATTCTTCACTCGTGAAAATAAATTTTAAAAACTTAAATTCACATGCGAAGATACTCTAACTAAACTTAAATCCGATAACAACCTCAAAATTACATTGCTTATTGATATTCTTCACTCGTGAAGATAAATTTTAAAAACTTAAATAATCGCTAATCTCAACATTATTCAAATGCACCTAAATTAAACCTAAAAACTATGATTTATGCAATTTAATTCATCTCTAAACATCAAACACCTAATCCGTAAAACTATTATTTCACAAACGCATCATTAGATAGTAACTGTAAACAAACAGAACCTAATAAACCAATAAAAATCTTCACATGTGCAAAAATAGATGTCTAATAAAAGCAAATAAATCAATTAACATATTCATGAGATAGTCAACGCCGGAGTCAACGCCAGAGAAAAAGTTGTTAAACATTTAAAAACTAAATCAGATTTAAACAAAAAAATATAAATTAGAGATCCAATACCGCAATTAACGCCGGATATAGAAAGAACGAGATGACGGCGGTGTCGGAGATGCGGTGACGGAGATGATGAAGATGCGGTGACGGAGACGATGGAGATGAAGAAGATGACAGATATGGAGTTAATAGCAAGATCTGGTTTGCTAGTTAAGTTTGAGTGTGTTTTTTTGCGTGTGTTTACGTGTGATAGAAGGAGAGAGAGAGAGAAAACCGGGATAAACTTTAGGGGTGTGAAAGCAAATGAAGATAATTCACTTAGACCCCTAAAAATTTCGTCCAATATTTACAATAATGCCATTCCGCCCAAAATCGGTTACTTGATCCTACGGTCCGTATTTCTTCTCGCTTCTCACAAAATAGACTTCTCATTTGAACGCTTGTCTATATATATATATATATATATATATATATATATATATATATATATATATATATATATATATATATATATATATATATATATATATATATATATATATATATATAAAAAACAGTCAAATCTTGAAACGTGAAATGTTGAAAGTCAAAGTTGAAAGAAATATATGGTGTAATTAATACTCTTATTAAAACACCTCATTACTTAAAAGTATAATAATTTATTCACATTGTACAACAAATTAAAATCATATCTAGCAAATTAAAAAGAACCAATTAAAACACCCCTTACTAAAACGTACAATAAAATTTTCATAATGTACTATTTAAACAAGTTACAACATAATCCAAAATATAAAATAATTAAACACAATAATTAATGTTATTTTTAAAACACCCTAAAATGAAAAGTACATGTTATTATACACATAGTTTTGAAAATCAGACCGGACCAACGAGCTCAACCGGGAACCGGTGTCGTCACCGGCTCGGCTAACCAATAAAAGCCATCCGAAAATGAACCAGAGAGGACCTGTTAAAACGATACAAACTGGTGAATCAAGTATCATAAAGATCTATTTATCCGGTTAATCTTCACAGGGTACTCGCCGCCGCAACGCGCGGGTATCCTGCTATACTATATATAAAGGAAAAACGAAAAAGTAAAAAGTGAAAAGCTGAAACTAAAAAAAGAAATGTTGAAAACATATATTTCGAAAGGAAACTATTAATATATATCGAAACCGGGTTGACTGAGACGCTCAAACCCAGTGGGTTGACCTGTTTAATTTGACCGTTTTTACACAACCCGTCGGGTTGACTCGGTTCATCGACCCATTTTTGATCGGAACGGTTCAACCGGTTGAACCACCGGGTCAAACCGGTTTCAAAACATTATGTTTAATCCCCAAATCTTCAAACTTTTATTATTTTTCATTTATAACCCATAAACTTTTTTTTTTAACATAAAACGATATGTCGCTATAAAATTCCGTTGCTATGCACGACTACTCGTTTATCTAATTTTAAAAGGAAATTCAGTATAAACATAATAAAGATAAATATAAACCCTATACATATTTTATTGTCAATACTATGTTATTAATTTCTAAAATATTGTTTCTATCCATTTTTAATGTGTCACATAGTTTTAATAAAGTACTGTAATTGACGTAATTGATAGCCGTTTTTAGCATTTTATAAAAGCTATATCTATAGTAGTTGTAATTAAAAGTGAACATTTATGCTCTCACAACAAAAAATCATGAGTATGAACACTTCATTTCACGTAGCGTATGTTTTTAACAAGGAAAGTGATTTGTAGTTTTGCACACTTTATGTTTTTATTGAAATATTTCAGTGTACAAATAATTAAAGAAGTTTATAATTAAAGTATAATTGTTCGATATATACATAGTGTGTGAAAATAAAAATTAAATGTGTATAAATCAATTCCTTTTTCACAATGTCATGCTAAAGAGACCATTTGTATCATTTACAGGATTACATATATCAGATTAGTGTTGTGATCCAAAACATGTTTATTTAAGTTGTAGCTCTATAATGTACAACTCTTAATCATTGCTAGTCCTAGGTTCTCGCCGACTTGAGTTATTTATTATTATATCGCTTTACCTGGTTTGAGTCTGGCCAAGGACGAAGCTATAATTTTATGTTAAAGGGGACTGATCTTTTTCATAAGATAGTTATGTTTAAGCATTATTGTCTTATAATGCTGATACAAACAAACAACGATACGAATTAACAAACGACAATAAGAACTAGAGAAATGATTAGGGTGATTAAATGTATGCCTAAAATTGGATGGCAGGATTTTGTTGGTTGCAGATGAGGGACTCACGGTTTTACAAACCAATAAGTAAATGCCACACAATTTTAGGCACAAAGCTAGGCATAGATGTAGGCACTTCAATCATTTCTCTAAGAACTATACATATCTATACTACATTATAAAACATTTAGAACATTCATAAAATGAAATGCTTAAAAAATTAAGATTATACACTTGCTTATAATGACAAATTTTAATAAGTACATCTATAATAGCATTGATTGCAACACTTTAAAGCACTTTTATAAACATGTTTTTAAAAAAATATAAAGTAATTTAATATAAGAAAAAAACGTCAATAACAATAATTAGCTAATGAATGTTATTTTTAAAATATTCCGAATATAAAAAAAATACTTGTTATTATATATGTGTACAAACTAATAAAACACACAAAGCTTCATACAATTTATATGTTAACTAGTTGATAGTACATAAATTTTTTAAAAATGGACCAGACCAACGGGTTAAATCGGGAACCGGAGTCACCACCGTTTCGAATAGCCCATAAAAGTCGTCCGTGAACGATATTATTAAATCAATAAAGTTTCAAATGCATAATAAATTACAATGTTCAAAAAATATTATTAAATCATGAAGTGCTTTAGAACCAACATATACACCTTTTATAAAAATTTTGATAAAACTTACCGTAAAACTAAAAACTTTATTTTATAAAAATCGGACAATTTTTCAAAGCAAGTGATGCTGAAAGGTGCAAAGTCTAAGTGCTAATTATATATTTAATATTTATTATATATATTTGTATAATAATTATTATACTTTTTAAAATAATCCACATAGCTTTTTGAATATTTAATTTTTACTTATCTTTATAAGTAGTCTTTTACTTGTATCATTCATCTATTTAGGACAAATATAACAAACATTGTTTTTAGAGAACTAAATTTTCTTGTATAATGTAAGTGATTTTTAAAATTAGCTATAATATTATTATTTAGGGTTATTGCACAAAAAAGTTACTAAAGTTTCTTAAAAATTTGTCCTAAATTACAAGAGTTTCATTTTGTTCACTCAGGTTACTGAACTTTGAACATTTGTTCATTCAGGTTACTGAACTTATAAAAATATACGTTCAGGTTACTAAACTTTGAAACTTTCTTCACTAAGGTTACTAAACTTATCATAAAATATACATTCGGTTTACTCGGACTAACACTGAAATTATCGAAGTGTATGCTTCCAAAAGTTTAGTAATCTAAATGAACAAAATGAAACTTTAGTAACTTAGGACAAATTTTTAGGAAACTTTAGTTACTTTTTTATACCATAACCCTATTATTTAATGATAACTTGCGACTATCAGTCATTGTAAACTACTTTAACCTCATACATCTACTATATACGAGCTACCAACTCAGTATTGTCACAACATAACGTGGATAATCTACAATTTTTATACGAACAATATTGTTATTGGATAAAATTATTTAAAACTAAAACTGATCCGTATATCTATTGTATCGTAAAATATAGAACTAAAAAAATCACTGAATATTTTAATTGCATGATATTCACCACTCCAACGCGCAGTTACCCTACTAGTCTAAATAAGTTGTTTATTACAGTAATTATTTTAATTTAATCATCAAATAAAAATTACAAACTAACTCTTAACAGTTTGTGTCAAAAAATAAAGAAAACCCTGAACAAACAAAATATGAAAATATGTGTGGGTCGTTCAATATATTATGTCTTGTTTACTTATATACGGAGTAGTAACTTATTAACATGTATCTTGGCTATACGACATATTTTATACATAAAATTTTAAGACGTTAGGGACGCGGAGGGTCTTTTGGGTAAGCTCCAGAAAATAAGGATTAGGAGAGGAGTGGCTGAGAGTGTAAGTTGAACGTGGAATATAACAGAAGAGGAGATGGTATTGGAGGTTCGGGAGTCGGTAATGAAGGATCAGAAAGGAGATTTAATAACCCGAATAGTGGTGGATGGTATAGAAATGAAGGGAATAGGTTTAACCGTGATAGCCGACGATTTGTAGATGTAGTAAATGGTGGAAATAATAAGGACGGAGAGGTCAACAAAGATAAAGCGGTGAGCGGGTCACGGGGACAGGAAACTAACAAGGAAAAAGTTGATACAGTCATGGATAATCAGGGATTGGGAAGGATCATCGAGGTCGAAGACAAATACATTAATAGTGAGTTACTTGGCAGAAGTGTGGTGGCGGAGGTTATGTCAATGTGTTCCCTCTCGAAACTACCGGTATTGTGTGAGGAACAAGGACTTGGTAACATTGAAGTGAAGTTGTTGGGAGGACTTGAAGTTATAGTGGTGATGGACAAGGAAAACACGGCTTTTAATGTCCTAAAGGATAACGAGCATGGACTAAGGAGGTGGATGCGCAAACTAGGGAGAGGCGACAACTTCCATATGATGGTGGGAAGAATTACATGGATCAACATATTGGGATTGCCTATCACTTGCTCGGGTGAAAACATGTTCAAAAAAATAGCGGCTTTGCACGGGACGATATTAGGGTTGCAAAATTGTAGGCCGGAAGGGCTTGATATCCATACGATTGACAAGGGCTTGATATGTATGAGGGAAAATACATAGAGCAAGTGTTGTGGAGGAAGTTATAGACATCACCATTATATCACATCAAGAAGGTAACAATTAAGCACATAAATGCTTATTTAGCCATTTTAATTTATGTTTGACTTCTCTAAGGCCAATAGATGGTTAAGAGAGTGCATTCCAATAACTGTAGTGGGTTACTCGAACCAATAGTCACAATTAAGTGAGTAAAGATGAGCCAAATGATGATCAAGCACTCACACTTGCAGTTACATCAATGTGCATCAGTAACCCCATTTATTGGCAAAACTTACATTAGCTTTGGTATAATTTCATAAATCCTAGTTCCACAAATCTAAAGATCATTGATGTAATTGTAAGCTTCCAAAACTTGTCATTCCTAGCTCCACATCTTGCACCATAGCCATCATTTTCTCCCTCAATAATCGTAGGAAATAATACAACCCGAGTGGTCCGCAAGAAGCAATGTTTCCTTGTAAGGGCAAATGAAGAATGAATCATTTTTTCCATAAATCCCAAGATCATTGATGTGTTCTGAGCATGGTTCGTAAACTTCGAGTGCGGCAAATTGTTCGTCCTTCTTTACTGTTTCCATTATAGGTTCACCACTCATTTTGAATCCCAATACTTTACTAACCCATGAATCATCAGGTGTGTTAATGTTGAATAGCTTTGTAAAAGATGTCATAACACCACCCTCCTCCCCCATCATCCATACGCCATATACTCGTCCATTGACCTCATTAATGTATCCAGACACAACAAGAGATTCATTTAGCTTAGAAATGGAGATATATCGTGAAACCTCGTTTGCTAAATTATCCGGGAGGCGTACATCTTTAAAATCATAGGTAATCAAATCAAATGACAAGATCAAACTCTTATACACAATCCTATCATAAGCAACCCAAAAAATAAACCTATCTATAGCAACTTGAGGTGTCGGTCTAAGCCTAATTGATTCACGAGGCACATTGGTACTTGGTATCATCTTCCAAGTCTTGGAGCTCAATGTAAATATTCCAACTTGCCACTTATCCTCTAAATACGTCATTACAACAATAGCCGGATCATAAGTTGAAGGACAAACCCCAAAACGAAAATAACTCGTTTTATTAGAGGAGCTGGTGAGCACAAAAGGCACAAGAATACCAACGGATTTCCTGATTGATGGGTTCCAAATAACAACCATTTGTGTTCCCCAGCTGTTGTAACCGTGCAAACACCACAAACCACAAGAGCTGCCAATTACTTTTGAATTATTAAATTGTTTTACGAGGTCAGGAACATTTGGAGCAAAGTCTTGTTGTTGTATGGGGAAAGAGACATCATCTACAAAACAAACATATTTTACCTCTACACTATCTGTGTACCTTAAAAGCAAACGATGCGGCTGATTGTGTCGAACTCCGTAATCAGCGATAAACTCGGGGCTGTCGATGAAAGACTTCCATTGTTTTGAAACAGCCCTGCATCGAAGCAATGACTTGACATCAGGAACTTTTTTAATGATTTCCGTTTGGATTTCATAAGGAATGTTGTCTGACATTTTTAAAAATTTCTTAATTAGGGTTTCTGAAGCAAGTGGGTGGCTGATATATTTTTGGTGTTTGGATTTTGGAAGGTGGAAGGCGTTGCTTAGATGATTTGGGTCACTTCAACTTTAGGTTTTGGATATTGGTTTGTCTTTCTTCTTGGGCTAAACGTAATTGTTGTAGACTTGTAGCCCCCTTGGATAAAAGAAATTTAAGAGTGATAATTGGCGCAACATGACACATGTATATTACTGGTATTTTTTGTTTTGTTTTACACCATTTTTCATTAGATTGTTAGAGTACTCGGTATCCTAAGTCATAGGGTACGTTATAGACTTATGACACGTACTTGTGACAATAGGGTAATTATTCTTGGCTGAGTTATACGTCTCGGTGGCAAAATTACCAACCAAGTTATAGGACGTTGTTCTTTTCTTTTCTTTTTGTTTTTTGGTGTTTTATTTGTATTTTATTTTAAAAATTATGGGGTCCGAGGATATTTTCGAGTTAAGTTATAGGTTCTGGGTAGGGGTGTTCAAAAACCGAAACAAAAAACCCGTTTATCACGGTTCGGTTTGGTTTTATTTTTGATATCCGGTTAAGCGAACCGAACCGTCTTAATACTACGAAGGTTTTTAACTAAATTTTCAAATAATTGTACAAGTATTAACTATATTATTGCACTAATTTTATTATATAACGCATTTTTTGCTTATAATATTAACATTTCTAAACATTTATGTGTGAAAGTTGATAAATGTGATCGTAATCTATAAACGTCGATTAACTATTATTTTTTTAGTTGATTATGTATGGATGTTTGAATGCAATTATTCTAACGGGATAATTTTTATATGACTATTACCTATTAAATATCATTTAATTTTACTAAAATGACATTTCGTTCTAGAACGTGTTAATGTCTATCGGTTAAACTTGATTAAACGTCTAAAATGGTTAATCATGACCCGAACCGCGGTAACCGCTCATTCGGTCCGCTTGTCGGTTATCCGCCAATGCGGTTCGGTTTCGGTAGTAAAATTAATTACCCGCCGCGATGGATAGTTAAAATCTTCTAACTAACCGAACCGAACCGCCCCGCGAACACCCCTAGTTCTGGGTTATAAAGAAAAAAATAGATGTGACAACAACTTTTGCTATAACACCATCAGATAAAGTGTAAGAAATGAGAGGTTAATTCTCTTAAACATTATATAATTCATAAATCAAGCCTACATTTTCATGACACATTCACGTAATTTTGTACCTGATATATAACAATTTGTATAATAATATTACAAAAAATGACATTATAAGATATTAAAATAACCACGTAATAACCAAATGGATGGTTGAGTCTGACATTACTTTGTATTCATATCCTCACGTAATTTTTAATCTTTTAGATTTCTACCGATAGAAATAAATCTACTTTAAAATTTACTTGTTTGGACTTGAACTATTCTTTATAAAAAGTGACCAATAAATTCAAGGAAAGCGAATATGAAGCGGTAACAAAATCCAGAATGATAAAACCTTATGAGAGGACTTGAACTAATCTAATTATAAAAAGTGACCAATAAATTCAAGGAAAGCGAATATGAAGCCAACTACAAAAAAGAAGAGAGCAAAGAAAAACTCAAGGATGAAGCAGTGAATGCCAACTTAAAATTACAAGAACTCAAGAAAGCCGTTGTGTTTAAAGCTGAAGTTCTAAAAGATAAAACCGAGGAGAAAATAGAAGTCAACAAGGGAACACTCATATATAGAGAAGAAGATGCAAAAGAGAAAATTAAAGAAAAAGAATGTGAAGCCAATTTATAAGATTGAAGGACATATGGAACAACTCAAGGAGGAGGTAGAGAAGGCTAAGTTTAAAATAGAAGTCAAGGAAAACATTCATTGTAAGTAGAAGAAGTTAAGATGAAAATGTGCATTACTAAAGACATTATGTTTCTGTTATGTTTGTTTGATTTGTATTTGTAAGCGTTTTTGTCAAGGTTTATTGATAAATACTAATGTGTTGATTATGATTGCAAAACAAGTGTTACAATACTAATCTATGTATTTAAATAGAAGCGATACGAGTATCTATGCATTTAAAAGCGAGTTTGGTCGACTTCTAACCATTTACATTAACGGACCACTACTTAAACTTTTCGATTTGGTCCATTTAAGATAAAACACAACCCATAACAACTCATTCGTAAGTAAATAGGACCAATCTACCAAGAACAATGGTTGGGTACTAAGTATGTAAAATCCTTATTCAATAACTTACACATCCGATCATATCATATTTATTATGAAACCCTCAAAGATTGAATATAATGTGTAATTGTGTATACATATAAAGATTATTAAAAGTAATAATATGACACAACATCATAAACAATGCTTAAAAGACCTATAAAGTTTCTTACATAGCTAACGAAGAAGTACTTGCCTTGCAAGAACTTATAAAGATGACGATCTTACATGATTGAGGTCCACAAATCCAAAGAAGCCTTTGCTCCCGTTCGTTCTTTAACCTTTATCGATATAGAACTCTGCGAATTTTGATTCCTTGTCAGGTTTGTTGGAAAATGGTAGAAATTTTAACCAATTTACCCTAAAATGGGCAACTTGGGTTATATTTTATCTATAACATTTCAAGCAGGTAAAAGCGAAAAGATGAGCTACAAAGGAAACAGGTCAAAGTACACAAAATTCGCCCATAGTATTCTAATGCAGACATTCAGACTTCAAGTTACTCGATTATCAAGAACTTCTATTCATGCACAGATAATTAACGGCACACATTTTGGAAACAAGGTTAACTATCTGTGCATGAATAGAAGTTCTTGATAATTTCTTTTAAAACCCCGTGAATTCACGAGTCTATAAGCTAGTAACATTATACATATGACAACGTATATGTGTCAAAGCAAAATAAACAACAAAACTACAATTACTTGGTCATCATTTTCCAAATTTGTCACGGTTCCACAACTACTTCATCTTCTCATATAATTTTGTCAAATTTGAAACCCTGGTTCTATACGTGGTTCAACCCGGTTGAACCATTCATTAAAAAACAAGTCGATTTAAACCGAGTCAACCCGATGCGTAGGGTCGACAACAAGTCAAATTAATCGGGTCAACCAGCGGGTTTAAGCGTCCGGGTCAACCCGGTTTCGATGTATTAATAGTTTCCTTTTGAAATATATGTCTTCAACATTTCCACTTTTAGTTTCAACTTTTTACTTTTACTTTTGGTTTTTCCCGATTCACCGGTTGTATCGGTTTCAATGAGTCCTCTGCAGTTCGTTTCGGATGGCTTTAATTGGTTAGCCGAACCGGTGGCGACACCGGTTCCCGGTTAACACGTTGGTCCGGTCCGGTTCGTTTTTCAAAACTATATGTAACATCAACTTGTTAGCTTGTATGAAGTTTCGTGTGTTTTATTAATTTGTATAATGTGTATAATAACATGTACTTTTCATTTTAGAGTGTTTTAAAAATATCATTAATTAGTGTGTTTAATTATTTTATATTTTGGATTATGTTGTACGTTATGAAAATTTTATTGTACTTTTTAGTAAGGGGTGTTTTAATTGGTTGTTTTTTATTTGGTAGATGTGCTTTTAATTAGTTCTACAATGTGAATAAATTATTATACTTTTAACTAATGAGGTGTTTTAATAAAAGTATTAATTACACTATGTATTTCTCTCTCATTTGACCAATTTCAACAATTCAACTTTTCACCTTTGACCGTTTTTCTATTATATGTAGTATAGATATAGATATGAAGAAAAAGAAAAAGAAGCACCAAATTTGATGGTAAGCATAGTAAGCATCTAAAAGAGGAGAACAATGTCGGAATTTCTTCACTTATCTAAACATTTCAATAAGATGCCTCTATAATCTATTTGAGAACCATAAAATAAAAAACGGATACATTTAAGTTAATAAAATTGCTTATAACTCAAATAGATGCATATCAGAATATGTGGTTACAGTTACAGTTCTCATGTTTCCCGATTTTAAACCACTTCTCATCTGAACATGACTTTGTTAACTAAAAAGCAATAGAAGAATCGGTCATGGTCTATTGTTTTGTAACGAAAAAATACATCACAAAAGTAGTACTAAGCTTGAACAAGGAAAGTGCTATGTTAGGCTGATGCTATATGATTTGTACTCCATAATCAAAGAAAATGGTATCTCTCATTCTCAAATTATGGCACTTCTCTTAAACCACTATCCTCAATTCCTTTTATACTTATAAACACAACAATTTAGCACAAATAAGATCATCCAGATAAACTATTACTCCATATAACATTTTTAATCATCCATTTTTTATTACCGGAAAATCCTAGTCGGTCACATGTTCAGATCACATCAAGGAGGTAACAATTCAACACATAAATACTTATTTAGACATTTTAATTTATGTTTGACATCTCTAAGGTCAATTTATGGTTTAAAAGAGTGCATTCCCAGTAACTGTATCTATAGTCACAAATAAGTGAGTAAAGATGAGCCAAATGATGATCAAGCACTCGCACTTGCAGTAACATCAATGTGGTTGATACAAACACCATATAGTGCACCAGTAACCCCATTTATTGGTAAAACTTACATTAGCTTCAATAGAATTTCATTAATCCTAGCTCCATAAATCCGAAGATCATTAATGCGATTGTAAGCTTCCGAAACTCGTCATTCCAAGCTCTAGATCTTGCACTATAGCCATCATTTTTTCCCTCAAGAATCGCCGGAAATGATACAACAATCTGAGTGATCAACAAGAAGTAGTGTTTCGGTGCAAGGGCAAATGAAGAATGAACCAGCTTCTCCATTAATCCCAAGATCATTTATGTGTTTTGAGCATGGTTTGTAAACTTCGACCTTAGCAAACACTCCGTCATACTTTTCAGTTTCCATTATAGGTTCACGACTCATTGTGAATCCCAATATTTTACTAACTGACGATGTCTTAATGTTGAATAGCTTTGTAAAAGATGTCATAACACCACCCTCCTCTCCCATCATCCATACACCATATACTAGTTCATCATTGACCTCAAGAGCGTGTGTAGACACAACAAGAGATTCATTTAGCTTAGAAATGGAGATATATCGTGAAACCTGGTTTGCTATACTAACCGGGAGGTGTACCTCTTTAAATTCATGGGTAATCAAATCAAATGACAAGATAAAACTCTTATATTGATACACACCATCATTACGAACAATCCTATCAAAAGCAACCCAAAAAATAAACCTATCTATAGCAACTTGAGTTGTCGGTCTAAGCCTAATCGATTCACGTGGCACATTGGTACTTGGTATCATCTTCCAAGTCTTGGAGCTCAATGTAAATATTCCAACTTGCCAGGTCATGTTATGCGTAGCTATCTTTTGGAAAGACATTCTAACAATAGATGGATCGTAAGTTAAAGGACAAACCCCAAAACCAAAATGAGTAAGATTTTCAGAGGTGGTCACGGCAATACCAACCGATTTCCTAATCGAAGGGTTCCAAATAACAACCATATCTGTTGGGCAGCAGTTCTTGTAACACCACAAACCACAAGAGCTACCAATTACTTGTGAATATTTAAGTTGCTTAATGAGTAAAGGAACATTTGGAGCAAAGTCTTGTTGGTTCAAAATGTCATTATCTACGAAACGCACATACTTTTCAACATGAAAATTACCTCTGTACCTTAAAAGTAGACTATGTGGCTGAGTGTCGCGGGCGCAGTAACCAGTGATAAACTCAGAGGAGTCGATAAAAGACTTCCATGGTTTGAAACGGACCTGAATCGAATCAAAGACTTGACATCAGGAGCCCTTTTGATGATTTCCATTTGGATATCAAAGGGAATATTGTCTGACATTTTATGATTAATTTTGGGAGCTATCATCTTTTTCTTTTCTTTTACCAGGTGAGGTGAAAAGAAGGTGGACAAGAATGGAGTAGTAAGAAACCCTACAAAATATAGTCTATTGGTCTAAGGCCCAACCAAAAAAAAACAGCCCACTTATTTGTAGAGGTGGAAGCTAGCCAAGTATAAGCACACGCAAAGACCCAAAAAATACTTCCATGGTCTTGAGATAAATCTGCATCGAATTAATGACATTACAGCATAAACTTTTTTGATATTTGGATTTCAAAGGGTATGTTGTATGACATTTGGAAAAAATTTAGGGTTTTTAAAACAAGTGATGGAGCGTTTGGAATGTGAAAAATGAGAGATATTGCCTTAATATTGTGTTTTTAGTTTAAATTTGAGCGAAAAGGAAAAGAAATTGAATATCTTTTTTTGTATTCTTGAGTATTTTTTATGAAAAGAAGTAATTTTAGAGGAAATACAAATAACTTTAATTTGGTTAAGTGCAATTTTTTGTACACTACACACTTTCCAAGACAACGTGACCATCATGTGATTATTGTGAACCCATTCAATGGAGGAAAAAAAGCATGTCATGTCCAAATTGAAAATAATATGGAGTATATGGGTCAAAATGAAAGTTAAAAACCCTTGAACACACAATCCTCAATAGCATGTAGTATGGAGCTTCTAGAAAGCACTCACAATTCCACCGGTCTCTAAACGTCATCTCAATTCTAAAAGATCAGAAGGCACAATGGATGTTGTATATAGTTGCAGTATTAAATCATTGGATAGTTGCAGTATTAAATCATTGTGATTCTAATGGATTTGGAAAACTTGTGGAACATATATTTTCCTATTAAAGTGTAACCGGACTTAATTATACAATAAGAGCATTCTCATTCATAACACCATAACACCAATAACACCGTCCACGTCAGCGTCACATCAGCTTTAACATTTAACATTAACATCCCCAAAAACACCCACAACCATAACATCTCAATAACATCAATAACACCAATAACATTTCATATTTTCAATTTCAATCCCTAAACTAAAACAAACACTTCATTTATTAAACTAAAACAAACATTTCATTAAAATTGAAAACATATTACAATACGAGATTAAAAAAAAATTACAGCTAAATAAAAAAATACATCGAAATTAAAAAAACACACCGCAAATTAAACGTTACAACATAAAGGAAATGACAACGAAAAAAAAAACAAAACATAGCAAATGCTTATTCATCATCGTCGCTCTCTTGTTGTTGTCCATATCGTTCAAGATTTTTCACCAAACATGCTCCATAAGGTCTGTTGGAGTTGGGTATCGCTTGTCGGTCGTGTATTTCTTTTCCTTACTACTGTGAGTATCACATCTTTCGACCCATCTTCGTTGCCTCAAATTTGCCAGATTGTGGATCCACCCACAGCTCATTATAGTCACGTAATGCAAATTTTTGATCTTTTATAATCATGTTATGCAAAATAATGCAACAATACATGATTCTACGTGTCGTGGCAATTTCCCATTGACGTGCCGTTGTTGTAGTATACCCCAACGCTTCAAGAACACCAAAAGCACGCTCAATATCCTTTCTGCACTTTCTTGTCTCCTTTTAAAGCACGATGTTTTTCATCGGTTGTTGCGGACTTGCCGTGAAGGATTTGACCTAAAGTTGCCCATCGTGGATAAATTGTAACACCCCAAAATCACAATGTGACAATGAAGACTATTTGGGGTATTACTTAGAGGATCATAGTCATAAGTTATAGAAAACGACTCTAAAGAGACGTTTTTAATAAAAGGTTGTTACCATTTCATAAAACTCAGTGTTTTGGAAACACAAAAAGGAAATACCACATGTTTTGAAGCTACATAAAAGATAGATTAAATGTTTATGAAATGATAACTCTAATTGAAAATAACACCACTTCAAGCATCCCATGACGTCCACTCCACGCCTTCATGATATTATAATTAGTACCGAGATGAACATGTTTAAAGCGATCAACAACAGTTGAGTGATATTCATAGGTTTAAATAAATGGTTGAACACAAGTAAAAGATGATAATTGCTTGAATACAATCACCATGGAAAATGAGATTATTATTATGCACTAAGCTCATGACACCAAACTAATCGCATACACCTAATTACTTGTAAGTAATAATATTGCCCTCGGATGGAATTGCCAATTCCATAGTTAACCAAATATAGTGCGCCCGGTTATTTCCGATAACCGAGTCGGGTCGTTAATTCCCATAGTACTATCCACAATATTCGCGTTCACTCGCAAGTGATTAATGGTTCATGATGTAAGGGACTTATGGCGTGCAACTTAGGCTATAATAATAATGATCGTGCAAGCATACGCTTTAAGAAAAGACTTGTGTTCTAGTTTATAGCATGCATCTCTCGCGGGTTTGAAAGAAATAAGTAAAGGCGAGGCTATGAACTCACCTTAGCAAAGTAGTATCCGAGTAGTAAAAGAGTCAAGTAAATGATGCACCGAGTACCGTCACGCAACCTATAATTTGTATACCTATACTTTAATTAATACGTTTGTATTTTGACTTGATAACATTTATATATATACCAAAAGTTTAGGTTATTTATGTTGTGTATCGTTTATTATTGACATGATTACCAGAAGTATGGAAATGAGGGAGTCGTGGGTTTTGTCGTAATTGGAAGATAACCCACGGAAGATATCGCAAACAAATAATAAACATATTTAAATTATAAAGACGCCGCTTAATATATATATATATATATATATATATATATATATATATATATATATAAAAGGAGGGTAATAGTTTTTCTATACTAGTAAAAATAAATAAATTTTCACTTTATATGTTATAATTGTCTTTTTGAAAAATGGGTATGGCTCATTTATATGTCTAAAATATATTTGGTGACGAAGTGTAGGAAATTATTATTGTTTCAAAATAAATTTTCGTTTAGTATAAATTATGAGTTAATGGCATTTCGTTAGTCGCTTATATCATATGCTTATAAAATAAGATATCGTGAAATAATACCGAAAGCAATTTTGTCAAAACGGGTAGGTGAACGAGTTGTGAACGAGGCGTGAGAAAGATCAAAAGACAAGTAATCGTGACTCGATTAGGATGACGATTTGGTTACTTAGTATTATTGAAATTTTGTTTGTCTTATCTTTGTAAATTTTTACGTTTCAAAAGAGAATTTCATATATCTGTTTAGTGTAACAGTAATTGATGCACATCAAGTTAGGCTCGACACAATCCACACAGGCCCAGTAATTAGGTAGGATGAGGCCCAAAGGAAGTGATAGCCTTGCCCTGTTGGGCTTCAATACTAGTCTACTATACATCCAAATGCCAAATCAGTTTGCAAAAGAGTAAAAGAAAGTTTTAGTTTTCAAGTGTGGTTTTTGTTCTTGTTAGTGTCGTGTATAACAAAGAAAGAAACAATGATCGCTTGATATGCCACAACCGGCAAGAAACTCGAATGAGGACTCGGTCAACATGAGGCTCGAACCCGAGACCTCTCAAGTGAGGAATGTTGCCAAAAGGTGTAAGTCTTGCTTCAGTGGGGGTTCGAACATGTGACAAAAGGCATGAAAGAATGAAGGGAGGCTAAACACCAAGTAATACAAGAATATATGACCACACCGTGGCTCGAACTTGAGACCACTCGGTGTGGTGTCGCAAAGACGGTACTCTACAGGAAACAAATCGACTTATTGCAATAGATGGTTTCAACATCTTATTAGTTTCGCATTAGAAGGTGTCTTTGCAAGCATGGCCTAACCTTTATAGCAATTAGAAGACCATAACCAAGGCCTAAGTAAACTACTTCCACTATGGTACGACCTTAGTGGGTCTCGGTTTAGGCTCCAAAACACATACATAACACAGCAACTTGATAGAAAACGAGCTAATAGCAAACACCTAAGCACTACACTAAGCCATCCGGTTTTAAGAAAAATTATTTATACAACACAAGCTTCAATTTATAATAACAAAATAAATTCCCAAAGATTATATACCCTTGACCACAAGTTTATTCAAACAAGACATATGCAAATCGAGAGCTAAATCAAAAACGGAATAAAACTCGTAACATTATTCATTCGACACCCATTAAAATATAGATTACATTCATATTAAGAAGTGACCAAGTAGGGTAACGAAGGGAACCTTATTGAAGACCACAAGCCGCCCTTTCTTCCGATTCTTCCAACGAGTCCACACCAACAATAAACCAAGAACCCAATAGAGTTTTTGTGATGGATTTAGAGAAGGAGTGTGTGGACTTGTTAGGGTCATCAAGGACCTTAAATAGGCGCGGCTGTGGAAAGTTTTCAATGGTACTTTTTGCTCATAGAAAGTGGAGAAGACAATCTTAGGAAAACTCTTTTTCTTCTATCAATCCTTATGCACTCTCGTGACTTCTTGCGTTGGGAGGTGGGGTGGTCAAGAAAGATATGGGGCGTTTTTCTTGTTTGACCTCCTGGTGGGGATGGCTTTGTCTTATCCGAAAGTGGTGGATGTGTTTTCAGAGATGGGAAAGATGGTGATAACACTTCCTGATGAGGAAGATGAATGGGGCGTGAGATTTGAGAGGAAGATAGAAAAGATAAGGAGTGGAGCGTGTTCTGTGAGGTGAGATGGGTACCAGACGAAAAGAAAAAGAAAAGAGAGATATACCTGGGAAGTGGGGCGTGGGGGGATAAGGGTAGGTTTGTTTTATTTATTTTTTTTTAAATGTAAATTAGTTAGTAATTGGTGTAAGTATTTATTTTGTGTAAAGATTTTTGTACACGATGTATTTCGTACTCCGTTGTTTGGTTTGCAGCCATATATTGCTTAGCGTAAAAATTATATTACTCATACTTCTGGACATGTTTTAAATAAACTGTCACGATGACGTAATTTTTGATTTTTATTAGTTCGCTTATATTTTATCGCGTTTTCTTTTATTATATAGGTACGCGTGCGGACTCGTAAGACAAAAAAATCTTTCTTGTGAGACTGATTTAGAAATCAGTAAATGTTAGGCATAATAAATAAGACTACTCGGATATGCATAATTTTTATGCAAGAAAAGCTGAAATGTACATGCTAAATGCTTAACTTAGATCAAATAACTTTTGATAAACAGTCTAGTTCATAAATATAAAGGTTTAAAATAGTGAAATTTTTCAGGTGGCTACAGTACCTACCCCTTAAGAGGATTCCGTCTCGGAATTCTAGTTTACGGTGGTTGTCGGTGTTGGATTCGTGAACAGATGTGGGTACTTAACACGCATGGTGTCTTCGCGCTCCCACGTGTACTCCGGTCCTCTCTTGGAGTTCCATCTAATCTTGACGATAGGGATGCGACTTTGCTTAAGTCGCGACTTCCTATCCATGATTTCAATTGGTTCCTCGACAAGTTAAGCTTGTCATCAAGCTTAATCTCTTTTAGTGAAACAACAAGAGATTCATCCGACAAGCATTTATTCATATTTGAGACGTGAAAGGTAAGGTGTACTCTACTAAGTTCTTCCGGGAGATCAAGCTTGTAAGCAACCGGGCCGATTCTTTCGAGAATTTTGAAAGGGCCAATGTATCGAGGATGTAGCTTTCTGATTGGCTCCTGAACAGTCAAGTTTAATCACACAAGCTAACCACTTGTGAATGGTCAACCGTAATAAACTTAAAACAGCTCAGAAAGCAAATGTAATTAAGATCGGAGGAATATAGTGGATTCTGGGTCGTTAAGTCCCACCGGAGGATGAATGGTGTTTAATACGAGACGGATGTCGAATAATCACTAAGGATAGTGATCGATGAAGGATTTTGAATTATTTACGCCTAAAGAAAAGTTTTGTAAATTACAGGGGCTTAAATGCAAATTAAATAAAATAAAAGTTAAAATATATTAAATAAACGCTATCACTATTTTTACAATGATGTTTTGTGATTTATAAAATAAAATAACTTAAATAAACTATTTTAATCAAAGCGTAAACTTAAATTATCTAAAGCGTGACTTAAAATGAAAGCGTCGTTAAGTATAAAATTACGCGAGTGCAAAGCAAAAAGCGTAAAATTTATGAAATAAAGTCCTACAAGTGTAAAAACAATTTTCTTCGTGCTATATGACAAAAGAAAATTTTAGAAAAAGATTTATATTTTTTGACTTTTATATTTTTATTGTGAATTAAATACTATTTTAGACTAAATAAATGATTAAAAATACTAAAACTATTAAGAAAAATCAAATTTTTAGTAATTACTTTATACTAATACAAAGTTAAGAAAAATACAAAAGTTGAAAAAGCTAGAATAAATAAGCTAGAAATAAGCTAATAAGCTCGTATAAGCAATGAACTAAAAGGGTTATATATTAAGTATTGCAAGAAAAGCAGAAAAAGACCCAAGGCGAGTGGTGTGTGTGTGTGGTGGTGGGTGGCGAGTTCGAATCCCAAAGAACTCTTTTTTTTTTTGCAACTATTTTATTTTTGGATTTTTATTTTACAAACTTATTAAGTTAACTAAGATAAGCAATTTTCAAAACTATGACTTTTTCTAAAAACCAATAATAAGCTCTGTTTGAGCTTATTATCCTAACAGATAACAAAAAGAAAATGGAAAAACTTAGCTTGAGCCAATGGCTATTTAAGCTAATAAATAAGCAATTGTAAAATGAAATAAGCTAAGTACTGTTAACAAGCTAAAATGAAAACTGGAAAAGCAATTTATCTAAGAAATAAGCACTAGGATTTACTTCAAATAAGCAAAAGCTTATCTGTTTTGCACAGGGCACTAATTAGTTTACTAGGTACTTTCTAGCTAATTTTTAAGCACTAAGATAAGT
This sequence comes from Chrysanthemum lavandulifolium, assembly GCA_022545495.1. Classification (NCBI taxonomy): domain Eukaryota; kingdom Viridiplantae; phylum Streptophyta; class Magnoliopsida; order Asterales; family Asteraceae; genus Chrysanthemum; species Chrysanthemum lavandulifolium. Next base: position 231,595,298 of record CM040245.1, on the reverse strand, counting down.
GATAACGCTACACGCGTCGTTCGGGGTCAAGAAACTTCCTTTTCTTGAGCAAGTTTTATAACACCCAGGCGTTGAACCTAATCGTTGTAGTGTAGTAATTAGGGTAAGCCACGGGTATTGATATCGTTCTCTGGGGAATAGGAATGCTAGTGAGAAGTTACTACGCTAAGGTTGAGGTTGAGGAAGATTATTTTTATCTTTTATGTTTTTAGAAAATGAAAAGGCACGAATCTCGGGTATTGGATTTGGGGGTTGGTATTGCTCTGATTACTCTACTATTATCTAATTATCTAAGCTAAGGTTGTGATAGTCTATGTCTAATTGATGTGTACTCGTATGATAGTTTAAAGATGTGTTTACTTAGGTTTTACTACTCCTTAATTATCTCCTATTGATGGTTGATTTGTCACGTCCTTATTCCTAGTTGCGTTGTGATTCTAAGGCTATAGGCGTGCTTATTTCCTAACTCTTTGAAATTACCAAAGGGTCTTGTTTACAAATCCTCTAGTGATTTATAGACGCCTACTCTACGGTTGTCCTTGAATACTTTATCCTACAATTACCTAGATAATTATATTCTAAAGTTCACAAAGAAATGTCAAGCATTAAGTACACAACGAATAATCTAGCGCACTCTAGATCATTAGTCAACTAAGATAAGTATCAACCAATCAATATTCAATAATTAAGTTTCATATTCCCTAAGCAAACACACAAATAAATTAGCGGGACATGGAGAACATGCAAGCATACACACAAATAATCAAAGACATAATTAAATTAATGAAGTAAATACTTATCTTGATGTATAATAGGGTTTAGAACCTAAAATCTTGCACAAGAAAGCCTTGGTTCGGTTTTAGGTTTTACTCAAAAGACTACACACAAAAGCGAAAAATTCGGATTCTATATATAAGATTACATACTGCGGCGCGCGTTACACCTTATGTTTAAATGGCGCCGTGTCGCCGTCGTTAGGGTTTCGTCTTGCCACGTAAACCTTTCGACGGCGATCACCTATATTTATGGCGCCGTCCCTTCACTCTGGCGCCGTCTTGGCTGCATCTAGGCCGTCTGAGTAACGACGGCCTACTCTTTAGAACTGACGTCGTCCGCGAAAACATGCAATTTAACCCGACCCGTCGCAAAATTCCTTCCCGCGGCGTCGCGAGATATGCAGATGGCGCCGTCGCCTTATGTTTCAAAGACTTTGAGTGTCTCGATTACGACTTTGGCCATTTTCTTAGATATATCGCGCTTTTCGTCAAATAAGCATCATTCCGACATTTTGCCTTCAAGAGACCTAAAAGTGAAAAGGAACGATATTAAGCAATAACGGATACAAAGTGATCGAATAAGGGCTTAAATGACCCTCAAAAGGTACCTTTAAAACCTTATCAAATATCCCTACACTTGGTATTTGCTTGTCCTCAAGCAAATGTGCTTTTAGCCAATTAATTTATAAGTTAGGGGTCATGAAGCATCCATTCAAAAGCGGTCCACAACACATATAAGCCCATAAAGTCATAACAAGCACGGAATTACATACTAGCACCTCACATGGGGTGTTTGGATACTCACATCTCTCTCGGGTGTATATATGAAATATAACAAATCGAAATGGAAGATAAACACTCATTAACCGGTCTAGTACATAGATTACCATAGGCTTGAGAATAGATCAAACCTCCGTCGCTTTGGCGTAAGCACCTAGGAAAGACTATCAAAGAGGTCTTTAAAGGGTTGTAACGTTAGGCTTACGGTAGGAAATAAGGGTTTGGTGGGATAGGCTATATATTGGTGGATAATCAAAATCTCTATGTTGCAAGTATACGAAGAATGGCGTTGCTAAGCCAAGACTCGACACTCTAAAACTCTAAACAACGAAAATAAACAAACATAATTTAAAAGATAGATGTAGGATGGTAGCAGTATGGTTTTTTTTTTTTTTTTTTTTTTTTTTCTTTTTTTTTTTTTTTTTTTCTATATTTTTTTTTTTTTTTTTTTTTTTTTTTTTTTTTTTTTTTTTTTTGCATACACTTTTACTCTACCATACTCTACGGTACATCAAAATGATAGGGTTTATAGACACATCCCTACACTTGAGTTTTTTACTCTAACACTAATTTGACCCGAATTGAAAGATCAAAACACTTGAAGTACATTATTATGCAAACAAAGGGAATTTGAGTTTAACGTTCTCTTTCCTATGTTTCATAAACTTTAACTTTTCCCATGAATCCCAATCATCCCAAAAGCGTATACAAGGGATATGACTCGACTTAGCAACTCATGCAAGCAACCGGATAATTGAACTAAGGGCTTTGGGTGATAACATAAATTTGCACTAAAAGTGAGTGCAATAAAGGTAGGCTAAAGCGATTTGGGTGTATATTTGGGGTGGGGTGTAAACAATGCTCTTCATTGATATTCGGAAAAACCGAAATATCACGAGAACCGCGAAAAGGATAGGCTCGAGGGGTTAACTAGGGGTATCGTGTACTAAAGATGAGTACAACGCAGGGGTGGGGAATTACTCAACCGATATGGAAGAAGTAATTATATTACGGTATTAAACAAGGGTTATCCTAATGCCTCTTATCATTTAGTTATTCCTAACTACACAAGTGTAGTCTCACTAGCGATCTCGGAATGCATCACAAAACAAGTTCTAGAATCTAATATACTACGGTTCACACTCTAAGCATTAAAGATGAATGCTTTAATTCCTACTAATCTAAGGCGATCCTCACATTTTGGGTGGAATTTAGGTGGTAAGGGTTTTTGTGCTAGTCATGCAACTTCCTATCCATGAGGCGCTTTTGTTAAGACTAATGGCCCACTCTTATCGTCATGAAAAAATTTTAAATTTGGCTAAAATTACCCTAACCTACATTTTCTCATGGTTTATTACACAAATACACTTGGACAAAGCAAGCAGGTCAAGGATAAGCATAGTTTCAAAGTTCCGTTTATTTTCCCTCCTACACTTAAACTAAACATTGTCCCCAATGTTCCCGAAAGTATCAAAGTTATGATAATAGAAGGTAATTAAAAACGAAAGAAACTAATACTCCCCTGATTAGCTCGGTAGGATCCGTAAAAAGTGGTGGTTAAATCTTTTCCAAGAAGAGTTTTTGCGTGAAAGGCTCCTTCTTAACTTGTGTAACTTCTTCTTGACAAACTAAACCTGCACACTAGAAGGAAACAAACGAAACCTTCGCGTAAAATCGGCGGTAATAATATACATAAGACTCGATTTAAACTAGGATATAATGCTTGTGGAATGGATGTTTACTGAATTTGTTTTGAAAGTTAAGATCCGGAAAATTCCAAAATTTTACAAGTAGCTCGAAAACGAGAAAAAGTAAGGTGATGTTTTATTCCTTCACGACGCGTCGGTTGCAATCTGACGCCGTCGGTTATCCTGACAAAACCGGTGCGATTTTACGGAAAAATTCGGAAAATTTACATCTTTAGAATCGGAAAAACTTACGCAAAAACATCCATTATGACTCGATACAAGCATTTGACTCGAACAAACAAACATATATATCTTTTAGTTAATTGTTATTCTCATGTTCACGTTTCTTTTGAAAACGTGTGTAATCCTCCCTACACTTATCCTTTATGTAAAATACCTTTATATGTAATTAAGGCGAGGTTAAAAACAAAATAAAGCATTTTTACAAATTTAAACATGAGGATAAACAATCAATAAAAGATATCGACACAAAATGAAAATAAAAAACAAATACACATGGGTTGCCTCCCAAGAAGCGCTTGTTTTTGTTCGAGTCACGAGCGACTCTACCCTTATTTAACGAGATAAAGGGAAGTTTTCCCTACACTTAAGTTCAAATCACGGGTGATAGTAGCAATACACACCCTTAGGGTGGAAATTTGCTACGTGAGGAGAGGGTGATGGGTGATTTATATGCTCAAAGGAGTGTGCTCTATTCATTATAACCTTACCTAAGTCTATTGGTGTAGCGAGAGAATCAAATCTCTCTCCTAAGAATGGATCATTTTCTACCAACTTCAAAAGATTCACGGTTAAGGATCCATCTTGACCTAATAAACCGGTTTAAACCCATAGTGTTTCTTGTTATCAACCATGAATGGGTGATGTAAGTGTGTAAGGTCATGGGTTACTCCTATATTAGCTTCTACTCTACATGGCCTAGAATCTACCACCTTTATCAAGCAACTACCGGACTATCTATTTTGATGGGTGGATTGGGGCCTAATTCAATTCCAAGATTCACATCTAAAGACGGAAAATTGGGTAAGGTTTTTAAGTGAGGCTCCGGTTCATCAAAATATAGAACTTCCCTAGGACTAAGAGAGAGGTCATGACAACAAGCATCTAAACCTACATTCTCTAATGGCGTTTGGTCCAAAGGTTCTACAATCGGGGTTCCTATAATCTCTTCTACTTCTTCCGGGTAAGTTATAGGCGATGTGTGTTCCTCAAGTGATGGTAGGACTTGTGGGTTATCCGATGGGATTGGATTTTCTACTCTATCCTCCATCTTATCAAGATCACCTATGTATTCATTTTCAACTGTGGTAGCGCCTAACCATGACATGCACCTTGGCACCTCGACTCTAATCATCTCCTTCCTAAACAACCTTTCCGATCAAGTTTCCAAATTGAAAATAGGTCTAAAATTAGTTTTGGGTCCCATGTTCCACTTCTAAATTGGGCGTGAATCTCAAAGGTTTCCCATGCAAATTTAGCACCACGTCCCCAAATATCCCCATCCGTTACATAGTCAAGTCTCCTTTGGGTTTAGTAGGCGTACGAGTGTAAAAGAATTGTAGTGGAAGCATGAAATCCATACCATGACAAAGGACTTTTGTAATAAATATTTAATTCGAGTCCACGCCTCGAAATGATTCATCATGATGTTGTTGGAACCTCAAGATCTCATTTGGAGTGGAAAGGGTAGATTATGTAGTAGATTTCGTTGATTAGGTGAAAGTTTTGGCGGATTCGCGTTCTCCATAATGGCTAACGGAATAGTCAATGAAAATGGTTACGAACAAAGGTCACAAAGAAGGGGATAGACTAAGAGAAAGCTAAAATGAGAAAAAGTTTACTTGATAGGAATCAAGCAAAGAAACCTAAGCGAGTGGACTACTAACTAGCTATTCTATTCCCGGCGGCGCCAAAAACTTGATAACGCTACAGCGTCGTCGGGGTCAAGGAAACTTCCTTTTCTTGAGCAAGTTTTATAACACCCTAGGCGGTGAACCTAATCGTTGTAGTGTAGTAATTAGGGTAAGCCACGGGTATTGATATCGTTCTCTGGGGAATAGGAATGCTATTGAGAAGTTACTACGCTAAGGTTGAGGTTGAGGAAGATTATTTTTATCTTTTATGTTTTTAGAAAATGAAAAGGTACGAATCTCGGTATTGGATTTGGGGGTTGGTATTGCTACGATTACTCTACTATTATCTAATTATCTAAGCTAAGGTTGTGATAGTCTATGTCTAATTGATGTGTACTCGTATGATAGTTTAAAGATGTGTTTACTTAGGTTTTACTACTCCTTAATTATCTCCTATTGATGGTTGATTTGTCACGTCCTTATTCCTAGTTGCGTTGTGATTCTAAGGCTATAGGGTGCTTATTTCCTAACTCTTTGAAATTACCAAAGGGTCTTGTTTACAAATCCTCTAGTGATTTATAGACGCCTACTCTACGGTTGTCCTTGAATACTTTATCCTACAATTACCTAGATAATTATATTCTAAAGTTCACAAAGAAATGTCAAGCATTAAGTACACAACGAATAATCTAGCGCACTCTAGATCATTAGTCAACTAAGATAAGTATCAACCAATCAATATTCAATAATTAAGTTTCATATTCCCTAAGCAAACACACAAATAAATTAGCGGGACATGGAGAACATGCAAGCATACACACAAATAATCAAAGACATAATTAAATTAATGAAGTAAATACTTATCTTGATGTATAATAGGGTTTAGAACCTAAAATCTTGCACAAGAAAGCCTTGGTTCGGTTTAGGTTTTACTCAAAAGACTACACACAAAAGCCGAAAATTCGGATTCTATATATAAGATTACATCTGCGACGGCGTCACCTTATGTTTAAATGACGCCGTCGTGTCGCCGTCATTAGGGTTTCGTCTTGCCACGTAAACCTTTCGACGGCGCCACCTTATGATGTGTGACGCCGTCCCCTTCACCGACGCCGTCTTGGCGCATCTAGGCCGTCTCGAGTAACGACGGCCTACTCCTTTAGAACTGACGTCGTCCCTTGAAAACATGCAATTTAAACGACCCGTCGCAAAATTCCTTCCAGACGGCGTCGCAGATATCTGATGGACGCCGTCGCCTTATGTTTCAGCGACTTTGAGTGTCTCGATTACGACTTTGGCCATTTTCTTCATTATATTCGCGCCTTTTCGTCCAAATAAGCATCATTCCAAAGATTTTGCCTTCAAGAGACCTAAAAGTGAAAAGGAACAATATTAAGCAATAACGGATACAAAAGTGATCGAATAAGGGCTTAAATGACCCCTCAAAAAGGTACCTTTTAAAACCTTATCAATAAGCTAAGAAATGAAAATGAAAACTGGAATTAACAAGCTAACCAACTGAGCTATCTAAAAAGCTAATATACTCACTGTTTTGTTCACTGGTGAGCTTATAAGTAGCTTATGAAAAAGTTGAAAACACTGAATGCTCAGTTTACTAGATGAAATGGACAAATCTAAAAAGCACTTGCATGCTTATCAAATAAGCTAGAGATTGAAAAGCTAAACTTGGAACTTTGAGATAGCTAGGTGAGCTTCTCAAAAAGCTAAAGAACACAAGCTTATACTCATTAATGAGCTCTGTAAGAGCTTGTGAAATGGGCTAACAAATCTGTGCACAGGGCACTTTTCAGAAAAGGTGTTAGAAATAAGCTAAGAGATAAGCACTTTATAAGCTGATTAAAAGTAAAATTATATTTTTCTAATTTATTTAAGCAGCTAAATTTTACTATCCCAAAAGCTGATGGGCTAAATCCTAATATTGAGTACACACTAAAATTCTAAAGTTTATTCAAAAACGACCAAATGGAAAATTTTTTACTTTTATAAAAACTAAATAGGTTGACTATTATGAACTTAGGATTGATTATACTAGCTGATTATGTTAAGTTAAGGTATAATATGATTAAATTAAGCTAGGTGACCAAGTTTTGAACTACTTTGATGAGTTTTACACTCAAAATTCCATGATGACAAAGTAATATGAGATTAAAGGAAAGTTTGACTTTTATACTAACAAGCACCGGTTTTCTTGGTGTATATGAGTTATTATGAACTATTGTGACTTAGAACAACAATAAACAACAACACCACTGGTTTCTAGCACAATCAAATCAGCAAATACAAACACCCTTTTTAGCAACTGTTTTGAAGATTTTTGTACTAAAACCAATTTTTATACTAAGTAACCTATTTATTATCTTAAGTTAACTATAATAATACAATATTGAACTAGAATTAATAATATTTAGACACTTAAACTAAGAAATACAAATTTTCAAGAAATAGCTTACAATTTGAATTCATGCACAAGACAGAGAACTGATAAATGATAACTGATAACACCCCTAATAGCTTACCACTAAGCTTCTAAACCATTGTCATCCAATAGCTAACCTGCTTCAGCTTTCTTGATCATTCTCCATTGATTTTTTATTTTCTCACTATTTTCTTGGTATTTTTGTGAATTTTCTGTTTTTGATACTAAACAAAGTTTTAGAGTTACTAAAAGCTTTAATAAGCTTTATAGGAGCTTATGTGGCTTATTCAGTCCAAGACAATAACTAAAAACAACATTCGAATCATTTTGAAATTTTGAACATGGAAATTTTGCATAAACTCGAAAATATACTTAAGACTTGAAATTGATGCTTGCAAAGTTTAACAATACTGAAAACTTGAAATACAAAGTTCAAAAGCTTAAAGATACACTGAAATTTAAAATTAAGCTAAAGCGACAATAGAAATTAAAGATTATATTAGTTGTTTTTACATTGCTTCCACTTGTATTTATTGATCATTTCAAGTCTTGTCGACATCTACGAGCAAATCCACCTCAATCCGACCATTGAATTCATCCAGATCATCATAATTGCCAAATGGCAATTTTGGCGTAAATTTCATCTGAGCGTGTTTTTCTAATTAATGGGTCTTGGATGGATGTGGAGGTGTTAAGTGGGTAACCAAATTGTAGGGATGAGGTGTAAAGGTGAAGAGGTGGAAAGGTGGTTAAAACCACCACCGGTTTTGGATTTCGAGAGGTGTGAGGATCGATGAACAGTGGTTACGGATTGGGCGCGAGTTGGCGGTTTGACTTTGGGATATTATAAAGGGTCCAAAATTGGGGGGTCACAGGGCAATTGGCAGGGTTCTTTTTGGTTTGGCTGGGGTTCTAAATACAAAAAGGGGGCCATTTGGTTTTAGTTTAATACAAGGACCATTTGTGTAATTCGGCCAATCTTGAGGGACTAAACCTGTAATTCTCCAAAAGTTATCACAAGGACCAAAACTGCCAATCTTTAATAGTACAAGGAACATAGATGATTATTTTCCATTTTTAAAATATCCAAGGACTATTTTTGACAATTTTCAAACTTGAAGGACTAAAGTTGTAATTTTGCAATTTTTGATTTCAAGGGCTTGTTTTGACAACTTATGAATCCCATGGACCTTAAATGACATTTTCTTTATTTTGCTTTACGTGGACTGTTTTTGACAACTTTTGAAACTTGGGGACTAAAGCGCCAATTATGCAAACTTGATCGTTTTTCACCGATTTTGATATTTTTGCATTTAAAACACATAAAACACTTATTTGTGATATTTTCATCATTTTGATGCATTTCGGTATTTTCGGATGATTTGGCATTCTAAGCAAGATAAAAATGATGAGTATTTAGACACTCATCAATCCCCCTACTAAGATATTGCTAGTCCTAGCAATGTTTTAAGAAAAATTAATGGATTTCATCTCTTTACCAAAAGCCATTACTCGAGTAGCCAATTGTTTTAGTTCATGTAAGAACCTTGGTACAATGATAACCAAATGATTTTGAGCAAATCACCGACTTCCAACGGATTTGATTTGTCTTTACCGAAGCCGTTTATACGGACTATCAACTCTTAGATAAATTATCAATATTATCTTTGGTGAGCCGATTACCAATTATGGATTTCAACCGCTTTACCACAAGCCATAAACTTGCGGGCTAGCCAACTCTTTACTTTTAAAGATATGGTGAGTTGAACACCATACAATTTTGGGCAAACCGCAAGCCATAAACGGATTTGAGATATCTTTACCAAGAGCCGTTTGCTCTGGATTAGCCAATCCTTATGTGGGTTAGACATGGCGGATGATTACCATTTGCCGAGTAAGTGAAAACACTTACTCCAAAAAAAATTTTGGCAAAAAAAGCGGGGAATTGGTGGTATAATTACATGATAAAATTAAGTGAGAATTCCCCACACTTAGAAATGAGTATTGCCTCAATATTCAAAGTACCGCGGTTATGTCGAAACATAGAACATAAAAGGAAATACTACGGCCATTATTTTGTTTTGATATATACACATATATTTTTATTTTATTTTTTTTAGAAGAAAACTTATATACAACAATGGGGCAACCCCCACACTAGGAGTGATACTCACGGGTGAAAACCCATGTGGTGTGTCTCTTGTTTTTGATTACCGAGTCGCTAGCTTGACTCGGTCCCGCATTCATTGGCTCATGGGGAAAGTTTGTAGATCCGGGACAATCACGGTGGAATGTCCTCTCCAAAGTAATGCTTCAATCGATGACCATTCACTTTAAAATTTGGGCCATCGGTGAGATAACTCAATGGTGCCATAAGGATAAACCTTAGTGATAGTAAATGGACCGGACCAGGGACTTAAGCTTTCCCGAGAAAATCTTCAATCTTGAATTGAAAAGAAGGACTCGATCACCAACGTTGAAAGCGGTTCTTGATTTTAAGTCATAATCTTCTTTGTCTTTGTTTGTAGATCAAAGAGTTCTCGTATGCTTGATCACGGAGTTCATTTAGTTCATTCATTTGAACTTTCTATGATCACCGGTTGTCGAATATCGAAGTTTGCATGTTTTAAGGCCCGGATGCCTTGTGCTCAAGCTCGATCGGAAGATGACATGCCTTTCCGTTACACTAGCTTGTATGGAGTACACCCATGGGTGTTTTGTCTGTTGTCACGGAAGGCCCAGTCGTCATCCGGTTTATCCGACCGGGATGCGATTTTCGCCTCTTGTCCTTTCTAAAATTCTTTTTATACCACGGTTGAAGACTTCCACTTGCCCACTTGTTTTGGGTGGTATGCGATGAGATAGGCGGTGGGTTACACCATACTTTTGCATGACACGATCAAATTGGTCATTGCGAAATGTGTACCACGATCATCGATTATAGCACGTGGAGTTCAAACCGAAAAATGAGATTTCAAAATTTCACAACTACTCGGGCATCATTGGTGGGTAAAGCTTTCGCTTCAACCCATTTTGACAAATAGTCAACGACCACGAGTATGTATTTGTTTCTCGAGATGATGGAAATGGCCCCATAAAGTCAATACCCGGATGTCAAAGATCTCACAAACTTGAATGGCATTTTGTGGCATTTTATTTCTTTGAGAGATATTTCCGTGACGTTGACAAGCGTCACAAGCTTTGACAAATTCATGGGCATCCTTGTAAATTGTGGGCCAATAAAACCCAAATCAAACACCTTTTGGCGGTGTAATTTGGACTATGATGGCCCCAGATGGGTCCAGCATGGCAAGCTTTGAGAATGTCAAGAGCTTCTTGTCCATAAACACACCGTCGGATGACTTGATCCGCACAGATTTTGAATAAGTAGGGTCGTCCCGTAGTAATGTTTACATCCTTGAAGAATTTGTTCTTCCGTTGGGTCGACATCCACTTTCACTATGAAGTTACCCGCATGGTAATTTGCGAAATCGACAAACCATGGGGTGAAGAGTTTCCGAAAAGAAACCGCATTGAGTGTCTCAAGAGAAATGTTTCATTTATTTCCTTTTCTCGAAAACATCTTGGTGAGGGTTTTCTAGGCGGACGAGATGATCGTGACGGGTTCTCGGCTCCTTTTTATCACGTATAATGATATCAAATTCACGGAGAAGGAGAACCCAACGGAGCAATCTCGGCTTTGCATCTTGTTTTGCAAAGAGATATTTGAGAGCCGAGTGATCCGTATACACCACACATTTGGTCAAGATTAAGTACAATGAAACTTCTCAAACGCATACACCACGGCTAATAATTCTTTTACGTGGTGGTGTAATGGGTCCGAGCTTGATCATAGTTTTACTGCGTGGTGGATAGGTCGAAAATGCTTAGCTCTCGTTGCCCTAGGATTGCACCGATAGCAAAATCACTTGCATCGCACATGAGCTCAAAAGGCAAGTCCCGATCGGGAGCAACGAGAATGGGTGCTTCGATAAGCTTTTTTTTAATGTTTCAAAAGCTTGATGCACTCGGGTGAGAAGATAAAAGGAGCATCTTTTTCAAGAAGATGGGTCATAGGTCAGGCGATTTTAGAAAAATCTTGTATGAATCTGCGATAAAACCGGCATGACCTAGAAAACTCCTAATACCTTTGACGGTAGTAGGATGAGGTAATTTAGCAATAACATCAACTTTTGATCTATCTACCTCAATCCCATTTTTGAAATCTTATGGCCAAGGACTATGCCTTCTTTGACCATAAGTGGCTCTTCTCCCAATTTAGACAAAGATTGGTGTCTTCACACCTTTGAAGCATTTTTTCTAAATGGGAGACATGTTTGAAACGAATCCCCATGACCGAGAAGTCATCCATAAACACCTCCATTGTTTCCCGATCATGTCGTGGAAAATGGCCATCATACATCGTTGGAGCGTGCGGGAGCTTTACATAGGCCAAAGGCATACGTCGTAGGCAAAAGTTCCGTATGGGCGGTGAATGTGGTCTTTTCTTGATCCTTTGGATCAATGGGGATCTGAAAGTACCAGAAACCATCAAGGAAACAATAGTATTGCTTCCTGCTAATCTCTCAAGCATTTGGTCCATGAAGGTAGAGGAAAATGGTCTTCTGGTGGCGTCATTCAACTTACGATAGTCAATGCACACACGCCATCCGTAACCAACCGAGTTGGAATTAACTCGTTATCTTCATTTGTGACAACAGTTATGCCACCCTTTTAGGTACACAATGAATTGGGCTAACCCAAGGACTATACGAGATCGGGTAAATCAATCACGCATCAAGAAGTTTGATAACCTCTGTTTGATAACATCATGGATTTTGGATTTACTCTTCTCGATGTTGAGCTATTGGTTTGAAGTCATCCTCCATCAAGATTTTGTGAGTGCAAAACTCGGGGTTGATACCGCAATGTCGGAGAGTTTCCAAGCAATTGCTTGCTTGTGTGACTTCAAGACCTTTATGAGAGCGATCTTTTCATCTTTACTCAAATCTCGAGCAATAATGACGGGTAATTTATCATCACCTTCAAGAAATGCATACTCGAGATGAGGTGGTAAGTCCTAAGTTCGACTTTAGGAAATTCTTGATTTTCTCAACCGACTTTACTTCCTTGTTATGAAGTTCGACGAGAGGGAGTGATGATGGATCATCATTAAGCAACTTCTCAATGAGAAGTATGTCCCCTCAATGTCGATGGGGCGTGATCAATTTCCCATGGAGCAGAATCACTAGACAAGTAGGCTTCAATCTCTTCCAAGATGAAGTCACTTTCCTCAAATGGGGTGAGAGAAGGAGTAGAATTGGCAATGATGGGTTGAGATGAATGAGTGAGATTATCACTCAAGAATTATGATCATAACCAAGAACTTCTTGAGAGTACTCTTGAAAGCAACATCAATGATATCTATTCGGTTAACCGACTCGTAATCATAATTTGCGGAGTACCTCGAAGTTTGATCAAGGTTAAAGGTGACTTCATTACCAACACGTAATGTGATTTCTTGCTCAAATACATCAATGAGAGCACGGCCCGTTCTCGTGAATCCTCGTCCAACAATGAGAGGAACCCGATGATCGGCATCAAAATCAACAACCACGAAGTCACCGGAAAATGGAACTTTCCTACTTTCACAAATCGTCCTCAACAATGCCAAGAGGATGGGATATTATACGATCCGCAAGCTCGAGAGTCATGCATGTAAGAGTAAGTTTCGGAGAAAGTTTCTTCCATCTTGAATAAGGCATCAGTTGATGCTTGCACCAAGATCGGCTAAGGCAAAGCATTCAACCATTCCCGGAAATACACAAGGTAAGAGAAATTTTCCGGGATCTCAAGCTTTTCCGAAGCTTCTTGGGATAAGCAGAGCGGTTCTCGTTCGAAGGAGTTTAGCCATTTCAAACGACTTTTCCTTGTTGCTTAACATGTGTTTGAGAGTTGATGCAAACTTGGGCATCGACATGATAGCATCCGCAAGCTTATGTCAAAGTGTAGTTCTTGGAAAATTTGAAAAATTTGTCCATTTGATGGTAGCTTTTCGCGGAGCTTTGCTCATTTGATGCGTGCAAACGGTCAAGCTAAATCACACAAGCCCGCCACTTGTGAATGGCGGACCGTAACCGACTTAAAGCGCCAAGCACGAATGCAATGAAGATCGGGGAGTATAGTGTTTCCCGGTCGTTATGTCCCAAATGAGCTATGCAATGGATTACCAAGCGAATAGTGATCGGAGATTTGAGCGGAAAAAGGATATTGTGAATTATTATAACTAAAGAAAAAGAACATAAACTACAAGGGCTTAAATGTAAATTAAAGGAAATTAAAAAGATAAAAAATATTAAATAAACGCTATCACTATTTTTAAAATGATGTTTTTGTGATTTTATCAAATAAAATAACTTAAATAAACTATTTTAACTAAAACGTAAACTTAAAATATCTAAAAACGTGGCCTAAAATGAAAACGTACGTTATGTACGAAAGTTACGCTGGAGCGCAAGATAAAACGTAAAATTGGTGAAATAAAAGTCCTACGAGTGTGAAAACAGTTTTCCTACATTCTAAATGACCAAAAATAATTTTAGGAAAAAGCGGAATATTTTTCGACTTTTAAATTATTTATTACTGAATTAAAAGCGATTTTAATCTAATTAATTAATTAAAAATACTAAACGTTTTAAGAAAAATCCGAAAAATTCACAAAAACTACTTTAGATATTCTGATTCTATGAAAAATGGAAAAATGGTGGTCACTATAGAGAATAAGCTCAAAATAAGCCAAAGAAGCTTAAAAGCTAAACATGACCAAGTGCCTTATATATTAAACATGGTAAGATATAACCAATAAAAGACCCAAGGCGGCTGGTTTCAGTACACACTTAGCATCTTCCAAAGGGGAGGTCTCGGGTTCGACCCCGCCTCCCTTTTGCCAAACTATATTTTTTTTTTTTTTCTGAAGAAGCTTGTTTATACGATAGAAATGAGACTTTTCGTAAAAACTTTGTTTAAGAACACCTTTCAATAAGCGGTATGAACTGCTTATTATCCACAGTTGTGGACAGTTACAAACAAACACCCCTTTTGACACTTATTAATTTTTTTCCTTTTTGCAACTTTGAAGATGAGATCAAACTTAAGAACTTATGTAAAAAAAAAAGACTTCTCGATAAGCTGTTACAACAGCTTATTGAGTTCTATTATTGATAGAATCCAACCAAACAGCATATTGCAAGTTTTGAACATAAGTAAGCATACGCAACATTGAATAAGCGACCAAATGAGCAAACATAACTGGAATTAAAAACCTACTGAGATAAGTTAAAAGATGAATGGGATAAGCAGTTTACAAGCAAGCACGGTGAACAAGCAATAAAGAACATAAGTAAGCTAAGCTAAAGGAAATAAGTAGAAAGAAAGGGAGGAACAGTTGGCTTCATAAACTAATCTAGGGGAGTCCTAAACTAAGAAAATGGAAATAAGCAATAATGAGTACACATAAGCACTAATAAGCTAAAATCTAACCTTATCAACTAAATGGACCCTAAGGAATCTAAATAAGTTCGATTAAGAACTAAAAGCTTAAAAAAAGGAGGTTACTGCTGTTGTGGGTCTGCATATCAGTGGCACAAGGGTGTGGTTTGCAGCTTATTTTGAATAAGCTGAAGATGGAATCAGCCCTTGAGCTTCTGAGCACTTGGAGCCCACTTAACTAGCTATCCTTTGCCCCCTTGGTTGGCTTATGAGGGGCTGGTTACAGCTTATAAATAAGCTAAAGAAATTGGAGCGAGGGTCACGATGCGGTTAATGGATGAAATGCAGGCCTAAGGGGCTACTTGGGAGCTTATTTTGGATAAGCAACAGGTGAACAAGCCCACGAACTTCTAGGATTCTAAAGCTCTTCTGGCTAGCTATCATTTGCCCCCATGAGATCACCTTAATGAGCATTTTACAGCTTATAGATAAGCTTTGGAAAATGGTGCAGGGGCTGCTGGGACAGATAAAGAGTAGCAGATATGGGACTTATGGAAATCAAAAAAGCTTTAAAATGAACAAAAAAAATCTTAACACTTGAATTTTAGAAGTTGTAACATGCATTTAGACTGAGTTGGACCAAAAACTTCAACATTTGAGAACTTTTGATGGGATTTAGAACATTGGCTGTTACAAAACTTTTACAAACTAAATTTTGAAAAAGTAATTTTGAACTACTAACATTTGTTAAAACTAATTAAATTTGATCACAAATCATAAAATGGACTAGATTAAAGGTTAAGCAAATGGTTTGAGACCAAAGTGGGTCAAAAATGAATTTTGACCCAAAACTAGTACTATTCCAAACACTCCCTTATGTGACCAAAAGCAGTTTTTAAAGAAAACTTTTCATTAAACATTGAAATTTTGAGCTGAAGGGCTTTCTAAAACTGAATTACTTATACTAAAAGCTTTTAAACACAAATTACACTAACATTAAGTTGAGCTTTATCGAGTTGACTTTCGTTGACTTTACATGAAAATTTCTCAAACTTGGAATGAATACTTGAAATTAGTTCAATACATTTGAATTAACTAAGTTTCATACATTAATACTTGAAATTACAACTTAAAATTTATTTAAAACATAGAAACTTTAAAAAGCGACATACAAGGAAAAACTTAAAACTAATTCACTCTCTTGATGCTTCTCCTTGCTCCTTATATATGCCAAACATCTTCCCACATGTCTCGACTTGATCCACCATCATTTTGGTCCATTGGATGTCTTAAAGTGATCATGGCCTTCATTCCATTTTGGCGGGAAAATTGTTTTTAACCCGGGGTTGAAAACTAGCAACTAGGGGGGTGGAGGTAGGTCGATGATGAGGAGGAGGATAAAGTATGTTGAGTGTTGCGAGGATTTTGATGATGGAGATGGCGGTGAAAAGGAGGAACCCGTGAGTTGCTTTCTATTGTTTTAAAATGGGCGGGTAAGGGTCTTTATTTGACCAGTGGGCTGACCAGATATAATAATAGGGGGGTCAAATGGGGTTAATGACAGGGGGTCATAAATAGGCAAGGGTCCAAAATGGCTTAAATAACAAGGACTTAATGTGTAATTCTGAAAATTGCAAGGACCATGGCTGCCAACTCATCAAAGATGTTCCAAGGACTAATATTGACAAGCTTCAAAAGCACAGGGACCAAATCTGTCATTTTCCAATTTTCCAGGGGCCATTTCTTCCAAATTTCAAACTTGGAGGACCATTTTGTAATTTTCTCAAACTTTTGACATTTTCACCAAATGACTAAATTTGACAAGTTATGATTTAAAAGGACCTTTGGTGACTTTTCTTTTGAAATTTTGACTGTGGGGACTATTTTGACAACTTTTGAAACTTGGGGACTAAAGCGCAATTTTGCAAATTTGATATGTTTTTCATCGATTTTGATATTTTGCATTTAAAACACATAAAACACGATTTGTGATATTTTGATCATTTTGATGTGTTTACAGTGTTTTCGGATGATTTTGCGTTTATTTTGTACAAAATGATGAGTATTTAGACACTCATCAATCCCCCACATCGAGATATTGCTAGTCCCTAGCAATGATTTGAGAAAACATAATGGATTTTATTCTCTTTACCAAAAGCCATTACTTACGGGTAGCCAAATGTTTTAGTTCAAGTAAGAACTATGGTACACTGATAACCATGTGATTTTGAGCAAACCACCGACTTTCAACAGATTTGATTTGTCTTTACCGAGCCGTTTGCTCGGACTAGCCAACTCTTAGATAAATTATCAATATTATCTTTGGTGAGTTGATTACCAATTATGGTTTTTCCACTGCCTTTACCACAAGCCATAACCTTGCGGCTAGCCACTCTTCACTTTTTAGGATATGGTGAGTTGAGAACCATACAATTTTGGGCAAATTGCAAGCCATATAAGCGGATTTGAGAAATCTTTACCAAGAGCCGTTTGCTCTGGATTAGCCAATCCTTTAGTTTATTAGACATGGTGGATGATAACCAATTGAGTAAGTCTGAAACACTTACTCCAAAAAAAATTTTGGCCAAAAGGGAATCGGTATAATTATATGATAAAATTAGTGAGAATTCCCCCACATTAGAAATGAATATTGCCCTCAATATTCAAAGTACCGGCGGTTATGCCGAAACAAAGAACGTAAAAGGGAAATACTACTGCCATTATTTGAAAGGATTTTTTTTTTTTTTTTTTTTTTTTTTTTTAATAGATATATATATATATAACATGTGGGCATCACCCCACACTTAGGTGGTAGAAAGGGTAAGAAGTCGAAATATGGGTGAAAACCCATATGGTGTGTCTCTTGTTTTTGATTTCCGAGTCGCTAGCTTGACTCGACCCAATTCATTGGTTCATGGGAAGCAAAGTGGAAGAAACAATCTCCATCGGACTTTCATTCAAAATGTTTGGATAAACATTGAAGTGCGTGAAAGTTCCACACCGATGAGATATACATAGAACCGGCTCAAAATGATAAGTGAAAATCTTGCCGGGTCAAAGATAGTGTCTTCATTCCAGAAGGAGTGAAGAAGAGAGAAGTCACCAAGTAGGTGAAGAAAAGAAGGAAGATCATGATAACAATCATAACTAGATCTTCTTCCTCGGGATTAAGTGCAATTGCACTTATTTGGATTTTATTGGTTGAGCTCTTTGGGTTGGAGGGCATCTCTGTTGGGAGGGTGGGAGCATTTGTCATAACTATGCAAATTGAGATTCTCTCCCCAATCATGATTTTGCCATCCAACAATCATACTCCAATGAGGATATGATATGAGAGAGTTCACGGAGAACTCCTCATGAAGAGAATCAATCACATAATGTGAATTTGTGAACTCTTGTTCCATTGGGGCTCATCACTATCCTCGGTCGAGTATCAAAGAGTGGATTCTCGACAGTTGAAGTGAATTCAAATAGAGGATTAGTGAAAGTGGCTTTGAATGTTTTGGGAACAAAGTGATCAACATTCTCAATTGAATTTGATAGGGTAAGAAGTGAGTGAGCGATCATTATCAGCAGACTTTCGGTCTCTACCGGATCGACTTCAAATCAAAGAGTGGATTGATGTGAGTGAGTTCACCGGAGAACTCTCGAGAGGGGATCGACATCATATTGAGGAAGTGATGCCTCAGCGTACTCGATGTCTCCATAGGAAGCACAATCGTCGCCAAGATCGGAGAAAGTTTCAAAATGATCTTGAGAACACTCAAGAGGAAAGGAATATCACACGGATGCTCGAGAATTCCTGTGACTCTCTTGGGATTGGGACAAGGTTCTCAACACTAGACTTTATGAATTCGTCGATTCCTTTTCGAGAACAGTGTCAAGATGCTCATCCCCATGTTCGGAGAGTGAGTGGGAGCTTGGTGTGATAACAACAGGCCGAGGGAGTTTAGAAGGACTAGCATACATATGTTTTATACTTAACATTTGTTCTTACGCTAGTAATTCCATCATAGTCTTTTCTCCCCGACTTTTCATGGAAGGAATTTCAAGCGATGAACTTGATGAACCGTTATAAAATTGTAGGATATCAAGGATATCTTCATCATCATCGTCATCGGGAATGAAACGGAATCGAGAGCTAGATTTGGCGCTTTTTCTTTTGCAATTGATTCCCAAACAGTTGTTCAAAGGCAATTTGGGAATCTAATTTAGCGACCCGCTCTTGACTAACAAAACTTCCATGGATTTCTCATTTGGATTATCTTGGGAGGACATAGCCGACTCCTCCTTAAGTTCTTTTAATAACTCCAGTCTTGATAGAAGGTGCAGCGTAGTTTCATGAGGAGTCGCTTGAATCATTTGGTACTGTGGAGGTTGGTCTTGATATGAAGAGTCGTAATTGTTACAAGGAATTGGGTTCCTGTTTGACAATCCGAGCTAGGTGAGGACCTCCACAATACTCACAACAATAAACGATGTGGTTGTGAGTGGTATGTGTTGTAGTCATAATTGGTATCGAGAACACCGCTCATAGACAAGCGTGTCTCCCGATTGACAATCGAGGCTGGAGTGTGAACCACCACGGTACTACAACAAGAAATCACTGAGTCTCACAAAGTGTGGTGGTGATGGAATAAATCGATCGTGTTATGGTAGGAATAGGGATCACGGTTATAAACGGACCCGTTTCTGATTCCACCATGCTACAACCGGGGCAATGCCACCATTATAAGGACCACCACACCATTGACAACCAAGAGGGTGAGGATAAGACATAGATAGAATCAAAGGTTTTCGGAGGGTAGGGATGAAGAATCAAAGATGTGAGAGGTAAAGATGGATATTTTGGATTTTGGATAGACATGATGCAAAACAAAGACCGAAAATCTTTTGGATTTTTGATTTTATAAGAAAATACAAACATATCTGAGATGGATGGTATGAATAAAGAGTGAATATCCAAATCACTAATCGCTAGAGCGGAAGATAAGCCGCACGACTCCCCGGCGGACGCCAAAAATTTGATGCGTGCCAAGCAGTCAAGCTAAATCACACAAGCCCGCCACTTGTGAATGGCGGACCGTAACCGACTTAAAAGCGCTTTCAGCACGAATGCAATGAAGATCGAGGAGTATAGTGTTTCCCAGGTCGTTATGTCCCGTGAGCTATGCAATGGATTACCAAGCGAATAGTGATCGGAGATTTGAGCGGAAAAAGGATATTGTGAATTATTATAACTAAAGAAAAGAACATAAACTACAAGGGCTTAAATGTAAATTAAAGGAAATTAAAAGATAAAAATATTAAATAAACGCTATCACTATTTTTAAAATGATGTTTTGTGATTTTATCAAATAAAATAACTTAAATAAACTATTTTAACTAAAGCGTAAACTTAAAATATCTAAAAGCGTGGCCTAAAATGAAAACGTCGTTATGTACGAAATTCTGTTGGGCGCAAGATAAAGCGTAAAATTGGTGAAATAAAAGTCCTACGAGTGTGAAAACAGTTTTCCTACATTCTAAATGACCAAAAATAATTTTAGGAAAAAGCGGAATATTTTTCGACTTTTAAATTATTTATTACAATTAAAACGATTTTAATCTAATTAATTAATTAAAAATACTAAACGTTTTAAGAAAAATCCGAAAAATTCACAAAAACTACTTTAGATATTCTTGATTCTATGAAAAATGGAAAAAATGGTGGCTGCTATAGAGAATAAGCTCAAAATAAGCCAAAGAAGCTTAAAAGCTAAACATGACCAAGTGCCCTTATATATTAAACATGGTAAGATATAACCAATAAAAGACCAAGGCGATGGTTTCGGTACACACTTAGCATCTTCAAAGGGGAGGTCTCGGGTTCGACCCTGCCTCCCTTTTGCCAAACTATATTTTTTTTTTTTCTGTTTGAAGCTTGTTTATCGATAGAAATGAGACTTTTTCGTAAAAACTTTGTTTAAGAACACCTTTCAATAAGCGATATGAATCGCTTATTATCCTGATTAATGACGATTACAAACAAACACCCCTTTGACACTTATTAATTTTTTTTCTTTTTGCAACTTTGAAGATGAGATCAAACTTAAGAACTTATGTAAAAAAAGACTTCTCGATAATATTACAACGACAGAGTTCTATTATTGATGAATCCAACCAAGCGACATATTGCAAGTTTTGAACATAAGTAAGCATACGCAACATTGAATAAGCGACAAGTGAGCAAACATAAGCGGAATTAAAACCCTCTTTGAGATAAGTTAAAAGATGAATGGGATAAGCGGTTTACAAGCAAGCACGGTGAACAAGCAATAAAGAACATAAGTAAGCTAAGCTAAAGGAAATAAGTAGAAAAGAAAGGAGAACAGTTGGCTTCATAAACTAATCTAGGGGAGTCCTAAACTAAGAAAATGGAAATAAGCAATAATGAGTACACATAAGCACTAATAAGCTAAATTCTAACCTTATCAACTAAATGGACCCTAAGGAATCTAAATAAGTTACGATTAAGAACTAAAAAGCTTAAAAAAAAGGAGGTTCTCACTTTGTTGTGTCTGCATATCAGTGGCACAAGGGTGTGGTTTGCAGCTTATTTTGAATAAGCTGAAGATGGAATCAGCCCTTGAGCTTCTGAGCACTTGGAGCCCACTTAACTAGCTATCCTTTGCCCCCTTGGTTGGCTTATGAGGGGCTGATTCTGACTTATAAATAAGCTAAAGAAATTGGGCGAGGCTGCGATGCGGTTGTGGACGAGCAGGCCTAAGGGGCTACTTGGGAGCTTATTTTGGATAAGCAACAGGTGAACAAGCCCTGAACTTCTAGGATTCTAAAGCTCTTACGGCTAGCTATCATTTGCCCCATGAGATCACCTTAATGAGCATTTCTGACTTATAGATAAGCTTTGGAAAATGGTGCAGGGGCTTCTGGGACAGATAAAGAGTAGCAGATATGGGACTTATGGAAATCAAAAAAGCTTTAAAATGAACAAAAAAATCTTAACACTTGAATTTTAGAAGTTGTAACATGCATTTAGACCGAGTTGGACCAAAAACTTCAACATTTGAGAACTTTTGATGGGATTTAGAACATTGGTATTACAAAACTTTTACAAACCTGAATTTTGAAAAAGTAATTTTGAACTACTAACATTTGTTAAAACTAATTAAATTTGATCACAAATCATAAAATGGACTAGATTAAAGGTTAAGCAAATGGTTTGAGACCCAAAGTGGGTCAAAAAATGAATTTTGACCCAAAACTAGTACTATTCCAAACACTCCCTTATGTGACCAAAAACAGATTTTTAAAGAAAACTTTTCATTAAACATTGAAATTTTGAACTGAAAGGGCTTTCTAAAAACTGAATTACTTATACTAAAAAGCTTTTAAACACAAATTACACTAACATTAAGTTGAGCTTTATCAGTTGACTTTCGTTGACTTTACATGAAAATTTCTCAAACTTGGAATGAATACTTGAAATTAGTTCCAATACACTGAATTAACTAAGTTTCATACATTAATACTTGAAATTACAACTTAAAATTTATTTAAAACATAGAAACTTTAAAAACGACATACAAGGAAAAACTTAAAACTAATTCACTCTCTTCAATGCTTCTC
The DNA here is from genome assembly GCA_022545495.1 of Chrysanthemum lavandulifolium. Classification (NCBI taxonomy): domain Eukaryota; kingdom Viridiplantae; phylum Streptophyta; class Magnoliopsida; order Asterales; family Asteraceae; genus Chrysanthemum; species Chrysanthemum lavandulifolium. Next base: position 231,572,626 of record CM040245.1, on the reverse strand, counting down.
CTTGCTCCTTATATATGCCAAACATCTTCCCACATGTCTCTGACTTGATCCCACCATCATTTTGGTCCATTGGATGTCTTAAAGTGATCATGGCCCTTCATTCCATTTTTAGGGAAAATTGTTTTAACACGTGGGGTTGAAAACTAGCAACTAGGGGGGGTGGGTAGGTCGATGATGAGGAGGGAGGATAAAGTATGTTGAGTGTTGCGAGGATTTTGATGATGGAGATGCGGTGAAAAGGAGGAACCCGTGAGTTGCTTTCTATTGTTTTAAAATGGGCGGGTAAGGTCTTTATTTTACCGTTGGTGACGGATATAATAATAGGGGTCAAATGGGGTTAATGATGGGGTCATAAATAGGCGGGTCCAAATGGCTTAAATAACAAGGACTTAATGTGTAATCGAAAATTGCAAGGACCATGGTCATGACTCATCAAAGATGTTCCAAGGACTAATATTGACAAGCTTCAAAAGTACAGGGGACCAAATCATCATTTTCCAATTTTCAGGGGCCATTTCGCCAAATTTCAAACTTGGAGGACCATTTTGTAATTTTCTCAAACTTTTGACATTTTCACCAAATGACTAAATTTGACAAGTTATGATTTAAAAGGACCTTTGGTGACTTTTCTTTTGAAATTTTGACTCGTGGACCTGTTTTGACAACTTTTGAAACTTGGGGACTAAAGCGCAATTTTGCAAATTTGATATGTTTTCATCGATTTTGATATTTTGCATTTAAAACACATAAAACAACGATTTGTGATATTTTGATCATTTTGATGTGTTTACGAGTGTTTCGGATGATTTTGCAGTTTATTTTGTACAAAATGATGAGTATTTAGACACTCATCATCATTCAAACGTGATGGGTAAGGAATAGAAGATTTGGATTTGGGGTTTTCAGCAGGAGCTCTTGGTGGTTCAAAACAACTCTGGATTAGATTTGGGTTTCGGACAACTTGAGGATGGACATCATTGGTTCTCCGTTATTAATAGGAAGTTCCTTGTCCTTTGTTACCTCGGGTTCACTTTCCACTACCTTGGGAGAGAAGAAGAAGAGGTAGTAGGAATAGCGGGTCCATTGTATGAAACACCACTCGGTTGTGATCGCCTTTGCATCGCCCCTCGGGTTAGCGATCGTGTTGCTCGGAAGTTTTCACGAGCCCGAGGGTTGATCATTTAAAGACTTTAAGATCGCCGATCGGTGACCAACAACTGTTCATTTCATCTTGGGATTTCATGAGCTGCTTCAATAACTCATCGATGATGGTCTTGGAGGATGTGGAGGGAAATTTTGAGGTCGTATGTTTTGATTATGACCTTGTTGTTGAAAATTCCCTTGATTAGGATTCATATTCCCATGAAATTGATTCCCTCGATTGAAATTGTTTTGATTAAGGTTCCTTGATGTTGGAAACCTTGATTGGGTCCGGATAGAAATTACCTTGGTTTTGATAACCTTGGTTCATTCTAGGTTGGTTTTGATTCGATTACGTATGTTAGGATTACGGTTAAACCGGGTGGTGCACGATAAGTGTTAGCTCGGTAGTTTGGTTCATTTGAGGACGGTATTGATTACCTCCACGATTTGAAGTACCGGCTATAACATTGGCTTCAAACGGACTACCATCGATGGCGATCTGATTGTAGTATGCATGAGGACCACCACAAGTACCACAAACTTCAACTTTCTTCACTTCACCATGTGATGGTGTGCGAGTGAAAGTGACTTTCTTTTGGTTAGCAAGAACCAAAGCCTGAACAATATCCGTGAGTTTGTCAATCTTAGCATCGGTGCTAGATGTACTCACAGGAGATGAAGTAGAACCAAAGCATATGTCTCCTGAACATAAATATTTTTGACTTACCACCACTAAATAGCCTATCCCACCAAACCCTTGTTTCCCTACCGTAAGCCTAACATTACAACCCTTTAAAAGACCTCTTTGATAGTCTTTCCTAGGTGCTTACGCCAAAGCGATGGAGGTTTGATCTATTCTCAAGCATATGGTAATCTATGTACTAGGACCGGTTAATGAGTGTTTATCTTCCATTTCCTATTTGTTATATTTCATATATACACCGAGAGAGATGTGAGTATCCAAACACCCCATGTGAGGTGCTAGTATGTAATTCGTGCTTGTTATGACTTCTTGGGCTTATATGTGTTGTGGACCATTTTGAATTAATGCTTCATGACCCCTAACTTATAAATTAATTGGCTAAAAGCACATTTGCTTGAGGACAAGCAAATAACAAGTGTAGGGATATTTGATAAGGTTTTAAAGGTACCATTTTGAGGGTCGTTTAAGTCCTTATTTGATCACTTTGTATCCGTTATTGCTTAATATTGTTCCTTTTCACTTTTAGGTCTCTTGAAGGCAAAATGTGGAATGGCACTTATTTGGACGAAAAGGCGAATATATGAAGAAATGGCCAAAGTCAAAATCGAGACACTCACAGATTGGAAATTAGAAGGCGGCGTCGGGTGCTAATGGCGACGCCGTCCCAAAATTGTTGTGACGGTCCGAACCCAAAACTCGTATTTTCAAGCGACGACGTCCGGTTGTAAAAGTAGGCCGTCGCTACTCGGGCGGCCTAGATGCAATCCGACGGCGTCGGAAGTGAAGAGGATGGCGTCACGGACATAAGGTGGCGGCGTCGCAAGGTTAACATGGCCAAGACGAAACCCTAATGACGGCGACACGGCGGCGTCACGAAACATAAGGTGGCACGCCGTCGATATGTAATCTTATATATAGAATCCGAATTTTTCGGTCTTGTGTGGAGAGTCTTTTGGGTGAAAACCTAAAACCGAACCTAAGGTGTCTTGTCACGATATTTTAGGGTTTTAAACCTATCTTACATCAAGATAAGTCTTTACTTCATTAATTCAATTATGTCTTTGATTATTTGTGTGTATGCTTGCATGTTCTCCATGTCCCGCTAATTTATTTGTGTGTTTGCTTAGGAATTATGAAACTTAATTATTGAATATTGATTGGTTGTTTCTTATCTTAGTTGATTAATGATCTAGTAATGCGATAGGTCATTCGTTGTGTACTTAATGCTTGATTCATCTTTGTGAACCTTAGAATATAATTACACGAGTAGTTGTAGGCTAAACCATCCAAAGAGCGCCTTAGAGTAGGAGTTTATCATCCCTAGTGGGTTTGTAGGCGAGACCCTTTGGTAAGTTCAAAGAGTTAGGGAGAAGCGCATACCCTACAACTTTAGACACACAACGACTAGGAATAAGGGCGTGACAACTCAACCATCAATAGGAGATAATTAAGGAGTAATACAACCTAAGTAAACACATCTTTAAACTATCATACGAGCACACATTAATTAGACATAGACTCCCACAACCTTAGTTTAGATAATTAGATAATAGTAGAGTAATCGGTAGAAATACCAACCCCCAAATCCAAAACCGAGATTCGTACCTTTCCATTTCATAAAACATAAAAAGATAAAAATAATCTTCCTCAACCTTAACCTTAGCGTAGTAACTCCTTACTAGCATTCCTATTCCCTAGAGAGCGATATTAATACCGTGGCTTACCCTAATTACTACACTACAACGATTAGGTTCATTGCCTAGGGTGTTATAAAACTTACTCGAAGAAAAGGAAGTTTCCTTGACCCCGACGACGCGTGTAGCGTTATCACTGGTGACTAAATCTTCCCATGTCTCAATGGAGCGAGGGGTTGTTTCTCAAGCCAATTCCGGGCTTGTCCTCTAGAAAATGGGAACAAGAAGCTTAATTGCTTAATGTGGGACATTCTTGTATTTGATGGTAGATGCAATTTTGTTGAACCATCGAATATGTGCATGAGGTCGTCCGCTCAAAACCATAGAATTGGCTTTGGGTTACAGTTAAGCAACTCGGTTTGAGCTCAAAGTATCGGCCACAATGGTCGGGACAACAATGGCATCTCCGTAACCCTCGATGGGTGCTTGGAGAAGCTCATTCATAGGCTTGTCTTACGCCATTTCGACGAGGGGTGGTGGTGGTAGGCGTTCCTCGATCCACGGTGAAGGAGCGAGCGTCCTCTCGTCACGAGGAATATTTGCAAGCTCGAAAGTGTACTTGTAGAATCGAAGAGCAGTGCGCATGCACTAAGTATAAAATCGATTTCAAAACAAATGCGAGGCAAAACGACAAGTGAACTTAACCAATAATCACAAATGAAATGGCTTTTTGAAAAGGTATACCAAATCACAAGGACACAAAGGCAAGTTTTAAATCATTGTTCGGGAACTTATTATGGTCACACCCCGCTAGTAGGTGTCTTGCCTTGATTTGCGGTGGTTGATTTTATGTATTTAAGTACCAACGAAAAGACGTGGTATGGATATGTCTTGATGGTTTAAAAACTTTTGGACAATATTTTGGTATCGTCTCGTTTAACCAAATCGTATCTCTTTAAGAATCACCTTAAAGGAAACACAAGCTAGAAAACGTTACGATTGTTTTTGTTGTTTTATATTTTGTTGGTGTTGTTAACACTTTAGGAAAAGTGTTAATGAACTTTTGATTTATGATTAACTTTACAAAAAGCTGCTTACAAACGATGGTATATGTGCAAGTACGGTCTCGAAAACGCTTAAAACACGCTTCTGACCTCCCGGCGGCGCCAAAATTTGATTGGCTCTGAGCAGTCAAGTTTAATCACTGAGCTAACCACTTGTGAATGGTTGATGAGTGTCTAAATACTCATCATTTTGTACAAAATAAGCGCAAAACATCTGAAACGCCGAAACACATCAAAATGATCAAAATATCACAAATCGGTGTTTTATGTGTTTTAAATGCAAAAATATCAAAATCGGATGAAAACATATCAAATTTGCAAAATTGCGTTTGATCCCCAGTTTCAAAAATTGTCAAAAGCGTCCTGGTAAAACCAAATAAAGAGAAATATCATTTTAAAGTCCCAAGGGATTCTTAAATTGTCAAAATGGTCCTTGAGATTTAAATTTACAAATTTACAATTTAGGTCCTTTAACTTTCAAAAATGACAACTTAGGTCCCTTAACTTTCAATAATGACAGATTTGATCCACATGTACTTTTGAAGCTTGTCAAGATTAGTCCTTGGAACATCTTTGATGAGTTGGCGGAGTGGCCCTCAAGTTTGGAAGAATTACAAACAAGTCCTTGTTATATTAAAGCCTTTCACCCATTTTGGACCACTTTAGCCTTGGACCCCTCAATATGAATTGTGAACCCCTTTTATTATTACTGCCTTGGTCAATCTTGGTCAAATCCGGTCAACACCCAACTTGGCGCCTAAAAGTCTCCACTCTCACCGCTTCCCTGCTATCATCGCCAATCAAAACACCATCCCAGGCTTTCACCCTTATCACTCCTTGTCTCCTCCACCTAAACACAAAAACAAAACCATTTATTACCTTCACCTCCTAAACACTCAACCCCTACATCATCAAAACCATTTCCGCCAAAATCAATCCTATGGCCAAAATTTACTCAAAGCATCCAATGGTCTAGAAAGAAGATGGGATTTATTCGAACAAGTGGGAGAAGCGGTTGGCATATAAAAGAGAGGAGAAGCAAGCATAAAGGAGTAGTTAGTTTTGTAATTTTTGCTAAATGTCGTTTTAAGTTTTAAACTTTCTAGTTCATGTTTAAATTTTCAAGTACTTTGTAATATTATTGAGTGTAATACAAACCTATTTCCATTTTCAATTCCGGTTTTACATAAGAATTCAAGTCTTGCAATTTTATGTCCAAATTCTCAAATTAATCAATTGTTGCTATTAGTGGTAATTGTTGTTTCAAGCTTCTTTAAGCTCTTAGGAAGCCTTCATAAGCTATCGAAACCTTTGAATTCAGTTTGGCTCCATAACTCAAAATTCTCAAAATCAAGAAAATCATTGAAAATAAAAATAGTGGGTTGATGAAGAAGATGATGAAGCGTTGGTGAATTTGGAGTGCTAAGGGTATTAGGAGCTTATTGGGAAGCTAATAGGTGTAACCTTGTCCTTGGTCCCATGTTTCTCGACAATGCATCTTGTAAGCTCATTTCTCAATTTTTGCATATTCTTGTTTCATTCCTTTTTAGCTTTAATTTACTTTTCTCGTGTTATTTAGTCTTAGTTAAGTGTGTTTAAGCCTTATAATCAGTAGCTTGTCCCTTTTAATTTGTAGTTTACATAAATTTAATTTTAACAGTTAAAATTGGATAATGGTCATTTCTAAGTTTCATGTTGCTATTCCTGTTATTTCATGCTTCTCTAGTCTTATTATATGATTATATAAGGTCTTAAATCAATTTCATGGCTTAAATCTTTGATTTGCTTTGAAAACATTCAAAACAGTTAAGATATAAGGGTGTTTGGTTTTGCTGCATTTTCTGTCTCAAAGGTCTATTTAATAGTTAAGTTCTGTTGGATCATGTTTACTAAATGTATTTGAGTTAATATCTGTCTTAACTTTGGTCTGCAACATCACCAAAGTCAAAAGTTCACCTTATCCATCTTAACAGGTTACTGTTGGAGTTTTAGCAAGTCATAATCTGATTTTGTGTTTAAAATTCCATACCCTAGCTAGCGAGAGTGATATTTCATCAATATATATCATTTTCAATCCTTAAAGCTAGATCAAAACCCAATAAAGTCAACTTTCATGTTTTCATCAAAAGTCAAAAGTTGCTAAGTTACATTTTTAGCCAACTACAAGAAATTTTGGTGAGCTCATTTTTTGGACTCATCCAGTGAAACTTGGTATTCTATAAACTTCATCTGGTCTTGTCACTTATTAACATTTTTGTTAAATTTTACAAATTTTTATAAGCCTCTAACAAGCTCATCAATTTGGTGTATAATCCCCTGCTCACTGATCTCAGATCATACTGAGACTTTCTCAGTTCTTGCAGGGGTGGCACAGAGCTCATTTAAGCTCACCCAGGTCTAGTTTTTGGTATACATGTTCCCAACCAGGTCTACTTTAGTTCCCCATAATTTGTTTCTAGTTTCCAGCTTATTTGATTGCTTATTTTCTGCCTACAAGTTACCCCCAGGCGCTTTTTTAAAAAATCTCATAAACATCAAATCATTGCAGTGCTAATCGAGGTTTTAGCTTGATGTTTTTGTTCCATTCTAGTTCCTTTAGCTTATTAGAGCTTCTCTTTCAGTTTGGGAGCCTTTGGATTCAATTTGCTTATTGAAGTGCTTATTTCAATAAGCACTTCTTCATCAGATCCTTAATCCTCCAAACAACCTCCTGTTTTTCTATTTTTCTTATATTCCTTATATTATTTTAGAGTTTTCCTTAAATTTTCAGATTTTTCTAAAGTGTTTTGCTATTTTTCTTGATTTAATTTAGTTTTTAAGCATTTTTAATTAGCTTTAAATACAAATAATTAAGAAAAGTATCAAAAAAATAATTTTGAAATTTTCTTAAGTTTAGATAAATATAAAAAGACAAAAAAGTATTTTTCTAGATTTTTCTTAGTTAAATTTGTATTTTCTAGCATTTTAATTAGTTTTAAATAGTTTTAAATTAATAATAAATATATAAAAAGTCTAAAAAATATATTTTCAGTTTTAAAATTAGTTTTATCATATTTTAGATTTTTCTAAATCTTAATTTTATTTTTCTAGTCTTATTTCATATTTTCTTTTATTTTAGTCTATTATTAAATAGTTTAAAATAGTTTTTAATTAATAATAATTAAATAAATAGTGTTAAAAATAATTTTCTTTTTCTATAAATTTTCTTTTATCATTAGGTTTGTAAAAATGTATTTTTCATATTTTTAGGATTTATCTTGTGTAAGTTTCACGTTTTTTTTATACGTTTACGTAATTTTTAATTTAAACGTAAGTTTTAAGTTTTAGTTTTAAAACGTTCATCACTTTAAAAATAGTGATAGCGTTTATTTAATATTTTTATCTTTTAATTTTCTTAATTTGCATTTAAGTCGCTTTTATTTATAAACTTTTCGGTGAGTGTAATTATCCTTTTCAATCCTTTTCGATCACTATCATTAGTGATCATTCCATCATCGATCATGTGTTTAACACACCATTGAGTCTCAAGTGGGACATAACGACCGGAATCCCTGTATTCTCGATCTTCATTGCATTTGTGTTTAAAATTGTTTAAGTCTGCTTGACTTCACCGTTTCTTGCAGATCAATGGTCAACCGTAATAAACTTAAAACATTTCGTAAAGCAAATGTAATTAAGATCGAGAGGAATATAGTGGATTCACGGTCGTTAAGTCCCACGGAGGATGAATGGTGTTTAATACGACAGATGTCGAATAATCACTGGGATAGTGATCAGAAGGATTTTGAATTATTTATGCCTAAAGAAAAGTTTTGTAAATTACAGGGCTTAAATGCAAATTAAAGAAAATAAAAAGTTAAAATATATTAAATAAACGCTATCACTATTTTTACATGATGTTTTTGTGATTTATAAAATAAAATAACTTAAATAAACTATTTTAATCAAAACGTAAACTTAAATTATCTAAAACGTGACTTAAAATGAAACGTCGTTAAGTATAAAATTACGAGCGACAAGCAAGCAAAAACGTAAAATTTATGAAATAAAAGTCCTACAAGTGTAAAAACAATTTTCTTACGTACTATATGACAAAAGAAAATTTTAGAAAAAAGATTTATATTTTTTTGACTTTTATATTTTTTATTATGAATTAAATACTATTTTAGACTAAATAAATGATTAAAAATACTAAAACTATTAAGAAAAATCTGAAATTTTTTTATTAATTACTTTATACTAATACAAAGTTAAGAAAAATACAAAAGTTGAAAAAGCTAGAATAAATAAGCTAGAAATAAGCTAATAAGCTCGTATAAGCTTAATGAACTAAAAAGGGTTATATATTAAGTATTGCAAAGAAAAACAGAAAAAGACCCAAGGGCGAGTGGTAGTGTGTGTGTGTGGTGAGCTGGGTGGCCAGAGTTCGAATCCCAGCAACTCTTTTTTTTTTTTTGCAACTATTTTATTTTTGGATTTTTATTTTACAAACTTATTAAGTTAACTAAGATAAGCAATTTTCAAAACTATGACTTTTTCTAAAAACCAATAATAAGCTCTGTTTGAGCTTATTATCCTAACAGATAACAAAAAGAAAATGGAAAAAACTTAAGCTTGAGCCAACTGGCTATTTAAGCTAATAAATAAGCAATTGTAAAATGAAATAAGCTAAGTACTGTTAACAAGCTAAAATGAAAACTGGAAAAGCAATTTATCTAAGAAATAAGCACTAGGATTTACTTCAAATAAGCAAAAGCTTATCTGTTTTGCACAGGGCACTAATTAGTTTACTAGGTACTTTCTAGCTAATTTTTAAGCACTAAGATAAGCTAAGAAATGAAAATGAAAACTGGAATTAACAAGCTAACCAACTGAGCTATCTAAAAAGCTAATATACTCACTGTTTTGTTCACTGGTGAGCTTATAAGTAGCTTATGAAAAGTTGAAAACACCGAATGCTCGGTTTACTAGATGAAATGGACAAATCTAAAAGCACTTGCAGAACTTATCAAATAAGCTAGAGATTGAAAAGCTAAACTTGGAACTTTGAGATAGCTAGGTGAGCTTCTCAAAAGCTAAAGAACACAAGCTTATACTCATTAATGAGCTCTGTAAGAGCTTGTGAAATGGGCTAACAAATCAGGCAGTGGCACTTTTCGAAAAGGTGTTAGAAATAAGCTAAGAGATAAGCACTTTATAAGCTGATTAAAAGTAAAATTATATTTTTCTAATTTATTTAAGCAGCTAAATTTTACTATCCCAAAAGCTGATGGGCTAAATCCTAATATTGAGTACACACTAAAATTCTAAAGTTTATTCAAAAACGACCAAATGGAAAATTTTTGACTTTTATAAAAACTAAATAGGTTGACTATTATGAACTTAGGATTGATTATACTAACTGATTATGTTAAGTTAAGGTATAATATGATTAAATTAAGCTAGGTGACCAAGTTTTGAACTACTTTGATGAGTTTTACACTCAAAATTCCAACAGTGACAAAGTAATATGAGATTAAAGGAAAGTTTGACTTTTTATACTAACAAGCACTGGTTTTCTTGGTGTATATGAGTTATTATGAACTATTGTGACTTAGAACAACAATAAACAACAACACCACTGGTTTATAGCACAATCAAATAAGCAAATACAAACACCCTTTTTAGCAACTGTTTTGAAGATTTTTGTACTAAAACCAAATTTTATACTAAGTAACCTATTTATTATCTTAAGTTAACTATAATAATACAATATTGAACTAGAATTAATAATATTTAGACACTTAAACTAAGAAATACAAATTTTCAAGAAATAGCTTACAATTTGAATTCATGCACAAGACAGAACCGATAATCGATAATCGATAACACCCTAATAGCTTACCACTAAGTTCAAACCATTGTCATCCAATAGCTAACCCGTGACTTTCTTGATCATTCTCCATTGATTTTTTATTTTCTCACTATTTTCTTGGTATTTTTGTGAATTTTCTGTTTTTGATACTAAACAAAGTTTTAGAGTTACTAAAAGCTTTAATAAGCTTTATAGGAGCTTATGTGGCTTATTCAGTCCAAGACAATAACTAAAAACAACATTCGAATCATTTTGAAATTTTGAACATGGAAATTTTGCATAAACTGAAAATATACTTAAGACTTGAAATTGATGCTTGCAAAAGTTTAACAATACACTGAAAACTTGAAATACAAAGTTCAAAAGCTTAAAGATACACTGAAATTTAAAATTAAGCTAAAACTACAATAGAAATTAAAGATTATATTAGTTGTTTTTTTTACATTGCTTCCCACTTGTAATTATTGATCTTTTCAAGTCTTGTCGACATCTCTGAGCAAATCCCACCTCAATCCAGCCATTGAATTCATCCAGATCATCATAATTGCCAAATGGCAATTTTGGCGTAAATTTCATACTGACGGTGTTTTTCTAATTAATGGGTCTTGGATGGATGTGGAGGTGTTAAGTGGGTAACCAATGTGTAGGGATGAGGTGTAAAGGTGAAGAGGTGGAAAGGTGGTTAAAACCACCACCGGTTTTGGATTTCGAGAGGTGTGAGGGCGATGAGCAGTGGTTCGGATTGGTAGCGAGTTGACCGGTTTGACTTTGGGATATTATAAAGGGGGGTCCAAAATTGGGGGGTCACAGGGCAATTGGCAGGGTTCTTTTTGGTTTGGCTGGGGTTCTAAATACAAAAAGGGGGCCATTTGGTTTTAGTTTAATACAAGGACCATTTGTGTAATTCGGCCAATCTTGAGGGACCAAACCTGCAATTCTCCAAAAGTTATCACAAGGACCAAAACTGCCAATCTTTAATAGTACAAGGACCATAGATGATTATTTTCCATTTTTAAAATATCCAAGGACTATTTTTGACAATGTTCAAACTTGAAGGACTAAAGTTGTAATTTTGCAATTTTTGATTTCAAGGGCTTGTTTTGACAACTTATGAATCCCATGGACCTTAAATGACATTTTCTTTATTTTGCTTTACCGAGGACTGTTTTTGACAACTTTTGAAACTTGGGGACTAAAGCGCCAATTATGCAAACTTGATACGTTTTCACCAGATTTTGATATTTTTGCATTTAAAACACATAAAACACTTATTTGTGATATTTTCATCATTTTGATGCATTTCTGAGTGTTTTCAGATGATTTGGCATTCTAAACAGTATAAAAATGATGAGTATTTAGACACTCATCACTTTCCTCGTTTTTCGGACCGAACCTTTCCTTTCCAAGGTGATACTTTCAACATAACTCGATCACCAACTTGAAATTCCATGGGCTTCCTTCTAACATCGGCGTAACTCTTTTGTCGATCTCTAGCAGCTTGAAGTCGTTGACGGATTTGTACAATCTTCTCGGTTGTTTCTTGGACAAGTTCAGGTCCAGTGAGTTGGGCATCTCCAACTTCAGCCCAACAAACGGGTGATCGACACTTTCGACCATAAAGTGCCTCGAATGGAGCTGCCTTGATGCTCGCATGGTAACTATTGTTGTAGGAGAATTCCGCCAACGGCAAGTGTTTATCCCAACCTTTTCCAAAGTCGATCACGCATGCTCAAGCATGTCTTCCAAGGTTTGGATAGTCCTTTCGCTTTGGCCATCGGTTTGAGGATGATATGCGGTACTCATATCCAACGAGTGCCTAAAGCCTTTTGAAGAGATTTCGTAGTGTGAAGTAAAACGATTATCGCGATCGAAATGATGGAAATTGGTACTCCATGACGGGATACAATTTCCTTCAGGTATAGTTGAGCAAGGGTTTCCATTTCATCATTTTCCTTGATGGTTAGGAAATGAGCGGATTTGGTAAGACGATCAATGATAACCCAAATGGTGTTGTAACCTCTAGCAGTCTTAGGTAGTTTGGTTATGAAGTCCATAGTGATTCTCTCCCATTTCCAAGCTGGGAGTTCAGGTTGAGTTAACAATCCGGAAGATTTTTGACATTCGGCTTTGACTCGAGAACAGGTGAGACATTTCCCAACGTACATTGCAATTTCAGCTTTCATGTTTGGCCACCAGTAAAGCTTCTTGAGATCTTGGTACATTTTTTCGGATCCCGGGTGAATGGAATATTTAGACTTGTGAGACTCATGCATAATGAGTTCTCGTATTCCTCCATAAAGTGGTATCCAACTTCTATCGCCAAAACATAAGGTTCCATCCAATCTTTGCACAAAACCGTTCTCGTTTTCCGGCATTCCAAAGATTTTCGTTGGGACGGTTTTCGTGTTTGAGAGCTTCACTTGAGCTTCAAGGATTTTGATGGAAGGGTGACTTAATTGTCATTCCCAAGGATCTTACTCGAAGAGGTTTAGGTCGATCCTTTCGACTAAGAGCATCGCCTCGACATTTGCTTTTCCCGGGTGATAACGAATTTCACAGTCGTAATCACTAAGCAATTCTAGCCATCGACGTTGTCGCATGTTTAACTCCTTTTGATCGAGAATGTGTTGGAGACTTTTATGGTCGGTAAACACCGTACACTTGGTTCCATATAGGTAATGTCTCCATATTTTGATAGCGAAGACCACGGCTCCCAATTCCAAGTCGTGGGTAGTATAGTTCTTCTCATGAGTTTTGAGTTGTCGCGAAGCATAAGCAATCACCTTGTTTCTTTGCATCAATACTGCACCTAACCCTAGGTGTGATGCATCACAGTAGACCACAAAATCTTCCACTCCATCGGGTAAGGCTAAGATAGAGCTTCACAAATCTTTGTTTCAAGAGTTGAAAGGCTAACTCTTGTTTCTCACCCCGTCCAAAGCTCTTCTTTTCCGGGTTAGCTCCGTTAGAGGTTTAGCGATTTTGAAAATCCTTGATAAATCTTCGATAATAACCCACAAGACCCAAAATTGACGATATCTCGGTAGGGGTAGTAGGGATGACCGGTCTTTGGCGACTTGATTTTGAAGGATCAACATGAAGACCATTACTATCTATCACGTGACCAAGGAATTGAACTTTTGAATCCGAAGTCGCACTTGGAAAACTTAGCATACGCTTCTTCTTTCTTGAGCAGACTCTAGGATGGCTTTCAAGTGTTCCGCATGCTCTTCCTTGTTGCGAGAATAGATGAGAATGTCGTCAATGAACACAATTACAAATTTGTCCAAGTAAGGTTTACAGACTCGGTTCATCAGGTCCATAAACACTGCCGGTGCATTTGTTAAACCAAATGGCATCACTTGGAACTCATAGTGGCCGTATCGTGTTCGGAAAGAAGTTTTCGGAAAATCCTCCTCTCTAACTCTCAGTTGATGGTACCCAGATCTCAGATCAATCTTTGAGTAGACGCTTGACCCTTGCAGTTGGTCAAACAGATCATCAATCCTAGGCAATGGATAGCGATTTTTCACCGTTAGTTTGTTCAACTCTCGGTAATCAATACACATGCGAAAGATCCGTCCTTCTTCTTGACAAATAAGACCGAAGCTCTCAAGGCGAAGAACTCGGTCGAATGAATCCTTTTTCGGACGGTTCTTGAAGTTGGTCGACAATTCTTGTAGTTGGAAGGTGCCAATCTATAGGGTGCTCGTGCACGGTGCCGCTCCAGCACTAGCTCGATTGGAATTCTACTTGCCGACTCGGAGGAAGGCCGTGCAAGTCTTGTGAAATACTTGGAAAGTCCCTAGCCACGGGACGTCTTTGAGTTGCTTCTCGTCCGCTTTCTCCTTCTCCGTTACTTGTGCTAGAAAAATGTGGCATCCTTTTCTATGTACTTTGCGCTTTAACGCACGAGATGATGTTCAATCGGGTCTTACTATGATTACCCGAATGATTAGAGTTTCACCATCGAGAGGAATGTGAACGACTTTCTCGTCACAAATGATTCTTGCACGATTCTTGGATAGCCAATCCATGCCAATGACAAAGATCGGCTACCAAGTTGGATAGGCATAAGGTCTATATTGAACGGGTGATTTGATAACGATAGGTTGCAACCTCGAAGGATAGTGTTAGTTCCTACTATTTTTCCATCGGCTAGCTCTACTTCATAAGTGGTATCTAGGCGCTTGGGGTGACTTTTAACGGGTGCAAACTTAGAAGACACAAAGCTCTTGTCGGCTCCAATCAAATAACACTTTAGCTAAATGATGGTTATGAGAACGCACTGCCGTAACGACGCTCGGGTTTTCTTGTGCATCTCCATCTCCTAGCACATAAGCTCTTGCTCTAGCGAGGTTGTTGTTGTTATTGTTGTTGTTGTTCCGTGCATGACTTTGGGCATCTACTCTTGACATGTCCAAATTCTCCACATCCAAAGCAAGTTATCCCAATGGGTTGAAGGTTACTTCGAAAGAGCAGGGCTTCGGCAATCCTTGTGGGTATGGCCCACCTTGTTACACTTTCCACACTTAATGGTACAACGTCCCACATGATGTAGTTTGCATCGAGTGCACAAAGGGTATGGTCCAGCATAGCCTCTTCCAGTGGCGGGGGTAGCAGCATAAGCCCGCGCAACTTCTTGCCTACGATTTTGTTGATTTTTGTGATTGTTTCGGTTGTGGTGGTATGGGTTGGGATTTTTGTTGCGGTGTTGGTTGTAATTGTTGCGGACTTGGTTGTTGTTATTACGGTTATTGTTGTGATGGAAAGAGTTGTTGTGATGGTAGTTGTTTGAAGTGTTTCCTCGACGGTCATCAAATTTCCTTTTGTTGTCATTATTGCCTTGCACGGATCCAAGTTTCAAGACTTGATCCATGAGTTGGTAGGAAATTGTGATCACTTCCTCCACGGTCTTGGGCTTTGATGCAGTAACATTGCCCTCAATGCTTCGGGGTAATCCCCCAATGAGATTTTCCAGCAACTTGACATCATCAGAAACCATAGAGAGGCATAGAGCTTTTAATTCTTGGAAGCGCTTGAAGTAGGTTTTGAGATCATTGCCCTTAGTAGTCAGATGGTAGAACTCATCTTCCAGTTTCTTGATCTCGGTCCTTGGACAATATTGCTTCATCATCAATTGCTTTAGTTCAGTCCAAGTGGTTTTGTAGGCTTCTTCCATGCCAATAGGTTGGGCATGAGCCTTCCACCAAGACAATGCATCTTCCAGCAGAGTACCAGTAGAAAATTTCACCTTGCAATCTTCCGAGCAATCACTTAGAAGAAACACAGTTTCAGACCTTTCAAACCAATGGATAAGGCCAACAGCGCCTTCAGTTCCTTTGAAGAAGGTAGGTTTGCAATTCATGAACTCCTTATATCCACATTTGCGATTCACCACAGCTTCATTCCGGTTGGCTTGATTTGGGGCTTCATTTGTTCGAGCCTCGGCAGGTCTTGCGACAAAGCGGACCAATTTCATTAGTAACCAGCCTCCGAATTGCTTCCGGGGTCATCTCGGGAGTTTGAGTAGGGGTAGAGGTAGTTCTTGTTCTTTCCATTTTTCTAAAGACATACACTCAGATTTCAGAATCATTCAACATAATTGTGAATTATTATAAAAGTGGTTTCATAATAGTCAAGATCATCACATTACATCAATAGAGTATAATCATCATAAGAAAGAATCACAATATGTTAGAACCACACAAGAGAATATATATAAATGATCACTTCGATTCACACAACCGATAAATAAGAAAGATCACCATACATAAGAATCATAAAGAAACAACAACCATAATGTCATAGGTCTATCATCCATACATAGTGATACGATAACCATACAATGTCACACCAATAGCTTGTTCGATAGTTTACAAAACATGCAAATACAAAGCCTTTATTAGTGCCACAGGCGGCAGGCTAAAGTACTAGAAAACTAAGTAGACGAATCACCGATCTAGAGGCTGTCGGGTGTGCCCCTCACTCGGCGCTGTAGATCACGGACTAGCTCCGCCAGGTCATCCACCTCTCTATCTCGTGCCTCCAATCTCTGCTCCAGAGCAGTAGCACGAGTCTCCATGATCATCATCCTCTCAGACTGTCGTCGCACAACTCCCTCCAACATCTCACTCTCATCCGGCCAGCCCTAATCTATCTGACTCCATCCTCCTCTCCAACACTGTAACCGCCCCACTAGCTCTCTCACTCTGGGCACCAATCCTATCAAGCACTCTCTCCATCGTGGTCCTCCCGTTAAGGAGCTCCCCAACCTCTTCCTCAATGTTCTCGATCCGGACTAATGGAACCTCATCAACGAATGCCACAACATCCTCAAGCTGATCCTCAGCTCGCAGCACTCGGGCAGCTAACAATGGAATGGTATGATGAAGGGCTTCTCCCATGACAGGGAGAGTCTCAGCAGCAGCGAACAGATGCTCCCCAAGCTCCATAGCGCTAGGTGCACCCTCCTCTGACCTCCATCGACTAATGACCGAAATCATGAAGGACCAACGTCTAGCATCGACCCTCCTATGTGCTCCCGACTTAGAGGTACCAAACACAACATGGTGATATGGGTCTGAATGTGCGGGTGAGAAACGGACTCTCTCTCTAAGAGATATCACCGGCTCAGTGTGCATCACCAAGGGTGATGATGCACGGGATGGGGATGAAGCCGTACAATGGTGGTCCGATAGATGAATGTGGTAGGTGGTTGTAGTGGTGAAACAGTATGAGTGGTGGTGCAGTGCGGTGATGGTGGAAAAGCGAGGATGATGGTATGTCGAAGGTGGAATGAAAGTGATGGGTGCCTCACGCGCTCGAAAGCGGTATGTATAAAAGTAGCACCATCCTCACGGTAACGGAATGGTGACCGGCACCGCGCATGTGCTCGTGAGGGTTTGAGAACCCTAGCTCGCCTTCGCCTTCTGCGAACCGGTAGTGGTGATGGGCGAAGTAGAAGACACGGAATCGCCGGGTGAGGGTGTCTCGGGATACAATGTCGGGGTGATAGCCACCGCTGTGACTCCAGACATATCGGTCATAAGTGGGGGACCAAAACGGGCGATGCTCGGGTATGGTCAAGGCGGTGAGGTGACAACGACTTCACCCTCCTCGAAGGGCTCAGTCTCAGAGGACACAGGTGCAATGAGAGCCGGTGCCAAGGGAGTAGAGGCAGAGGACATAGTATCCTCCATCTCACTGTCGGAGGTCAAGTCGATAGGGTGAGTAGCAGTCGACATGGTACTGTAACAACCCAAAAGAAAATGTGCATTTATAAGTATAAATAATGCCATGCAATAAATAAGATTTAGTTAGTCGTGCATAATCTGCCACGCAAATCTAAATGCCTAACTAAATGAAAGCTAGCATTATAAGTTTTATCATGCAAAGTTTTACTAGTCATGTATTATCCGTCTGCTTAATCTCATACGTGCAATCGGTGCAAGTAGGCGCGGAGGACGTGAAGTGGTGGTGTAAAATGGTCCATTTGAAAACGTGGTTATAGTCCAATTTGTTTTGAAAATACAAGTTGGTTCTCTATAACCTAGGCTCTGATGCCAATCTGTAACACCCCCAAAATCACAATGTGACAGCGGAAGACTATTTGGGGTATTACTTAGAGGATCATAGTCATAAGTTATAGAAAACGACTCTAAAGAGACGTTTTTAATAAAAGGTTGTTCCCATTTCATAAAACTCAGTGTTTTGGAAACACAAAAAGGAAATACCACATGTTTTGAAGCTACATAAAAGATAGATTAAATGTTTACGAAATGATAACTCTAATTGAAAATAACACCACTTCAAGCATCCCATGACGTCCACTCCACGCCTTCATGATATTATAATTAGTACCTGAGATGAACATGCTTAAAACGATCAACAACAGTTGAGTGATATTCATAGGTTTAAATAAACGGATGAACACAAGTAAAAGATGATAATTGCTTCGAATACAATCACCATGGAAAACAGAGATTATTATTATGCACTAAGCTCATGACACCAAACTAACTGCATACACCTAATTACTTGTGTAAGTAATAATATTGCCCTCGATGGAATTGCCAATTCCATAGTTAACCAATATAGTGCGCCCGGTTATTTCCGATAACCGAGTCGGGTCGTTAATTCCCATAGTACTATCCACAATATTCGCGTTCACCGCAAGTGATTAATGGTTCATGATGTAAGGACTTATGGCGCAACTTAGGCTATAATAATAATGATCGTGCAAGCATACGCTTTAAGAAAAGACTTGTGTTCTAGTTTATAGCATGCATCTCCTCGCGGGGTTTGAAAGAAATAAGTAAAGGCGAGGCTATGAACTCACCTTAGCAAAGTAGTATCCGAGTAGTAAAAGAGTCAAGTAAATGATGCACCGAGTACCGTCACGCAACCTATAATTTGTATACCAATACTTTAATTAATACGTTTGTATTTTGACTTGATAACATTTATATATATACCAAAAGTTTAGGTTATTTATGTTGTGTATCATTTATTATTGACATGATTACCGTAAGTATGGAAATGAGGAGTCGTGGGTTTTGTCGTAATTGGAAGATGACGACGGAAGAAATCGCAAACAATTAATAAACATATTTAAATTATAAAGACGTCATTAATATATATATATATATATATATATATATATATATATATATATATATATATATATATATATATATATATATATATATATATATAAGGAGGTAATAGTTTTCTATACTAGTAAAAATAAATAAATTTTCGCTTTATATGTTATAATTGTCTTTTTGAAAAATGGGTATGGCTCATTTATATGTCTAAAATATATTTGGTGACGAAGTGTAGGAAATTATTATTGTTTCAAAATAAATTTTCGTTTAGTATAATTTATGAGTTAATGGCATTTCGTTAGTCGCTTATATCATATGCTTATAAAATGAGATATCGTGAAATAATACCGAAAGCAATTTTGTCAAAACGGGTAGGTGAGCGAGTTGTGAACGAGGCGTGAGAAAGATCAAAAGACAAGTAATCGTGACTCGATTAGGATGACGATTTGGTTATACTTAGTATTATTGAAATTTTGTTTGTCTTATCTTTGTAAATTTTTACGTTTCAAAAGAGAATTTCATATATCTGTTTAGTGTAACAGTAATTGATGCACATCAAGTTAGGCTCGACACAATCCACACAGGCCCAGTAATTAGGTAGGATGAGGCCCAAAGGAAGTGATAGCCTTGCCCTGTTGGGCTTCAATACTAGTCTACTATACATCCAAATGCCAAATCAGTTTGCAAAAGAGTAAAAGAAAGTTTTAGTTTTCAAGTGTGGTTTTTGTTCTTGTTAGTGTCGTGTATAACAAAGAAAGAAACAATGATCGCTTGATATGCCACAACCGGCAAGAAACTCGAATGAGGACTCGGTCAACATGAGGCTCGAACCCGAGACCTCTCAAGTGAGGAATGTTGCCAAAAGGTGTAAGTCTTGCTTCAGTGGGGGTTCGAACATGTGACAAAAGGCGTGAAAGAATGAAGGGAGGCTAAACACCAAATACAAGAATATATGACCACACCGTGGCTCGAACTTGAGACCACTCGGTGTGGTGTCGCAAAGATGGTACTCAACAGGAAACATATCGACTTATTGCAATAGATGGTTTCAACATCTTATTAGTTTCGCATTAGAAGGTGTCTTTGCAAGCATGGCCTAACCTTTCTAGCAATTAGAAGACCATAACCAAGGCCTAAGTAAACTACTTCCAATATGGTACGACCTTAGTGGGTCTCGGCTTAGGCTCCAAAACACATACATAACGCAGCAACTTGATAGAAAACGAGTTAATAGCAAACACCTAAGCACTACACTAAGCCATCCGGTTTTAAGAAAAATTATTTATACAACACAAGCTTCAATTTATAATAACAAAATAAATTCCCAAAGATTATATACCCTTCGACCACAAGTTTATTCGAAACAGTACATATGCAAATCGAGAGCTAAATCAAAAACGGAATAAAACTCGTAACATTATTCATTCGACACCCATTAAAATATAGATTACATTCATATTAAGAAGTGACCAAGTAGGGTAACGAAGGGAACCTTATTGAAGACCACAAGCCGCCCTTTCTTCCGATTCTTCCAACGAGTCCACACCAACAATAAACCAAGAACCCAGTAGAGTTTTTGTGATGGATTTAGAGAAGGAGTGTGTGGACTTGTTGGGGTCATCAAGGACCTTAAATAGGCGCGGCTGTGGAAAGTTTTCAATGGTACTTTTTGCTCATAGAAAGTGGAGAAGACAATCTTAGGAAAACTCTTTTTCTTCTATCAATCCTTATGCACTCTCGTGACTTCTTGCGTTGGGAGGTGAGGTGGTCAAGAAAGAGATGGGGCGTTTTTCTTGTTTGACCTCCTGGTGGGGATGGCTTTGTCTTATCCGAAAGTGGTGGATGTGTTTTCAGAGATGGGAAAGATGGTGATAACACTTCCTGATGAGGAAGATGAATGGGGCGTGAGATTTGAGAGGAAGATAGAAAAGATAAGGAGTGGAGCGTGTTCTGTGAGGTGAGATGGGTACCAGACGAAAAGAAAAAGAAAAGAGAGATATACCTGGGAAGTGGGGCGTGGGGGGATAAGGGTAGGTTTGTTTTATATATATTTTTTAAATAAATTAGTTAGTAATTGGTGTAAGTATTTATTTTGTGTAAAGATTTTCGTACACGATGTATTTCGTACTCCGTTGTTTGGTTTGCAACCATATATTGCTTAGCGTAAATATTATATTACTCATACTTCTGGACACGTTTTAAATAAACTGTCACGATGACGTAATTTTTTATTTTTATTAGTTCGCTTATATTTTCTCGCGTTTTCTTTTATTATATTGGTACGCGTGCGGACTCGTAAGATAAGAAAATCTTTCTTTTGAGACTGATTTAGAAATCAGTAAATATTAGGCATAATAAATAAGACTACTCGGATATGCATAATTTTTATGCAAGAAAAGCTGAAATGTACATGCTAAATGCTTAACTTAGATCAAATAAATTTTGATAAACAGTCTAGTTCATAAATATAAAGGTTTAAAATAGTGAAAATTTTCAGGTGGCTACAAATTCCATCAGCCAAGTAATACCCATGTTCATACCTAGTTCCGTTGACCATATAAGGTGCTCTTGGGGCATTATCAGCAAGAAGGTCATCGAATAACGGAGAGTTATCTAAAACATTAATATCGTTATTTGCCCCGCCATCCCAAAAATGCATGCGGATCCATAAATCTTGAGAAGCAACAACTTCAAGCATAATTGTTGGGTATTTTTTATCACCCCTAGCAAAATGCCCTTGCCAAGCCATCGGACAATTTTTCCATTCCCGGTGCACAATAATGCTACCAAGCATTCTCGAAAACCATGTTTTTCTTCATGTTGTTGATAAATTTTTGAATGTCGGCCCATGTTGGTTTTCTTAAATACTCCGCATAAACAAATCAATAA
The DNA here is from genome assembly GCA_022545495.1 of Chrysanthemum lavandulifolium. Classification (NCBI taxonomy): domain Eukaryota; kingdom Viridiplantae; phylum Streptophyta; class Magnoliopsida; order Asterales; family Asteraceae; genus Chrysanthemum; species Chrysanthemum lavandulifolium. Next base: position 231,550,730 of record CM040245.1, on the reverse strand, counting down.
TACATTTGTTAAAATTATCAAGACATAATTGTGAAGTACTCGCACCCATTTGCAAGTATTCATCAAATGCATCGGTGAGGTGTCGTCGCCAATTGGCGTATGGCGACGACACTTCATTAGAGCACTTATACTCATTCGACCACAAGCATCGGGTGTTTGCATAAAGTAATTAAAATGATCCGAATATTATCGAAGTATAAGATTCAATACCTTCAACTATTTGCAAGAATAGTTTCCGGCTCATACGAAATCTTCTACGAAAATTCCGGTTTGAATACTTACAACCTTGTACGAAATAATCGCTATGCAGACGTTCCTCCGCAAGCTCACGCTCACGATATATAAGGGTACGAACGAGTAGGATGTTGAGATTCAATACCTTCTTCTTGTTCCAACCGAAGGTGATACTCGTGACGCGGACGCCATAAATTGAAGTCTCATAGGTCTTCTCCGTCTCGACCAAGACAGAGGAATATCACCAAATTCATTTGGATCCATTGTGAACAATTTGATTTTGAATTATGAAAGTGTTAGAGGAAGTATATAAAGTGTGAGTAAGTGTGAAAAAAATAGAGTTTTAGTTGGGTATTTATAGTGGTAAAATAATGTTTTTGATTTTTTTAAAAAAAAACTAGCCGTTAGGGGGTTTTATGTAAATTTTTTTAAAAATGTAATGTTAGAGGGGCTAATTTGTAACATTTTCGATTTTTTTTTCTTCCCCTTAACGGGCGTTAAGGAGCCAACGCCATCCCTATAACGCCGTTATTTCGCTTCCCCTCCAACGGACTAACGCCTCTAACGACGTTAACGCCGGCTATAACGCCGTTAAGGCGTGATGAATGGAGATGCTCTAAAGATGTAGTGGTTAATGATAGTTGTTGTTGTGTATTACTAGCTGATTCTCGATATACCGTGTATCACAGTCATGCAATGGAAAGTAATTTCATGCATGATTTCATCTATGTTCATTTGTGTAAATACTACATATTAATGCAGCTCGTAAGGGACTTTGGCATTAGGTTTTCCCAAAAAAATATATATATTTATAGTTCTCATTTGACTCAATTTCGATCAATTTTGACAGCCAACACATAACATATCATTTGCAGTTGTGTTTTTTTGCGCACACATATAAATTGCACAATAACTATGCATCTAAATGTAAAAATGGGTCAAATGTTCTTAGACTAAAATACTAGAATACTCATGGTTGCGTTCCCAGATAAACAATACTCGTAGGTGCAACAAAAGCGCAACAGGATACGTGAAACAATATTTTCTAAAAGAGATGCGTAAACTTTATTTTCTCTGTTAAACAATACTTAAGTTCTAAAACCGACCGACCGCCAGACCGGACCGGACCGAAACCGAGTTCGCCAAAGCAAGAAGACCGCCGAATTTGCTCGGTCCGGTCTCGTCCGGCCGGTCCGTCCAAACGCCCAATACTTTTAGTCCGTTGCCCAAAAGCGAGACCGCGGACCGACCGAATGTGGTCGGTCCGGTCTCGGTCCGTGTCGGTCCGGTCGGTCCTTCGGTCGGTCCGGTCCGGCCGGTCCGTTTGCTTCACCTTACTTGTAAGAGAGAAAATGGTATAAGAGAAATGGAAATGAATCGAATTCCATTGTTTGGTTGCTTAGAGAAATTAAAATGTGGAGAATTGAGGAGAATTTGAGAGAATTGGTAAAGAGTTGGTAGTGTAAATTTTAGAGTTTCAATCCATTTTGGTTGGGAAATTAGAGAAATGAGAATTGTTAGAATTTGTAATATTTTTTCATGATATGTTTTTTTTTTTTTTCTTTTCAACATATATTTGTACTTTAGTTCCAAACATAAGTTGTTTTTTTTTTTTTTTTTTTTTTTTTTTTTCTAAAAATAAATTTTAAAAAATAATTTAAAAAAAATATATATATATTTTAAATAATTCTTTTTAAAAATAAATACATTTTCAAAAATATTTTGTAAAAAAACAAGTTTTTTTTTGTTTTTAAATACATTTAAATTTTTTTTATTTTTTAAAAACAAGTGTTTTTTTTAAATAAATACATTTTAAAAAAATATTTTTTTTAAATAATCTTTTTTAAAGAAAGTACATAAATTTTTAAAACATAAATTTTAAAAAAAAAGATATACATTTTTTTTTAAATATTTTTTAAGAATTGTTATTTAGAAAAAATAATTTTTTTTTTTTTTAAAATGAACAAACAAATACATGTGAGCCTTATATGACAAAATGTTATTTAAATAAGTTTTTTTTTCATTTCTCGGGTCAAGTCTCTGTTGTTACCAAACATTAGAATTGAACAAAATTCTCTACTGATTTCTATTTTTTGAGATTCTATTCTCTACTTCATTTTATTTATTTGAAATTCTCTCTACCAAACGTGCCCTTAGGGGTTGTGCTCGCATGATTGTCACCTAATGTTGTTAAGCGTATGTAGGGTACTAAAAATTGCACTTAGCCGAGTTGAGGTTACTATGTTCTACATGAAATAATGAAGGGTACTAAAAGAACTACTTAAATTGGTTTGGGCTAAAAGCCAAAATTTATTAATGAATTCTAAATTGTATTACAATGAGAAAAAACCAAATATAACATATTTTTAAGAAAAGTTGGATTAGGAAGAAAGTTGCATCCATTCTAAGGGGCGTTTATTTTTGTTTAATGGGTCCTTAGCTAAAAGAAATTGTCCCATCAAATTAAAGCTTAATGTTTCATTGTCTCTTAAATGGTCTAGTTAGAGAGAGAGAAAAATATTCACTCCTCCCCAATCGATCAAGCAAGAGAAAGAGACCCCACTCCATTAAATTCAAAAAAAAAAAAAAAAAAAAAAAAAAAAAAAGTCCTAAAACTACTATATAAAGTAAATATGAATCTTACTGCTTCTTAGACACTTGTGGTAGTGTTTTACAAAATGAGACACACGTTTACCAATTTAGGGCCTGTTTGATTACCATTAAAAGGGATAACTCAACACTGAATATATAAAATTTAATCGGTAAGTGTGTTTGGTATTTTAAAAAATGGATGTTGAGTGATTAATCATGTGCTGAGCGATTGTGGGTGATGAAGTACACAAAATTAGGGGTGGAACGAGCCGAGCCGCTCGTGAAAAGCTCGGGATCGGATCGGTAAAAAGCTCGAATGAGCCGAGCCTAAACGAGCTCGAGCCTAAGTATGGGCTCATTTAATAATCGAGCTCGAGCCCGAGCTTTATACAAAAAGCTCGTTTAGGCTCGCGAGCCTAAACAAGCCCTAGAAATATATACGTATATATATTTCTATATGTATAACCGTGTTAACGAGCTCGAGCATTTTGTTAACGAGCCGAGCTTTATGTTAACGAACCGAGCTCGAGCTTGTGAAAGTTTCACGAGCCGAGCTCGAGCTCAAATGTGAGACTCGAAGCGAGCTCGAGCTCGAGCTTTTTCTATATAAACGAGCCGAGCTCGACCTCGACAGCTCGGGCTCGGCTCGGCTCTGCTTTCACCCCTACACAAAATCATTCGATGGGACAATGGCTTCATATTTACCAAAAGTATCCCTATACTCCAATACTCTTATGTCTATTAAATTATTTAAAAATCCACTGAGTGATAGAATTTGGTACATCACCATATTATTATATTTATAATTATAATTTTAAATAAGAGAAAATTGGGTCAAAGTAATTGCTTATACGTTTGGGAAATGGGTATGAAATTTCATGACAATTTAATTACATATGTATGATTTTGTGTATTAGTCTTATTTACGTTAAAATTTACACTACAAGTTCAATACATAAACATTATTTATCAACAAAATATTTTATTTAATATTTGAGGTTAAAATGGTAATTTTCTTTTATTCAGAGACGCTAAAAAATACATTTATCAAACAGTTTTTTTAACTCAGAATCATTTTCATTCAGCACCTTTGAATTATTCAGTTTTTGATTCAATCAGTGCTATATAAGACAGTTTTATCAAACAGGCCTTAAGACACTCATTTCGTGAACAGAGGAGAGCTAGGAGCGGAATGCTCATGGTAAAAATCACACGGCAACCCGCCCACCATTTAGCTAGCATGGACTATATAACAAAATGGGTTTTTCTCTGAATTTCTTCTGCAAAGCCTTAAAGAGAAATCCCAACCATAGTACAAGTCATTGTAGTAATACAAGTCTAAATACTAACAAGTAACAATCCCACCTAATTAACATCCACATCCACAACACAACACTTACATTCATTTTGTCCCTTTTATATAAAAGTTTTGTCCTTAGTTCTTCCACCATTAAGAACAACTTTGTAGAAGAAAACAAATTAATTAAAGGTGAAAATTTGAGACGTATTGGTTAAACATAGGTCTAGTTGGGTAAATATCTAGTAGGAGATGAGTTTAGTTGAGTCTCCCTAAATATTATAGATGGGTCTAATTGGATACTTTATAAAAAAAATTCAATTATATAATAATTAACCAACATGACTAGCGGGTCAATTTTTTGTCAACCCTAACCAAAACTCATCTATACCCGGACCCATTTACAACCATGCTTCTAGAAAACCCATCTAAACCGGGACCCGTATAGACCCAAACCCGTATGAACCCAAACCCGTATATTATTTTCAATTTGGACATGATATGCTTTTTTTCCTCCGTAATCAACTTGAATTGAGGGTGCGTTTGGCATGCTTGATGGAATCACTATAGGTATAGGTTTGAGAATAAAGTGGAATGAAAATGGGTATGTAGATATCACTTTTCATGGGTATCCACATACCCACCAAATCATACTCCTATGAGGAAACCCACATATCATGGGTATCCTCATTCCATTGTGGTGGGCCCATAACTAACCAAACAACATTAATCACTTTCAAAGTCATAGATTTATTCCCATAGTGGGATAACAAACGCACCCTGAGTGTTTATATCTCCAAGTTTAATGGGTAATAACAAGTCACTAATTGATAGAAGGTGCTATCAAGCAAATTGACCCATGCATAGCTAAAATAGCACAACGTTGCCAAAAATGAGGATGAGATTTATCTCTTTATGAGGCTTCCTAGCAACGAAGACGTTAGAGTAGGGTGTTACTTTTTTTTTCAACAAAAGCACTTCTTCATCACTTATGTCTGTAGGCGGGCAGAAGTTACAAAAGAAGCTTGTTTGTTTTTCTACAGATATAAGAGCTTCAAATCACTTCTTTCTTCTTCATAATTTCAGACATATAAAACCTATTTTTTTCCTCTTCATAGATAAAAACCCTACTAACCATATATATCTTTCACTTCTCTCCCATCTCCCACCATCCACCATCTCAGTCGCCGTGGCCCCCCACCATCCCAGTGGCCACCATCCTAGCCGTCACCACCATCCCAACCGCCGGTCGCCACCATCTCAGCCGTCGCCTCCATGAAAAGTTTAGGATGTTTTCATTCTTTTGTTTGTTAAAAATTAAGATTTTGACCTTTAATCCATGATATTCAAGTACCCCTTTCATTATTTAAGGTTGTGGTTATGTAGAAAATTAGATCTTGGGTATTCCACAAAAGGTGTAGATTGGCGGGAGCACCCTGACCCGGGTGCCTTTTGGCACCAGCCATTGTCCACCCACAAGGAATAGCTCCGGAAAATCTCCTGGGCTAGTGGGGGCACCAATTGGAGTGAGCACGAGCCAAGACTCGAACCCTTGAGCTCTTATTTCACAAAGTCTCTCTAGTGTGCCCATAGATTTTGCGGAGGTGGGTACCTATATGAAGCAAATGCCAAGGATGGGACTTGAACTTGGGTCAATTGACTCAAGCACAAGTGCTCCAACCATTGGACTAATGCTCCATTGGTATTGGATCTTGGGTATTGTCTAATGTTAGAAGAATATGGTTAGATGGTTTGTTTTGAGAAAAATCATGGATCTTTGTATATGGGTTTGACCTCAATCTTATGATTGGAAATTAGTTGTGGTTTTATAAAAAAAATGTTTTTACTGTGATTTGATAATAAAATAAGGGCTAGAGCAGGTCTTTGGTATGTTTATTTAAAACAAAACGTGACAAAATCGAAAGAAAAAAAAACGTCTTTTTTTTTTTGCAGACGAAGACTTTAGATATACATCTTCTTCTACGCATATGGTGTGCGAGATGAAGACATAAAACCTCCGAAAAAACAAACGACACCTAGCTTTGCCTATAAGACCCGCCTTGAATAGAAAGTTTATGGTTTCTTTTTAAAGGATCATGAATTAGGATTAAGCGCAAGGCCATATTCACGCCAGGTGAGAACACTTTGTTACGATGGGAAGTGTGTATAGGTATGCAAATAAGAGTATAAAGGTTTGTGGTTTAATCTTCGGACACCATTTATTTTTATTTTCTTGAACTGCAATTTTACTAAAAAACAAGCAAGAAACTAGACAATTACAAAGACACGAGTTGAGGATTTTTTAACCAATCAACCCAAACTAAAAAAAACATTACATCCATACCGACTCCAATAAAAAGAGTGCAACACTACGTCTTCAAAGATCGACGCCTTAGAAGGAGATCCCGAGCCAAAAACACACCTGTTACATAACGACCAAATATGCCACCACAACCCAAAACACGATCATTTTATTTGCATACTTAGAGTAAACGGGGTTTAATCTACGCGACACCACCATGACACAACCTGTAGCAAAAAACTTGCCAACATGGCGGGGAATTGTTGGGACTTAAGTTAATGTAGGCAAGTTGGCCATTTTTGAAGCATAAAGTACAAGTAGTTTAAGCAGCCACTACTTGTAGACATTAACAACAATGTGTGCAAGATTGAGAAGCACTTTACCTAAGTTGTGTTATTGACCTGATCAAAAGAGAAGTGGTTGAATTGGTTTTATATCATGTAAAACCTCCCACTATCTCCTTTCTTTCAGGAACATGATCGTGATTGTGCGATAACAGTTGTGCTTGTTGGTCAATTATAAATAATGAATGTGAGTGTATTGTCAAATGTGACACAGAATTCATACTTACTCTCAAATTGGATGGTATATACTTATGCATCATTGTCTTGAGTTTTCTTGTTACAGGTTGCTACTCGACGATTACATGTGAAGAACTGTATCAATCCTGGGTGCTTAGGCTTGGAGACTCGAGCAACTTACGGAGTGCCGAAAGTACTTTAAAAGACAGGGATTTGACATCCCGCACGGTTCTATAGATCTATTTGTTACGTGTTTGACAGATTCGTAGACGCAAGATGATCATGGTGACGGTACTTGTTGATGGTATATTTGGTTTCAAGTTTCAAATGTTCTGAGCGTTGTATCTGTTGTCTTTAGTTGCTCGGTTCAATCTTATGAGGCTATGGGTACTCATTAAATCAGCCATCAAAACATAAGTTTGAGGTTTTTTTTTTTTTTTTTTATTGATTGACAAATTGACATGACTAATGTTAACCTAAAGTATAAGCAATTATTCCAACTTTAGCCGCTATCTGAGAGTTGTTTATGAAAGAGAACCTAATTTACAAACCGCACTGAAACACACGAACACCTATATTAAAGAACTGATGACCGAACCAGTCTTTGGCGGTTCGTTCGATTTAGGCGGTTGGACCTGTTCTGTTTGGTTATTCGGTTCACTTTGGTTCTAACAACAATTTAGCATATAGATAAGACCATCCAAATAAACTAACTGTATAACATTTACAAATATAATTCATGTATTTTGGTAGCTTCCCAAAATTGCCCAGTTGGGCCTAGACTTGTAATTATCAAAGAGCCTCACTTGCAAATTGCAATTCATTTAGGCCCAACACATTGTAATACCCGAAAGTGAACAACAAGCTCATACCAAAATTGGGAGGTGATATCATAATATTTTTGATCATGCGTCATAATTTGTGCATTACAAGATTGTCTCAGATAAACTGTAATGCACAAATTGTGATGCATCGATCAAAAATGTGCACAAGTATCAATTCCCAAAACTTAGATAAGCAGTATTTTGTGTTTTCAAATGCTTATTAAAACAGCTTATGCGATTGTTTGATGGTGAAAAAAAGTTATGTATAATGAGGTTAGGGGCAAGGGTGTTTGGTAGTGTGTAGCTTATATGTTGTTAAAACACTAGGTGTCTGATTGTTGTTTTGCTGTCAAAATGGGGTGTTTGATAGCCATTCTTGCTGTAAAAGAGGGTTGTTTTTGGTTGCTATTTTAGATGTCAAAAGTGAGGTTGTTTGGTTTCCATTTTGCTGTTGGTTTTTGCTTTCAAAACAGTAAAGTATGGTGGTTGTTTGCTACTGTATTCTATAAAAATGAGTTAAATGGTAAACCATTGATAACGGACAATGTAGTCAATGAATGTTATAAGATTTAAATAATGAACACGTTGTGTGACCATGTCAAACCACTGTGCAAAGTGAACTTTTCTTGTGAATGGTAGATGTTCGGATATAAACAAGGATAGTCAAGAATGTTTTATTCTCATAATCTTAATGTTGCTGGAGTACCAATTGACGTCATTATTACTCCAGCGAGTCATTTCATCGAACATTTATAAAACACACTAGACGAACACAGGCTTAACGACGCTTGGAACTTACGTGAACAACACATGAACAACATGGAAGGGTTTCCCAAGAAGTCGATTGAACAAGCTTGTTGCAACTTTTACACAAAATCTAGAGCTTCAGGCTTAATAGAGCTTACAATTTAGTACAAAAAGTCACATGGGGGGACACAAAGTATATACGATTACGAGATATGGTTGTCCAATGAATGCAACAACTATTATAAGCCATTGAAACCGAAACTTGGTTTGCTCTACCTAGTTGCTGATACAAAAGAACTCACAAATTATACTCGATAATTCGATATACAGCATCATGATCTGGTACCTTTTGTAAATTTCAAACTTTGGGTATTCATGTGTAATTTTCAACTCATATATAAGAACTATAAACTTATATCAGTAAGTTATGTTTCAAATGTTACCAACGAGATATAACAAACCCGTGCGTTACAGCGGGTACGAAAAGATTTATTTTACAGCAGTTTAGCAATAATATGTTTTTCTAATAAAAATGTTACCAATTCTGCGTTGGAGCAGGTACATACTTAGACATTTCCATTTATGTTTGACTTCTCAGGGGTCAAATGATAGTTAAGGGAGTGCATTCTGCAATGGGTTATATGAGCTAACAGTTGCAATTAAAGGAGTAAAGATGAGCCAAAATGATTATCAAGCACGTGCACTAGCAGTTGCATCAAAGTGATTAACACAAACACCATTATAATCCCGAGCATTGGTAGAACTTACATTAGCTTCTGTAGAATTTCATAAATCATAGCTCAACAGCGTCTTTGTAAGCTTCCAAAACTCATCATTCCTAGCTCCAGGTCTTCCACCATATCCATCATTTTCATCCTCAATAATTGTTGGAAATAATACAACCATCCAAGTGATCAATAAGAAGTAGCGTTTCAGTGTAAGGGCGAATGAAGAATGAACCACTTCCTCCATAAATCCCAAGATTATTGAAGTGTTCTGAGCATGGTTCATAAACTTCGAGTGCAGCAAACTGTTCGTCCTCCTTTAGAGTTGCCATTATAGGTTCACCATTCTTCCTGAATCCCAATAATCTCCTTATTGATGAATCAGGTGTGTTGATGGTGAACAGCTTTGTAAAAGATTTCATAACACCATCCTCCTCCCCCATCATCCATACGCCATATACTCGTCCATTGAGCTCATCAATGTATGTAGACACAACAATAGACTCACCTAGTTTAGAAATTAACATTATTGGTGAAAACTTGTTTGCTAAACTATTTGGAAGGTGTATCTCTTTAAATTCATGGGTAATCAAATCAAATGACAAGATCAAAATCGTAGATCTGGATACACCATCATTAGCAGCAATTCTATCATTAGCAACCCAGAAAATAAACCTATCTATAGCCACTTGAGTTGTCGGTCTTAGCCTAATTGATTCACGAGGCACATTGGTACTTGGTATCATCTTCCAAGTCTTGGAGCTCAATGTAAATATTCCAACTTGCCAGGTCATCTTTGAAAGACATTCCAACAATAGTTGGATCATTAGTTGAAGGACAAACCCCAAAACCAAAATAAGTAAATCTGTCAAGGTTGTTGTTGAACACACATGGCACAACAATACCAACGGATTTCCTGATCGAGGGGTTCCAGATAACAAGCATCTTCGTTGGCCGTTTCTTGAAACCGTACAAACACCACAAGCCACAAGAGCTACCAATTAATTGAGAATACTTAAGTTGTTTTACGAGGTCAGAAACATTTGGGGCAAAGTCTTGTTGTTGGGTCAAAGTGTCATTTTCATCATCTACAAAAGAAACATATTTTACCGCATCATAAGGATCTCTGTACCTTAAAAGTAAACGACGCGGTTGAGTTTCGCGGGCGCCGTAACCAGTGATAAACTCAGAGCTGTCGATGAAAGACTTCCATGGTTTGGAAACGGATCTGAATCGAACCAAAGACTTGACATCAGGAACTTTTTTAATGATCTCCAGTTGAATTTCCAAAGGAATATTGTCTGACATTTTCAATTTACTTAGGGTTTCTGACAAGTGTTTAGAATGTGGAATTTATGTACTTTTTGGTTTAACTGGGGTGATTTTTACATTGGGTCTAATACAAAGAACAAGGTGGGCTTGTATACCAATTTGGATTTACTTAAAGCCCACAATTATATTTTTAGACTTCATGTAAAAAAATAAGTCTTTCACATATTCAAATTCTAGTCTTAACTTTCAAGGCTACGAGAATGATAATGTAAAAGTACTCAACTTATAAAAGCTTTTGGGTAACTTCCAAAAAAAATGACAACAAATAAGAATAAGATGTTTTTTTTTTTTTTTTTTTTTTTTTAAACGTGAAATATATTAGCTCCCAAAACATTATATATACTAGTATATAAAGCATTTGAGACATTCTTTTTATAAAAGACTTAAAATCAATGATAGTTCAAGGGTAAAGTCACTAAAGCCATTACTTTAGAGTTTAGGCCCCTGAATATTTAAGGTCCTCAATTTTCTAATGCATGTTATTTGTCCATCTTTAGGTCTCGATATATAAAAGACCCTATTTCTTAAATAGCTAGTTGATTATTTATTGTTTATTTTTTAAATCCATACCTGTAAGTCTTTATTTGAGTTTAAAAAACACGACGAGGTCCACCTTTTTATTGTGAAAAATGATGAATTGAGCTCATTTAATGCTACAAGTTCTAGTTACTTTTAGCCGATACTATTAGCAAATTAAGCGATCAAAATCACTCACTGAATAGTGTCGAATGAGCGAACAAGAATAACTTATGTTTCAACAAACAAACATGAACACTAATGCCCGTTTGTTTAAGTGTTCATATCAGTTAGTATGTTCGGTTAACCAAAACTAACAAACACGAACAAGCCTCGTTCGTGTTGGTTCGGTTCTTTAGCCCTACTTAGAGATTATCATAAAGCGAAGTTTGGTTTTTTTTCCTTTGTATATTATTTTACTCTATCTTCAATAAACTATTAGATTCTCATTGTGTTGGATGTTCTATAAATCCAATAAAACGAAAAGCTAATATAGAGAAAAAATAAATAAATAAATAAAAAACGAAAAATTAAGAAAAGCCTCATATTTGAATTTCGCTTTAGGCATCCACAAAGATTTAGCCGCCCCTACTTAAAATTATTTAGTTAAACACTTTCTTTAATGACATGATATCTAAACTTGTAATATTAAGTGTATTGTAACTAAACTTGTAACAATAATTTTATGCGAAAAACTTAACTTGTAACATTCAATTAGCTTGTAACATCTCTAAACTTTTGATGGGAAAAACTTAATAATAACAAGAAACAAATAACACAAGAACCAAGTGCTTTTACGTGGTTCAACTAAGCACTACGACATCGATCTTGACTATAAAAGTAAATTGTTGCCTTCCGTAAAAATATTGGTTTTAAACTACATAGGTAACTTTGTAACAAGTTGTGTAAAAAACAAAAAAGTAAAATACAAGGCAATAGAATACATTGGTTTTTGAGTACTCTTTGTTCGCACAACTTTTAGGGTCACCCTTGCATTTAGCATCCAATTTCGTAAGTTTAGTGTTTTTAGGTTTTGTGTATTAATGAAATCGTAACATTCAACCAATTTGTAAAAGCCATGGTCAACCATATTGTAACATGCTAATTGTAAGGTTGATATTCTATTAAGTCTAAAAATGATCATTTAAAGGTTATCAAATTATTTGGTGCTTGAAAATGTAAATTTTTGCTCACTGAAAAATTTAGTTACATGGGTATCCGTTGTCGCAACGCGTGGATACCCGTCTAGTATACAAGAACACACTAACATATTGACATAGTTGGACATGTCCCAAACACTCCCAAATGCAGCAAAGATAAAATACAGACTATATTCTCAACATAGTAGTATAAAATTATTAAGCAAACATCACCTATTTCACCAAAGCTTCAAGGATATCTCAAATCTTGACTACAATTCCTCCAATAAGCCTACAATTCAGAACCAAATATACAATTGCACCTCACGTATAGATGTTGAGATTGCAAAACATATTGAGGCATCATCATAGATTCAGGATCACTTAAAAGCTTAGTCCAACCCAAGTGATGACTGCATTTCCAGCCCACGTACTAATTCATATCAGATACACAGCTAAACCTAAGGCCGACATCACCACATACTTTGAACTCTACCAGTTATAAAGCTCCAAGGATATCTCAAAATCATGGCTACATTTCCTAACCTTATCATTACTAATGTGCCTATATCATCCTTACACTATAGTAATAAGGTTGCAAATGCAAACACAGGAGGCATCACCATAACCCTGAGATCACTTTAAGCTAAACATCACTTGCAATTATCAAATACATCTCTTGCAATTCTGTTAGGCCCAATACACTGAGAAAAAGACATCATAGTCAAGTTCCAACAAGTCAAGAGTCCAGATTAAAGATTGCTGTAAAATAAAATATTTCTTAAAAGTGCATGACCAAAAACACATGAAGAGAATTGAACTGATGAGGGATCATGTAAATTCCTTGTTTTCACCATTGAATTTACAAGCGGTACCTTTCCAACTTAAGCCACTATATATCTATAATTCCCTTTGGTATACACAACAACTTAGCCAGATAATAGCATCCAAATAAACTGTTATAAGAGCATCCTTAGCAATCATGTCAATTAAAGGAGTAAAGATGAGCCAAATGATTATCAAGCACTTGCACTTTCAGTTACATCAATGTGACTGATACAGACACCATATTAACCCCATGCACTAGTCAAAAATACATTAGCTTCCGTAGAATTTCATAAATCCTAGCTCCACAACTCCTTGGTAAGCTTCCAAAGCTTGTCATTCCTAGCTCTACATTTTGCACCACAGCCATCATTTTCTCCCTCAGTAATCATTGGAAATAATACAACAATCAGAGTTATCAGCAAGACGCAATGTTTCCTGTAAAGGCAAATGAAGAATGAACCTTTTTCTCAATAAATCCCAAGATTATTGACGTGTTCTGAGCATGGTTCATAAACTTCGAGTGCAACAAACCATTCGTACTATGTTACAGCTTCCATTATAGATTCACCACTCCGAATCTCAATAATGTCCTTATTGATGAATCAGGTGTGTTAATGGTGAATAGCTTTGTAAAAGATGTCATAACACCACCCTCCTCCCCCACCATCCATACACCATAAACTAGTTCCTCAACCCCATCAATGTATGTAGACACTACAACAGACCCGCCAAGCTTAGAAATGGAGATATTTAATAGTGAAAACTGGTTTGCTATATTATCTGAGAGGTTTACCTCCTTAAATTCATGGGTAATCAAATCAATTGACAAAGATCAAATTCTTAGCAACAATTTTATCATAACTAGCCCAAAAGATAAACCTACCTATAGCAACTTATATATCCCTCTTCTTTGGTTTGTTGATGAGTTATTGTTAATATTAATGATTTATTGTTAATGAATTATGTTTATTATTAATGATTTGTATCTTTGTTAAACAAAAACGTGAATATGTACTCGACATTATTCAACCATAGTATTTATTTAATTAGTTAGCTTAATGTTTTTTTAATCTTGTTGTCCAAGACGAAACATAAGTAGCAACATATATCTTTTGGTTGTTTATTTTGATTTTGAAAACGAGAAAACCGAATATGTATCGTTTTCCCGGTACAAGAATCCCATCCGGTAAGGTATCGGTACATACTTTTATGTTGTGGAAAAAACGGTACCACCAACTCGGTACGGAATTGGTACCGAGCTCATCCCTACCTACATGTATATTATACACCATTCGGATAGCCATTGATAACTGAAATCGAACCTTGATAAGCGGGTTTTTAAGTTTCGGTTTCGAATCAAGCTGATCAGCTCGGTTTGCTGATTTCTTGGATTTTAAGAACAGCCCTCTATATCAGTCTATGTCTCATCTTTTGTGTACATGACAACAGCTTCATTGACGGCCTTGATCAAACTCGCTAGAAAAAATCTCAGCGGTGCCGGTTTTGACCCTTCTACTTTTAATAGTGTTAATAGTATGTTTATATTGCTTTAAGCTAATAATATTGACAAATTTTTTGTAAAGCAATAAAAAATTTCTGGTTATCTGTTGTTTCCTACCAAAAGATACAAACATATATACTTGAAAAAGTACCAAGTTAACCCAAATTTATATATGATGGCGCAATACATTGTTATACCCAAAAATGAAGAACAATCTGACATCAAAAAGAAAACTGAGAAAAAGACATCATAGCCAAGTCTCAAAAAGCCAAGAGTCAAAGATTAATGTAAAAATAAATATTTCTTAAAAGTGCAGACCAAAAGAGAATTGAACTGATGACTGATCATGTAGATTCCTTGTTTTCACCATTAAATTTACAAGCGGTACCATTCCAACTTAAGCCACTATATATCTACAATTCCTTTGTACTTTAGTATACACAACAACTTAGCCAGATCATACCATTCAAATAAACTGTTATATCAGAATTATGCATCCATGTTTTATGACCGGAAAGACCCTATTCAGTCACGTGTTTAGATAACATGGAGAAGGTACCTATATCGCACATAACTACTTATTTAGCCATTTTATTTATGTTTGACTTCTCTACATGTCAATTAGATTAGTGACCAATGTTATATCAAAGTAGATGAAAATTATCAGCGCATAAGTACATACTTAGACATTTTAGTTTATGTTCGACTTCTCAAGGAACAAATGATAGTTAAAGAAGTGCATTCCCAATGACTGAAATGGATTATATGAGCCAACAGTAGCAATTAAAGAAGTAAAGATGAGCCAAAATGATTATCAAGCACTTGCACTAGCAGTTACATCAATGTGATTGTTACAAACACCATATTAACACCATGCATTGGTAGAACTTACATTAGTTTCCGTAGAATTTCATAAATCCTAGCTCCAGAACTTCTTTGTGAGCTTCCAAAACTCGTCATTCCTAGCTCAACAACTTGCACCATAGCTATCATTTTCTCCCTCAAGAATCGTTGGAAATGATACAACAATCCGAGTGATCAACAAGAAGTAGCGTTTCAACGTAAGGGCAAATGAAGAATGAACCAATTTTTCCATTAATCCCAAGCCCATTTATGTGTTCTGAGCATGGTCTGTAAACTTCGACTGTAGCAAACTCTCCGTCGCCCTTTTCAGTTTCCACTATAGGTTCACCACTCATTGTGAATCCCAATAATCTCCTTATTGATGAATCAGGTGTGTTAATGTTGAATAGCTTTGTAAAAGATGTCATAACACCACCCTCCTCCCCCATCATCCATATGCCACATACTAGTTCATCATTGACCTCAAGAGCATATGCAGACACAACAAGAGACTCATTTAGCTTAGAAATGGAGATATAGTCTGAAGCCCGGTTTGCTATACTAACCGGGAGGTGTACCTCTTTAAAATCATGGGTAATGAAATCAAATGACAAGATCAAACTCTTATACTGAGATACACCATCATTACCAACAATCAGATCAAAAGCAACCCAAAAAATAAACCTATCTATAGCAACTTTAGTTATCGGTCTAAGCCTAATTGATTGACTAGGCAGATTGCTACTTGGTATCATCTTCCAAGTCTTGGAGCTCAATGTAAATATTCCAACTTGCCACTTATCCGTGTCTTTCTTTTCTAAATACCTATACGTCATTACAACAATAGTCGGATCATAAGTTGAAGGAAAAACCCCAAAACCAAAATGATTTAATCTTCCAGAGATGGTTTTGAGCTCACAAGGCACAAGAATACCAACGGATTTCCTGATTGATGGGTTCCAAAGAACAAACACCTCTGTTTCTGGGTTCTTGAAACCGTAAAAACACCACAAGCCACAAGAGCTACCAATTAATTGAGAATATTTAAGTTGTTTTACGAGGTCAGAAACATTTGGAGCAAAGTCTTGTTGTTGGGTCAACATGCCAATTTCATCATCGACAAAAGAAACATATTTGACCTCATAAGGATCTACATTATCTTTGTACCTTAAAAGCAAACTATGCGGCTGAGTTTTGCGGGCGCCGTAAGGAGTGATAAACTCGGGGCTCTCGATGAAAGACTTCCATGGTTTAGAAACGGATCTTAATCGAACCAAAGACTTGACATCAGCAACTTTTTTAATGATCTCCAGTTGAATTTCCAAAGGCATATTGTCGGACATTTTCAATTTACTTAGGGTTT
The DNA here is from genome assembly GCA_022545495.1 of Chrysanthemum lavandulifolium. Taxonomy (NCBI): domain Eukaryota; kingdom Viridiplantae; phylum Streptophyta; class Magnoliopsida; order Asterales; family Asteraceae; genus Chrysanthemum; species Chrysanthemum lavandulifolium. Next base: position 231,533,966 of record CM040245.1, on the reverse strand, counting down.
CTGATAAATGTTTGTAATGTGGAATTTAGGTACTTTGGTCTAAATGGGTGATTTCTACATTTTGGGTCCTAATACAATGAACAAGGTGGGCTTGTACGGGTGTTCATGGGTTGGGTAATCTAATAAATCGAAAACCGAAACCGAACCAAGATCAAAAATAACAGAATCGAATTTATGTCAACCGAATTTAAAAACCGAATCGAACCGAATTAAATATTTGGTTTCGGTTCGGTTATAGTTTTAGAATCCAAACCGAAAACCAAAATCAAATAAATATATATTTTTTTATATATTTATATAAAAAAATATTAAAACTCTTTTAAATATAATATTTTTTAAGCTTTAATTTTTTTTTCTAAAAATCTTAAAAATAAATGAATAAATAATTAAATTTTGTGTAATTCGGATTATTCGGTTCGATTTTCGGTTATGTGGGTTCGGTTTTCGGTTATTCGGTTCGGTTGAATCATTTTAATTTCGGTTCGGTTCGGTTCTCGGTTATACCCAGAAAAAAAATTAACCGAACAAACCGAACAACCCGATAACCGAACCAATGAACACCCCTACTTCTCACACAACATTAGGTACCATTGAGAAAAAAAGGTCATTGCTATGTTTTTGTTATTTACGTACGGAGTCATATGGGATGGCGACTAGGGGTGAGCGAAAAAACCGAAAAGACCGAATAAACCGAAAACCGAAACCGAAAATAACCGAACCGAACTAATAACTGAACCGAATTTGCTAAAACCGAACCAAACCGAACTACTAATTCGGTTCTCGGGTTGGATATGGGTTTGGCACTTTGAACCGAAACCGAATATATATATATATATATATATATATATATATATATATATATATATATATATATATATATATATATATATATAACGAGGCGTTACACGTAGATAATGCCACGTAACGCCACCTCATTGCCCAGAGTAATTCATTATCACCATGTCATCACATTCTTTGCCATGTAAGCATTTTGAAAAGTTATTTTATTACGTAATTTTCGGATTTTTTAATTTTTTTTATTAATTTTTGAAAATTGTTTAAAAAAAAGGAGACTTGCAAGGATTAAACCTTGGTTATTTGGTTGAATAACATGTGTGTTTACCACTAAGGCAACATGATTTTTTGGAATATATGTTGCAAGTCCTAAATTATAAATCTATGCAACCAATTATGTAGGAGAATCTCTACAACAACTTAGGTAACCCTAAACAAAACATATACCTAAAAAAATATATACCATTAATTCATAATATATCTTTTTCAAAACCCTAATATCCTTTTTCACTCACGATCTCATCTAATGATCCATGTTTTCCCTTTGTTCTAGCATATATGGTGGATATGATTTCAAGGTCTTTTACAATTTATGAAGTTAAATCTAATTGTATACTATGAATTTATGTACGTGAAAAATTCGATGATAAATATATTTTCGATTTCTTAGCTATGTATGTATTTACGTAGTTTATTAAGATGATCATGATCACCACGTTATGTTGCTGTAATTTTGCATGTTGTATACATGCTTTGTTTTGTTTTGTTTATTTTGTCTATAGGTTGACATAACAAGCACAATAAAGATGCATTCCATAAAAAAAAAGAAGGTAAAAAACGTTATTTTGATTGTATGTTATTTTTTTGTTAGTATTTTTTTCATGATAGGTCTCTCTCAAAACACAAAGGCTTGATAAAAGTTAAACAAGAACGTGATGGGAGTTAAAGCAACGATCGCATAAATTTATGATGTACTATATGTTTTTATTGGTTGTAGCTCTCATCTCGAGCTTGAGAAAAGAATTGATATGGTTATGGAAGATCGTCAAGTTGGTTCTTCATCCTCCTCACGTAATAAGGTTCTCTTTACAAAGATGATTTCCTTACGAAGTATGTAAACAACTCAAATGGGTTTCTATAAAATATCTTTCTATGGGTGTATATATTTCTTGATGTAAAATTGTGTGGCGACTCTTTGACCTGTTGATATCTTAACACCTCTAAAGAAATCGTGGTTTTGGAATAAAGTGGTCGGTCTGCGTGCTCCATATTTTGTGAAAGTTAGTCCATTTTTATAATGTTTTATGAATATGTGTGCTATGTTGTATTTAAAATCTAGAAAATGGACTCGAGAGGAAAGAAGTCGTAGCTAAATTAATCGAGCTTTGTTTAACAAAGAGGATTGCTACCGGAGATTTTATGAATTATGTTGTATACTTAAGAAGGTATACCGTAATATGTGACTAAATCTACCTTAATTGTATCTTTGAAATTGCTTTTCTCTTTTAGCTTATTACGTATCGGAGTATTTACATTCGGGTAGAAGCGATCCGAGCCATTGGGAATCTTACCTTTGGAATTAAGATTATGTTTGTAAGATTTCTGTGAAATATATAAATTAGAAGTTCATGATATCTTTTGTTCATTTTTATTTTGAGTTCGCATAATATGAGTAATGCCACCAATGGCTGCTATGGGGATGGGATTGGGAATGACACGTGTAGGAATAAATCGACCCATGATTCCATATACACGTGTAGGAATAAACCGACCCATGATTCCATATTGAACAGCTCTTCCAGGTCCACCCCTGAAAATAAAATTTCTTATATGCTAAGCCATATGACATAACGCTATAAGAAGATACTTAATCAAGTGGTTTGTTATATTTTTGCGCGAGGATGAGGAGAGTATCCGCTCACGTAACCATTGCCATCGTATGGTCATGGAAGAGATACGGAGGACAACAAATCACTTGCAAGTTTCTTGATTGGAATCATTCGATCACAACTGTGTCAGATTTGGTGTCACCTTTATGGTCTGGATCAGCTCTAGCCAAGGTTGGGATTTGGGGTTCGTTATATGCACCTTGATTCACAACAGTATCATGGTAGTCTTAATATGGCTGTTGGTTGTATTCCCCTCACCGATTCTGGTCCTCTTCTATATTGAGATCAATTCGCACACATATGCATATGTATTAGTAGTTTTTATAAATTATATAGTCATTACCGATTATTTCCAACCTTATTCGGAAAAGAAGCTACCACTCATGATGGGCCTTAAGTATCTACGCCACTATTGGCTTTTGGATTTGTTGAACTTCGCTAGACACGACATGCAACGAAACTACTCCAACTCCATTTGAGGTATGTAACTTCTATTCCAAATAATGTGGATTACAACTTACATTTGAAATTTTGGAAGTTCTTAAATTTGTTTGGAAGTATGTGGCTATGGGTGTTAGTCTGACGTGAGTCATACATCGTCAGTTGATTAAAATGAGAATGGGCCTCCTTCCGATACCACACTAACCACATCTCAATCGTGCGAAACTCAAACGTCAACGAACTAATGAAGCCTACATCCGCAAGTGTATACAAGGTTTCTTGAACTTTACCTCTTTACTTACTTTGAACTTTTAAGCGTTTCTCTTTGTACCACCGATTTCGGTTCGGCAAGAACAACCAGTTCATACCCAACAACAACCTAAGATGATGGGTAATCATCAAAATGGCATGAATGGGTTCCACCGTTATTCAAATCAGTTTGTTAATCATAGGAAGTGATGTTTATTGCTATTATAAAATTCATTTTTGAACTTGAGTATTGACATTTTACAAACTTCAAAAGCGAATACTATATTTTTTAATTGCTTTGTGGATAGGAAACATCAAAACTTCACAACCTATTGGGAATCCGGTATCTACACAACATCCGTGTAAAACATAATACTAATAGTTCGCGTAAATACATGCTTCAACGATCTTCCACTTAGTTGAGCGGAATATAAATCTCTTCTTGAGGTGTTGTAGTGAAACGTATCCATTACTGTTTGGAAGTTGTAACAGAGATCGACACTGAGCTGTCTCACTGACCGAATGAACATAATCGATCGGCGCAAAAACTTTTCTCCATCTCGGATCATAACTCGGAATGTACATATTTTAACATAATAACTATGATTAATTTGAACTTAACAAGTTCCACAAATTATAGTCTACCCTTATTAATTTGATCTAAAAATCATTGTGAACTCTCCATGGACGGTAGATACAATGGTTATCTTCTTTGGTAGAGATGGTACTATTGAATTGACATTGTGTGGAGGTAATAACTGATCCAACGTTTTAAAAAATCCATCTCATGTGCTTGCAAGTTTATTATACAATGAAGACTCTCTATATTTGCAGACCTAAATGTTGTTGCACATTGTAGATAAGCATTATAGAAGTTATAAAGGGTGTTCTAGCAAATCAACCACAAAATGCAATATATTTATACATTAGATGTGTGTATACATGTTTATACATAGATACTAACTATAATTTAGACATGTCTCGTGACATCATAATCCAAATTAAACAGAGATGAGCAACTTACTTCAGGTACCTTGATGCTACAGTGAGGTTATTGATGAATTCACTTGAACACAATATGCTACCGACTGATTATTTAAGCACAAATCCAAACACACACTAAAAACATAGAAAAAACAAATAAATGAAAGACGATAGATATACCTTAACAATTTTGTATATATCGGATCCATGAAGCATTTCCTCATTTAGCAATTCTCCCACCTGATTTGGAACTTGACTTTGATTCCACCCATTTGCTTCCTTGGTGAAAGTGTCTTGCGACTTCTAGAAATTGTCCTCTCTAAACTGCTCGTTCTCATCAACCACAAGATACAATCACGATCCACCGATAGAAACACATAATGTTGCAGAGGTGTGGAGTGCGAAATCGATGTACCTAGCGTGACAAGGCTGTTTGTGTATGTTGCAAGTCCATTCGCAAACTCGGTAGCATTCGACATAGCGGCGAAAAAACACCATCTTAATAGCCGGAAGAGCGATATGCCATTCGATTATAGGAATGCCGCAATAAGAACAACATATTAGGAGCGATAGTGGCGGAAAGTGATATGCCATTGGACTATAGCAATGTTGGATGTAGCTTAGATATATGTAATGTTGGATGATGAGTGTCTAAATACTCATCATTTTTATCTAATATAAATCTGCGAAATCATCCGAAAACGCTCGAAACACATCAAAATGATCAAAATATCACAAATCGTGTTTTATGTGTTTTAAATGCAAAAATATCAAAATCGGATGAAAAACATATCAAATTTGCAAAAATTGCGCTTTAGTCCCCAAGTTTCAAAAGTTGTCAAAAACAGTCCTGAGCGCATAATTTCAAAAGTAAAGTCACCAAAGGTCCTTTTAAAATCAAAACTTGTCAAATTTAGTCCTTTGGTGAAAATGTCAAAAGTTTGAGAAAATTACAAAATGACCCTTCAAGTTTCAAATTGGCGAAATGGCCCTGAAAAATTGGAAAATGATGAAATTGGTCCTGTACTTTTGAAGCTTGTCGATATTAGTCCTTGGAACATCTTTGATGAGTTGGCAGCTATGGTCCTCAATTTTTGAATGCACATTTAGTCCTTGTGTTTTATAAGCCTTAAACCAATTTTGGACCCTTCCACCTCATATTGACCCCTGTCATTTAACCCCATTTGACCCCCTTCACTAATATCGGTCAAGGCCACAAGTCAAACAAGACTTTGGCGCCAATCCACCTTATCCCTTCCTGCTTACGCGAAAAGAGCTGCACACTCCACCCCCATCACCTTATCACTAACCTGCTCCCCTCCTCCACTACATCCAAGACACATTAAATTCACCTCTCCAAACACTCAATCCCCAACAAATGTCAAATAAGCAATTCCGCCAAAATTGACATTTTGGCCATATCTCACAAAAGTCATCCAAAAGCCTAAAAGCGGTGGGATTAATTCGTAGAGAGAGAGAAAGATGTTGGGTATAAAAGAAAAGAGAATGAAGCTTGAAGAGGCGTTAGCTAGTTTTAAGTTTTCCTTTAATGTCGTTTTTTTACAAATGTAGTAGTTTTAAATCAAAATCATGTAATATCGGTTTCTATGTATTGGATTTAACTTAATTAAGTGTTTGTAACCAAGTTTCGGTCTTAATTTAAGGTTTCATTTGAGTTTCATAAACTCATGTTCACTGTTGGAAAATGCACTCTCAAATTCTTATGTTCAAATCTTTAATAGCTTATGTTTAAACTCCATTAAGCTTATTAAAGTTGTTTAAAACTCTTGGCAAGGTTAAAACTCAAGTTTCAAGAAATTTAGTCCATGGTCAACAAAGTCAAAATCAATAGTCAAAACAGTTTTGAGTTTAAATTACGATTTCAATGTGTTAATTAGATGATTTTAATGTCATTTGGTCTATTTCAAATCATTCAATGCGCTTTCGATGAAGGATCGTTTTAAATGTCATTGGTTCATGATAAAGTAGTGTTTGGTTCATGCTTGTTTTCGTTCAAAACCCATTTTACCCACTTTGACTCTCAAAGTCAAAGTGGTTTAAAATCTAGGTAAGTTTTAAAAATTGTGTTTAGCTAGAATACAAAGTTTGCAAGTTTGGTTTGAAAAATAAAGTGATATCTGTTCTGTCTAGCTTCACGTAAGCAATGTTCTTCTTCTTCTTGTTTGCACCCTTTTTCACGGCTTATTTTTATTAAAATTCGTCCCAATCGGTTTCTATTGCATCTCCTCATGCCACTCTAGACATAGGTTTAGTTTATATGCACTTAGGATCCATCTAGCTTAGTTAAATTTGCTCTAAAAATCATCCAAAACCACAATGACCCATCTGTTTGGGATTTATTCAATGACCATTCATGACTAACTTGAGCTTATTTCCCTTTTGCCTTAGCTTATTTAGGACCCATTATTGCTTATTAGGTATGTTAGATTAGAGCCCTTCCATTAGCTATATTATTAGTAGCTTTTAAGTAGCTTTTAGAACCCTTTTGTAGCCTTTAAACCCACTTAGTTTAGTATATGCCCAAAGCCTTCTCACATCCCAACCGCTTATCTGTTTCTTCCCCATACTTAGTTGCTTTTGATGTTCCTAGCTTATTTTAGTTTCATATTATGCTTAATATATTGTTTCTCCTTTTAAACCGCTTATTCAAAAGTTCTTTTAGCTTAAAATCGCTATAAAGGGTGTTTGTTTTTCTTAATCGTTGAAATAAGCGGTTGCAAACCGCTTATTCAAGGTTTAGTCCAAAGTGTTTTCACAAAAGTTCTTATTTTGGTCTTATAATTAAGTTGCAAAAGAAAATTTCAAAAAAAAATAGTTTGCAAAAGGTGCAAGCATGATTCAACCTTGGTCTCTTGGCTCACAACACAACACCTCAATCCATACGCCTAGGGTCTTTCACCGGTTGTAGCTTGCACCATTTGATATTTAAGTACCAATTAACAGTTTCTAGTTTAGTAGCTTATTTAGCTTTTTATTAGCTTATTTCCTAAAGTAGTGTACTTTTTTTTTTTTCTTAAAATCGGTAGGATTAGAAGTATTTTAGTGAAATTTTCAGATTTTTCCAAAATCATTTAGTATTTTAATTATTAATTTAGTTTAAAATAGTTTTTAATTCATAATAATTAATTTAAAAGTCGAAAAAATATTCCGCTTTTCCTAAAATTATTTTTGGTCATTTAGAATGTAGGAAAAGCTGTTTTCACACTCGTGGGACTTTTATTTCACCAATTTTACGTTTTATCTTGCGCTCAGTAATAATTTTCGTACATAACGTCGTTTTCATTTTAGGCCACGTTTTAGATATTTTAAGTTTACGTTTTAGTTAAAATAGTTTATTTAAGATATTTTGTTTTATAAAATCACAAAACATCATTTTAATTATAGTGATAGCGTTTATTTAATAGATTTTATCTTTTAACTTTCTTTAATTTGCATTTAAGCCATTTTAATTTGTTGGCTTTTTCCGTAGTTATAATCTATTCAAATCTCCTTTTAGTTCAAATCGCGATCACTAAACGTTTGATAATCCATTGCATAGCTCATTGGGACATAACGACCGGAAACACTATACTCCCGGATCTTCATTGCATTCGTGCTTAAGCCGCTTTAAAATGGTTACGGTCCGCCATTCACAAGTGGCGGGCTTGTGTGATTTAGCTTGACTGTTTGGCACGCATCAAATTTTACGGCGCCACGCCGGAGTCAGGCGGCTTATCTTCCGTCTAGCGATTAGTGATTTGGATATTCACTCTTTGTTCATACCATCCATCTCAGATATGTTTGTATTTTCTTATAATATCAAAAATCCAAAAGATTTTCAGTCTTTGTTTTGCATCATGTCTATCCAAAATCCAAAATATCCATCTTTACCCTCTCACATCTTTGATTCTTCATCCCTACCCTCACGAAAACCTTTGATTCTATCTATGTCTTATCCTCACCCTCTTGGTTGTCAATGGTGTGGTGGTCCTTATAATGGTGGCAATTGCCCCGGTTGTAGCATGGTGGAATCGGAAGCGGGTCTGTCTATAACCGGGGTCCCTATTCCTACCATAACACGATCGATTTATTCCATCGCCTACCACACCGTGAGACTCAGATTTCTTGTTGTGAGTCTTGTGGTGGTTCACACTCGATTCGATTGTCAATCGAAACACGCTTGTCTATGAGCGGGTTCACGATAACAATTATGACTACAACACATGTGACACACGACCACATCGCTTTCTTTGTTGTGAGTCTTGTGGAGGTCCTCACTTTAGCTCGATTGTCAAACAAGAAACCCATTTCCTTGTAACAATTCGACTCTTCATATCAAGACCAACCTCCACAGCCAAATGATTCAAGCGACTCCTCATGAAACTACGACGGACCTTCTATCAAGACTGCGGGTTATTAAAAGAACAGGAGGTCGGCTATGTCCTCCCAAGATAATCCAAATGAGAAATCCATGGAAGTTTTGTTAGTCAAGAGCGAGCCGTAAATTAGATTCCCAAATTGCCTTTGAACAATGCATTGGGAATCAATTGCAAAAGAAAAGCGGCCAAATCTAGCTCTCGATTCCGTTTCATTCACGATGACGATGATGATGAAGATATCCTTGATATCCTACAATTTTATAACGGTTCATCAAGTTCATCGGTTGAAATTCCTTCCATGCAAAGTCGGGGAGAAAAGACTATGATGGAATTACTAGCGAAAGAACAAATGTTAAGTATAAAACATATGTATGCTAGTCCTTCTAAACTCCTCGATCCGTTGTTATCACACCAAGCTCCCACTCACTCTCCGAACATGGGGATGAGCATCTTGACACTTGTTCACGAAAAGGAATCGGACGAATTCATAAAGTCTAGTGTTGAGGACCTTGTCCCAATCCGAGAGAGTCGAAGGAACCGATCATGTGTGTGATTCTCTTTCCCCTCTTGAGTGTTCAAAGATCATTTTGAAACTTTCTCCGATCTTAGCGACGATTGTGCTTCTCATGGAAACATCGAGTGCGTTGAGGCATCACTTCCACAACTCGATCGACCTCTTCTTGAGGAGTTCTCCGGTGAACTCACTCACATCAATCCACTCTTTGATTTGAAGCCGATCTAGGAGAGACGAAAGTCTCCTTGATAATGATCGTTCACTCACTTCTTATCCTAACGGTCAATCGAGAATGTTGATCACTTTGTTCCCAAAACATTCAAAGCTACTCTCACTAATCCTCTATTTGAATTCAACTCTGAATTCACTTTGATTCTGAGAATCCACTCTTTGATACTCAGACTGAGGATAGTGATGAGCCTACAATGGAACAAGAGTTCACAATTTCACCTCATGTGAATGATTCTCTTCATAAAGAGTTCTCCGGTGAACTCTCTCATGACATATCTCCTCCGGAACATGATCATTTCTATTTTGATCTTGAGGATGATATTAGCTTGGAGGAAGGTGTACTCTATCGTATAAGTTTGCTTATTGATGATACTACCTTCACCCTTCCTCCCGATATGTCTGCATTTGAGGATGAGGAATGGATCTTGATTGTTATCAAGACCTTTCTTCCTTTCCTCAAATATCTTGTGATTTCCTTCATCTTCACTCCTTCGGAATGAAGACACTATCTTTGATCCCGGCATTTTCATTTATCATTTTGTGAGCGGTTCTATGTATATCTCATCGGTGTGGAACTTTCACGTGCTTCAAATGTTTGTCGAAACATCTTGAATGAAAGTCCGATGGTGATTGTCTCTTCCACTTTGCTTCCCATGAACCAATGAATTGGGGTCGAGTCAAGCTAGCGACTCGGTAATCAAAAACAAGAGTGAACATGGGTTTTCACCGTGTGTACCACACTAGTGTGGGGTGCCCACATGTTATATATATATATAGAATGTTCCAAAAAAAAAAAAAAAAAAAAATCTTCTTTCTAAATAATGGCGTAGTATTTCCTTTCACGTTCTTTGTTTCGCATAACCGCGGTACTTTGAATATTGAGGGCAATATTCATTTCTAAGTGTGGGGGAATTCTCACTAATTTTATCATATAATTATACCAATTCCCCGCTTTTGGCCAAAATTTTTTTTTTGGAGTAAGTGTTTACACTTTCTCATCTTGGTTATCGATCCGCCATGTACGTAAGACAAAAGGATTAGCTAATCCAGAGCAAACGGCTCTTGGTAAAGATTTCTCAAATCCGTTTATATGGCTTGCAATTTGCCCAAAATTGTATGGTTCTCACCACCATATCCTAAAAAGTGAAGAGTTGGCTAGCCGCAGGTTATGGCTTGTGGTAAAGGCGATGGAAAATCCATAATTGGTAATCGACTCACGGAGATAATATTGATAATTTATCTAAGAGTTGGCTAGTCCGAAAGGTACGGCTTCGGTAAAGACAAATCAAATCCGTTGGAAGTCGATGGTTTGCTCAAAATCACATGGTTATCGGTGTACCATGGTTCTTACTTGAACTGAAACATTTGGCTACTCGAAGTAATGGCTTTTGGTAAAGAGATTAAAATCCATTATGTTTTCTCAAATCATTGCTAGGGACTAGCAATATCTCGATGTGGGGATTGATGAGTGTCTAAATACTCATCATTTTTGTACAATATAAACTGCGAAATCATCCGAAAGCGCGAAACACATCAAAATGATCAAAATATCACAAATCGGTGTTTTATGTGTTTTAAATGCAAAATATCAAAATCGGATGAAAACATATCAAATTTGCAAAATTGCGCTTTAGTCCCCAAGTTTCAAAGTTGTCAAAAAGCAGGTCCCCGAGCACATAATTTCAAAAGTAAAGTCACCAAAGGTCCTTTTAAAATCAAAACTTGTCAAATTTAGTCCTTTGGTGAAAAATGTCAAAAGTTTGAAAATTACAAAATGACCCTTCAAGTTTCAAATTAGGCGAAATGGCCCCTGAAAAATTGGAAAATGATGAAATTGGTCCTGTACTTTTGAAGCTTGTCGAGATTAGTCCTTGGAACATCTTTGATGAGTTGGCGACTATGGTCCTCAATTTTTCGAATTGCACATTTAGTCCTTGTGTTTTATAAACTTTAAACCAATTTTGGACCCTTCCACCTCATATTGACCCCGTCATTTAACCCCATTTGACCCCCTTCACTAATATCTCGGTCAAGGCCACAAGTCAAACAAGACTTTGGCGCCAATCCACCTTATCCCCTTCCCCGCTCGCCAAAAGAGCTCTGCACACTCCACCCCCATCACCTTATCACTAACCTGTCTCCCTCCTCCACTACATCCAAGACACATTAAATTCACCTCTCCAAACACTCAATCCCCAACAAATGTCAAATAAGCAATTCCGCCAAAATTGACATTTTGGCCATATCTCACAAAAGTCATCCAAAAGCCTAAAAGCGGTGGGATTAATTCGAAGAGAGAGAAAGATGTTGGGGTATAAAAGAAAAGAGAATGAAGCTTGAAGAGGCGTTAGCTAGTTTTAAGTTTTCCTTTAATGTCGTTTTTTACAAATGTAGTAGTTTTAAATCAAAATCATGTAATATCGGTTTCTATGTATTGGATTTAACTTAATTAAGTGTTTGTAACCAAGTTTCATCTTAATTTAAGGTTTCATTTGAGTTTCATAAACTCATGTTCACCGTTGGAAAATGCACTCTCAAATTCTTATGTTCAAATCTTTAATAGCTTATGTTTAAACTCCATTAAGCTTATTAAAGTTGTTTAAAACTCTTGGCAAGGTTAAAACTCAAGTTTCAAGAAATTTAGTCCATGGTCAACAAAGTCAAAATCAATAGTCAAAGCAGTTTTGAGTTTAAATTCGATTTCAATGTGTTAATTAGATGATTTTAATGTCATTTGGTCTATTTCAAATGCTCAATGCGGTTTTCGATGAAGGATACGTTTTAAATGTCATTGGTTCATGATAAAGTAGTGTTTGGTTCATGCTTGTTTTCGTTCAAAACCCATTTTTACCCACTTTGACTCTCAAAGTCAAAGTGGTTTAAGGTCTAGGTAAGTTTTAAAAATTGTGTTTAGCTAGAATACAAAGTTTGCAAGTTTGGTTTGAAAAATAAAGTGATATCTGTTTCTGTCTAGCTCACGTAAGCAATTCTTCTTTCTTCTTTGTTGCACCCCTTTTCACGGCTTATTTTTTATTAAAATTCGTCCCAATCGGTTTCTATTGCATCTCCTCATGCCACTCTAGACATAGGTTTAGTTTATATGCACTTAGGATCCATCTAGCTTAGTTAAATTTGCTCTAAAATCTGTCCAAAACCACAACAAATGCTTTGTTTGGGATCATTCAAAGACCCATTCATGTTTAACTTAGAGCTTATTTCCTTTTGCCTTAGCTTATTTAGGACCCATTATTGCTTATTAGGTATGTTAGATTAGAGCCCTTCCATTAGCTATATTATTAGTAGCTTTTAAGTAGCTTTTAGAACCCTTTTGTAGCCTTTAAACCCACTTAGTTTAGTATATGCCCAAAACCGCTTCTCACATCCCAACCGCTTATCTGTTTCTTCCCCATACTTAGTTGCTTTTGATGTTCCTAGCTTATTTTAGTTTCATATTATGCTTAATATATTGTTTCTCCTTTTAAACCGCTTATTCAAAAGTTCTTTTAGCTTAAAATCGCTATAAAGGGTGTTTGTTTTTGCTAATCGCTTGAAATAAGCGGTTACAAAACTTATTCAAGGTTTAGTCCAAAGTGTTTTCACAAAAGTTCTTATTTTGGTCTTATAATTAAGTTGCAAAAGAAAATTTCAAAAAAAAATAGTTTGCAAAAAGGTGCCAAGCATGATTGAACCTTGGTCTCTGGCTCACAACACAACACCTCAATCCATCCGCCTAGGGTCTTTCCTTTGGTTGTAGCTTGCACCATTTGATATTTAAGTACCAATTAACGGTTTCTAGTTTAGTAGCTTATTTAGCTTTTTATTAGCTTATTTCCTAAAGTAGTGTACTTTTTTTTATTTTTCTTAAAATCGGTGGGATTAGAAGTATTTTTCAGAAATTTTGATTTTTCCAAAATCATTTAGTATTTTTAATTATTAATTTAGTTTAAAATAGTTTTAATTCATAATAATTAATTTAAAAGTCGAAAAATATTCCGCTTTTTCCTAAAATTATTTTGGTCATTTAGAATGTAGGAAAACTGCTTTCACACTCGTAGGAATTTTATTTCACCAATTTTACATTTTATCTTGCGCTCAAACATAATTTTCGTACATAACGACGTTTTCATTTTAGGCCACGCTTTTAGATATTTTAAGTTTATGTTTTAGTTAAAATAGTTTATTTAAGATATTTTGTTTTATAAAATCACAAAAACATCATTTTAATTATAGTGATAGCGTTTATTTAATAGATTTTATCTTTTTAACTTTCTTTAATTTGCATTTAAGCCATTTTAATTTGTTGGCTTTTTCCGTAGTTATAATCTATTCAAATCTCCTTTTCCGTTCAAATCTCGCGATCACTAAACGTTTGATAATCCATTGCATAGCTCGCTGGGACATAACGACCCGGGGAAACACTATACTCCCCAGATCTTCATTGCATTCGTGCTTAAGCCGTTTTAAGCTGGTTACGGTCCGCCATTCACAAGTGGCGGGCTTGTGTGATTTAGCTTGACTGTTTGGCACGCATCATTGGACTATAGCTAAGGAACCCAAACTGAAACCGGAAAGACGGCTGTTATAGAGATAGCCGATGTTCTAAAGTCTTTAGGAAATATATTCGTTCATAAAGGTATGATAAAAGAAGGAAGTATTGCAGTTAGTAAAGAAGTCGAAGTCGCAGTTGATGCAAAATTAAGGCAACGTGCAAAGGGAGTGTAACAATGTGTCCTACCATTATAACTTAAACTTTAAGTTGTGAGCTATCTATAACTTCCACCACGATTTAAATTGACTTCTATAATTTGTGTTGACTTTTCAGGTCCGTCATACATTTACTCACCGCTACAAGTTGCGCTTTAGAAAGTTATAGGACAAGAGACGTCACAAGTCGGGTTCGTTGGTGGCATTTGAACGGCTAAGATTTGATTTTAACTTCCATCGGCAACTTCTTGATCATGAGCTAATGAAGTTGAAGATTTAATCAATGAATGGATTGAGATGCAACGTCTCTACAAACTAAAGTGATGGCAATCACCGATGCCGTCTGTGATGTGAAATGATCATTTGCGGGTAAGTAAGCGCCGGTTTCTTCATTTGGATGGTTTTGACTTTTATTCGATTATCTAAGATACACTCATTTGTACTTACTTTTGCACTTTGAACCCGCCATTATAATGCGCTTTTTGTTAATTAGAAGTGCACGAATTTTTGTAAGAATAGCATCCTTTGATTATTCTTTGCTTCGTGAGGAATAAGATTTGCAAAATGAATTATTTGTTTCACAAGAAAAGTTATCCGTTTACCTGAAACTGAGTTTAAAAAGGGATTTTAATCTTATTGTTCTGATAATTGCTTATATTCTTAATATTTGTAGCAGTACAATGTGTTCAGATTCACAAAAGGTTTCGCATATGTGTTGCAAGTTGATAATAGCATGTTTTCATTATCTGCATATTGATAACTGATGTAAAATAATAATTTCAGGTTATTTTTAACACCCGCCGATCTTGCTGAATAACAAGGTAAGTATTCAAGATGTATCGTTTATTACAAAGTATATTTTTGAATTTGGCAGCAAATATCACTCCTATGAACCGATCAAAAAAGCACACTGGTACACGTCAAGATTATCAAAACACCTTTATGTACATCTGATACAATAAGATTATTAATTTTATTCACGTGTATTTGATTCCATGTTAATGCTCTCTTGCAGGATGATGATAATGCTGAAGGACAGAGAGTTGCAACATGACATGTGGAAGCAAATACAATAAGCAATTAATTTCTGATTGCCAAGCTGGTGGTTTGATTGGGGAATCTGGTCAAAACATAGACCAAATAAGGTATTTTACGGGTGCAACCGTTACTGTACTTGCTCAAAACCAGTTGCCGTTATGTGCATCTGCTCATGAATTGGATAGAGTAGTGCAGCCCAAGCTAGACATTCAAATAATAACACCATTAGTATTTGTAATGTATCACATACTTTATTGCACTGAAGTTGTAGTTAGACATCTAAATGATAGTTTTGCGTTTACAGAAGAAGCTGGTTTTAAATCGAGTCCATAATGGCATTTAGGCCTTAAACTTCCATCTGTTCCTCTTATTATGTCCATGCTCAGGGGATTGCCAATGGGACACTTGGCAACACAGAAGTGTATTGATGAAGGAGGGGTATTACCTTTGCTTCATGCCTTGGAAGGTATGTACGGAGAAAATGATATTGGAGCGAGAGATGAAAAATTGTTGGATACGCTCTCAGCCGGTATTTTTTGCAGGCCTATTTTTAAATGCTTTATTTACTTTTGTGTTTGTCTATTGGTTTCCTAATTAATTTTTGTTGTGATTAGAGGTACAATGGGTGGTTCGGGTGGGTTGGGTCACGGGTCAACTCGATTGAAAGTGAAACATGTCATCTTTTAAGTACGGGTCGAAACAAACTTGGATGGTCCGGGGTAATCGGCTAAAATTTTCGCTTTTTATTGTCTAATGAGTTTGTAAATCCTCATTAAAAAAACAATATGCTAATACCATATATCTTAATTTTCAAATAAAATGATTAATTAATTATGAGGATATCTGCATTAAAAGCAGACCGTGTGAAACTTCACCCAGTGGCCCCTTTTAGCCATTTTTTTGGTAATTGACCCGTTTATAAATAAACACAACCGAATCGACCATCTATAAGTAATTGCTTTGAAGTAAGAACTTTATATGTGGGACAGTTTTGTTTTCCAATGCTCCTCAGTGTCCCGTGAAGGTTGCTAACTTGTCTTTTATATATTTTTTTAATGAAAATTGCAGCAATCTATAAGTAACTGCAACGATTGTTGCATGTGTTCCGAAAAAGCTACATGCCGATGGGTTGGTGAAACTGATTTCAAGATATCTCCACAAGTGATAACAAATGCATTTGAAGAAGTTTTAAAGGAACCGAAAGAGCTTGAGGCAGAGGTATACTTTTGCTTTTAAAGGGTTTCAAGTTTGATTCAATAATTTCCACTAGGGATTATTTGGGAAATCTAAGCTACATTTTATATGCACTTTGAAGTACCAAAGGAACTTATAACTGAAACATGTGGCGGGTGATGCAACTTATAGTAGTGGGTGGGCTGCAGAAACACCAGAAACAAAGGACCTGTTGTTGTGGGTGTTCGGACTCAAGTGTGGGTGGGACGTCTTGGTAACTTTACAAGGGAACATATAATTGTCACTTCTAACCAGCACACTCTGGTACTTACAAATTTTTTAAGTTGAAAATATGCATTTGTTATGTGTGTACATACAGTATTTTATTTCATGAATATTTATTTTCGTGCATGTTTTCTACGTGAACCATCTAATTAATTTCTCACTGAAGTCAACAGAAGAACTTCTTTGTATGGAGTTCCAATTTACCACATGTGACGAAGGAATGTGTGCTGCTTTCGAGTTGCTTCATATGGTACTCGAGGTAAATATCACCTCTCAACCAATGTCTGTGTTGGTTGTTTTGCTACATTTGGTTATCTACCTCTGCTTATTTCAGAAGGCATTAGCACTTGAAGGCACCCCTTATGACCGTTATACTATTTAGGCTAAGAAAACTTTAGTTGAATGCTAAGCTTAGAAGTTATGTAAGAAAATCAATAGTTGAAGTCTAAACATGTATGAAATTAAGAAAATCAATAGGCTCAGACAACTGTATTTTTCTATGTTTTTTGTGTGCGAACATTATGTAGTTACCAAAAACGTACAAAATTAAGTTTGCGACACTAGTAAGATTTACACTAATGACTAAAGAACCAAGTAAGGATGCAACTTTTTGGTCTATGAGACTATGACAAGCCTTCTATATTTTGGTATTGGAGTAATGTAGTTTAAAACTTACAAAGATAAGTATCTAAGTGCATAATTTACGTTTTTCATATTTCTTTCATTTGAATGGAGATCTCGAACCATTTGCTTGTGAATATGTCGCTTTAGAGGGTGTTTCGATTTGCTTTTTGCCGGGCTTATGAGCTTATTTGATGTTGGAAAAGCTAATAAGCTAAATTATTTTTTTGGGTGGGCTTATGAGCCTATCAACTTGAGCTAATTGTTTACAATCGGGAAAAGATTTTCCTGTGAGCTTAACCGTGAGATGGAGGTCAACTTCAAAAGCCCACAAAGAGAATCCCTTTATGTTATATTTATTTCTAGAGTAAATATGAACTTTTTTTAGATTCAAAGTAAATGGATCAAAGGAGGACTGGGTCACAGAGGGTAATTATTGGAACGAGTTAAAATGGATACTTGGGTTGACCTTGAGAACTTTGTATACTCAAATTTACCAAACTTACCATGTTAATACTTAATAACATCAAGTCTAATTGAGTTGGTCTTACACTCTAGGGTGAGTGGGATAATAGTTGAAGGACAAGCACTTTTTCTTAGCAACTTACCATGTTAATGCTTAATAGCATCAGGTCCTTAAATATGCGCATACATAATTACACTCTTAACTATCCATATTTGTATCATTATACAGAGTTTTAATTGCTACTGTAGGCATAGTGTAGCATGTTTTGAGCACAAGTGATAAAACATTCACAAAACAACCTGTAATAATGAATAGCAAAAGTATTTAGTTGCATTAATATTGGTCCAATCAATACAAATGTGCTTATTGGCATCGGGAATAGAAACTCCTAAATCCTGATAGTCTATATCCGTGTAATAGAGAATGCCTTTTAAGTGACCCATCTCATGTATGCGGACGATGTAGTATTCATGGGTGAGTGGGGTGACCAAAATATTAAAAACATCGTCCGCCTAATGCGATGTTTTTTCTTGATTTCCGGACTAAAAATGAATCACCACAAAACTACTCTTTACCCTATCAAAGCAAACAACAACATCGCATGAAGGGGTGATTCTATAAATTGTAGATTTGATAAATTCCCATGTAAGTATCTCGGTTTACTGTTGGTGTAAACATGAATATTATTAGGAATTGGAATTGCGTGGTGGAATGTTTCAACAGAAGATTATCAAAATGGAAGGCAAAGATGCTTTCGTTTGGTGGTAGGGTCACCTTATTGAAAGCGGTCTTGGATAGCCTCCCTGTACTTCTTTTCTTTGTTCAAGGCTCCTGGTGGTGTTATCGACAAGTTAGAAGCTTTAAGAAGGAGGTTTTTTTGGGGGGGAGATGAGGATAAGGCTAAAACAAATTGGGTAGCTTGGGACAGAGTCATAGGACCATGCAATAAGGGTGGTCTCGGTCTCGGATCATTGAAAGACCTGAATGACGGTCTCTTGGCAAAGTGGTGGTGGAGATATAAAACCGAGAAAGGCTCGATATGGAGGAAGGTTATAGATGCCTTTCATTTCAACCAAAACTCATGGGGCTATCTTCCGGTTAAAAACGGGCTTCCAGGTTCGTGGAACATGATAAACAAATTAGATAAAGAGTTTTCAATGAGGAACTTAAATATAAAAAGTCTGATTAAAGGTTCATGTGGAAATGGACCTGATATTCGTTCAGCGGATTAGTGGGTTGGAGAAGGCCCACTAATGGGAATTTACCCGGCCTTGTTCGCATTGGAGAAACAAAAATCTGTTGCGGTTGCCGATAGACTTGCAAGTTGGGATTGGAGAAGGCCTCCTCTATCGGTTCAGGAATTGGCGGATCTTCATGGCTGCAGCTTACTGATTTCGACAATTGACTTACATCCTACTACTGATAGGTGGAGTTGGCCGAGTAGCCCGGACGGTTTGTTTTCAGTGAGCCAATGCAGGAATTTGTTGGGTAAACACGCGGTTCCGTTTTATCCATTTTCATGGTTCAAGTGGGTCCCGAGAAAGGTGTCTGTTTTCGCATGGATGATGGAACAAGATAGGCTCCCAACATACAACGGATTAAAGACGAGGAGGATTCTGAATGGGTCTTCATTGCGCAGAGTCTGTGGAGACAAGGATGAAGATGCCAATCACTTGTTTATCTCTTGCTTTGCTGCTACAGTTCTGTGGCAACAAGTCAGCTCTTGGTGTCGCATTCCATAGATTTATGCTCATTCGATCCGAGACTTGCTCGATATCCATAATCATTCTGGGTGTACAGTAGCCAAAAGGGATTTGATAAAGATGATTATTCTAGCCGGAACGTGGTCCATTTGGAAGATGAGGAATGAAGTAATTTTTCAAGGCAAGCGAGTAAACCTACAAGGGTTATTCGGGGATGTTCAAGCAATCACTTTTACATGGGTGAAGCATACAGCGAAAAAGGAATGGACCTGGGAGATGTGGCGTGATTTCGACATACCAACAACATAAGTTCTTAGTTTGGGTGCCTCTAATAAGGTGATACTTTGTAATGTCTAGAACCTTTCTAGTCGATCTTTTTGTACATACTCTTGGGTGAAATGAAATGATACTTTGCCGTTCAAAAAAAAACAGTTAGTCTTTAGCTATTTTTTCTTTATCGAAAACAGCATTGATTGTATATCCAAGCATAATTTAACAGTGAGTTCACAACATAACTTGGCTGAGAGCATAAATTTAATCAGATGAAATATTTTGAACTTTGAGTTACATGGACAGATGGACTTACCAATCATTGTATGTATGAATCATCCTCAAGTTCGTATGCTATCTTTATAAATTTGTTCGCAGTATAGTGGTAAGTAAATATTCTATTGCTATGGTACCAAATATCTATGCATTATAAATAGAGAAATGATACATGGACCTAAATTTAGGCCTAAACTTAGACCTAAAACCACTTGGCATCATCCTGATGGGTTGTAAAATAAGTGGGTCCCTGTCTGCAGCCATTAGGATGCTGACACTTGGTTTTAGGTATAATTTTAGGTCCATGTATCATTTCTCTTATAAATAAGCTATTATTTTATGTGTGAAAGATGGTTCATAGTTCATACGTTCGAAACATTTATGAGAACCCTTATTAGAGAACGAAACATTTATGAGCTACATAATTATAATCACAAGTTTTGTTGACTGGGTGTTGACGTGCTGAAATGAAGTACTTACATGTATATTTTATAAACTTCTTTTCTCTTTAAACACCATAGTCGTGCACCCTGTTGCCACCAACCTTTTAACCAAGAATTCCTTTCATGTCGCTAACCTCACACACGTAGTCGTACCAGCATTTATAAAGAACTTATGTAACGGTAATCACAATCAAGGAATGAGCACTTTAAGGCCGAAAGCCAAAAGAGAGAAGGTTCGTGTTACCTTTTTTGTTGGTAAGCTAATTCAACCCTATAATATATTGTAATGGACAGACCCCAAACAACTTTTCTTTTGATTGGCGCACGTTCGGTTTAGCATAATGCTTTTTTTCTTATCTTTCTCTTTACATGCTAAGCATTTTGTTACCTGGATCATGTATGCTATAACACGACCCTTTTATGTAGGCATGTTAACCAGGCATGACTGCTGAAGTTGCATTCGAGTTGCATTCTCTGTTGAGTCTATTGCAGGCCCGTTATAAGACAGGTAATTCCGTAAGTATATCTTCCTATTGGTTTTTTGTTTATCCACATATTTTGAGTAATATTCATTCTTCCTGTCTCACATACATTATAGCGTATAGCCATTCGTCATCACCAAATTTGGATAATGCTTAAGCCAACTGTATGCATACAACTGAGAATGGCAAAAGGAAGCCTGGCCACTGTTTCTAACAATCGGTTGATAGCAGATTACGCGCTTACGGATCCTTCTTTTGTGCTGAAGAAACGATCTATAAAAGGAAGGAATCCTTATGAGACGACCACTTTATCTGATGCACAACTCCGGTAACGGATACAGTGTACGCTCTATTTTGCGTACGGATGTAACTATTCATTCACCTAATGATACATGTGTCTATACGTAATATGGTTATTAGTAATAGTAAAAAGTTTCATTTGAATAAAATATAATAGACAGTGTAACTTACACTCACTCTTTGCAACGTGCTGTTATCACATATATTAATCAAATATCAAAAAATAATCCTGATGCCGCCTATTGGGCAAGCTTTACAACTATCCAACGATAATTATAAGTTATGCCCACCTTCCTTATATATTAATTTCCGTTAACTAATACCTTCCAACGATAATTATAAGTCATGCCACCATGCAGCCGACATCTATATATATATATATATATATATATATATATATATATATATATATATATATATATATATATATATATATAAATACGCTCAACGCAGAACCATTATTTTAGCATGTAACTTTACGTAACCACTTTAGACCAATAAAAATTTAGTATTATTAAATATTTTTATTTAAATGTAAAGGTATAATAGTAAAACTTATATTTACTTTCTTTTGATTTTTCTTGATAAAAACGTTTTATTTAACCCTTAAAATTCAGAATTTTTTTTTTTTTTTTTTTTTTTTTTAAAATATCTCAAGTGCATGTATGTTTTTTTCAACAAACATGTTTTTTAGAAAAACGATGCATAGGTGTTTTTTTTTAAAATATAGTAAATTTACATGTGTATCTTGCATTTAGACGTTAAACTTATTTGCTTAAAATGATAATTGCATATATGTTTTAAGTGTATATTAGTTGATTACCGAAATTTGTGATCAAAAACATAAAAATACAGATGTAGCCTCTAACAATTTGTAACAAACCAAGAACACATATAGTATACACAAAAGTTAATATTAAATAAAATATAATTTTGACAAGTATCTTGTTAAATATAAATGTGCACGCTTAAAAACGCACAAGACTCTTCACTTTCTCGTCGAATTCTTTTGAACATATGTGCACGTATTCCAAGAATATATGCAGACGCGCTTTCTCATCAAATTCATTATATCATATGTACGCCTCGATAACATATATGCACGACATCCAAAACATATGCGCACGCCGGCTTTCTCATCGTTCATTGAACATACGCTCGTCTTTCAAAACATGTGTGCACGCCTTTAAATAACATACGCACGCCGCATTTTTAGTGAACACGTGATCTCGCTTTCGCACATTGACAAAGTATAACATAAGTTATCAAAACAAATGCCGATTAACGATGAAACTTCCATGTAAAGTCCCTTAACATATAGAGTCACATTCAAAACACGCAACTAGCTTATATTATACAATAACACCAACTAGTTATTTTAACACCAATATCATATTATTCTACGAACTAAACTAAAAAAATATATAAAAAAATTACATATAATGTTAACATACGTGTATCTACGAAACACCTTACATATAGAAAATATCATAGTCAATATAAACTAAACTCGTTATTAACAAAAACTAAACGTCTGTACAAAAAGGAAAAAAAATCAGAAGTATATCACAAAACATCACAATATACAAGGCATACATAAACATGATCATTTTACTGGTCAACGATGTTCACCCCATTGAATATATTAGATTATTATCTTTTGTTCCAAGAATATTATCATAGAAAACAACTATATCTGTTGTTAGACAAATTATAACCAATCAACTCGATAAACCAATTGACCACTCCATACCCTAACCTATTAACGAAAGTTATACTGTAAAACATTAATACGCGTAATTTAAACCAATCAACTCGATAAACAAATTGACCACTCCATACCCTAACATAATAACAAAATATAAACCATAACCTGTACGGATTAAGAATAGCAGCATAAGTCTAAACTTGAGTTTTAGAATATCAGTAAAACTAACCTGTAACAAATATTTCATATTAGTAATTTAATCCACATATTTCATTCTTTAGCATGAGCTCGTGTCTCTGAATTAAACCCAAAACCCGTCTTCGTCATCGTCTTCCAACCCATCGTCGACATAAATCCCAAAAATTCCACCGTCATCCCAGTCGCCGCCGTCCTCCTCCCCCAACTGTCTTCGCCGCTGTCCTCTTCCTCCAGCGGCAATTGCCTTGGTTCTCCTCCATTACACAACCTTCGACACAAATCATCATCCATGCGTCGTCGTCCTCCTCTAGCACAACCACCGCATCGTTTTTTGATTCTTCTGAATTCGACTTTAGGAATTTTTCTGTAGATCCATATGTGAAAAGAGATGGAGCTTACGGTAGGTTTTTTTTGCCGAAAAGTAGATCTAGAGAGGACACCTTAACCATACAAAGAAAAATAACGCAGTAGAACATACAAAATAACTCAGTCGAATGGTTTGCCAGGCCATGGGTTGAGAGGAAAAATGGTTGTGATGTTTATTTTGTTTTTCCAGAATAATAGATCTAGAGAAGAAGAGAGGGGTAGTTGAGTTTTTAGGGTGGTTTCCAGCAATTTTTTTTAGGAGAGATTTAATTTAATTATGGTTTTTAAGAAATTTTTTAGGGAAGAATATAAATTACTCAATTACCCTGATTATTTTTAGTTATAATATAATTCAAATTATTTATAAAGATGCCATTATGCATAAATATGATGTACATCATGCATTATTAAGAGTAAAAGGTGGTTACTCTGTAGTGCTCGAAAAAAATGGTTTTCGTTATCAACTATATATATATATATATATATATCTTTTTATATATTTATATATTTTATGTATATTTATATATAAATAAATACTATTAAAAGGTTATCATAATATAATAAAACATTTTTATCTTGAAATATATTTTTGCTAAATATATATGTAATTAGTAATTTTTTAAAAAATATTGAATTTGGGTTGTTCGGCCAACCCAAGAATCGAACCGAATTAATTCAACCGAACCAACCAAAACCGACTTTGAATTTGGTTACTCGTTTCGTTCTCCTGTTGACCTAAAACAGCTTTTTAACCAATTAATCGAACCGAACTAATCACGACCAAACCGATTAACATCACTAGGCTTGATACCAATTTGGATTTACTTAAAGCCCACAATTATATTTTTAGACTTCATGTGTAGAAGAAAAGAACCCAACAAAAAATAAGTCTTCTTCTACTTAAAAAAAATAAATAAAAAAAAAATCTTGTCAACCCTAACCAAAACCTTATCTATACCCGGACCCATTTACACCCATGCTTCTAGAAAACCCATCAAGACCGGGACCCGTATAGACCCAAACCCGTATAGACCCGTGACCCAAACCCGACCTGACCCGCCTAATTTGCCACCTTTAAAATTAATATATATCGTATATTGTCATCCAAAAAAGAAACATATCAAGAAACCGTTTGGGATAACTGATTACAAAAACTGAAACCGAATCTTAATAAGCAGGTTTTCAAGTTTTGGGTTTTTTCAGTTTTGATTTCAAATTAAGCGGATCGATTCGGTTTGTTGATTTCTTGGATTTTAAGAACACCTATATCAGTATATGTCCCATATTTTGTGTACATGACAACAACTTCATTGACGGCCTTGATCAAACTTGCTAGATAAAAATCTCATCAAATATATTCGCGGTGCCACTTTTGACCCATCAACTTTTAATAATCGTTAGTATAATGTTGAAAATGCTTTAACCTAATAATATTGACAATTTTTTTGTAAAGCAACATTAAAGATTTCTCCTTGTCATTGCTTCCTACCAAAAACGAGACATATATACTTGAGAAAAGTACCTAGTTAACCCAAAGTTATAAATGACATTCATGTATTTTGGTAGCTTCCTAAAGTGCCCGTTGGGCCTATGCTTGTAATTATCAAAAGCCTCACTTGCAATTCATATACCCGTGAAGAACAATCGATAACAAAAAGAAAACCGAGAAAAGACATTATAGACAAGTTTCAACAAGCCGAAAGTCAAGATTGTCAGAAAAGTAAATATTTCTTAAAACACATGAAGAGAATTGAACCGATGAGTGATCATGTAAATTCCTTGTTTTCACCATTATATTCACAAGAGGTACCATTACAACTTAAGCCACTATATATCTACAATTCCTTTTACTTTGGTATAGAGAACAACTTAGCCAAATAATACTATCCAAATAAACTGTTATAACATATTTAAGCATCCATGTTGACAATTTAGCATATAATGACATATTTATGTTAAGAGTTCTCTGAGTCAATTAGATTAGTGAAAATTATCCAACACAAGTACATACTTAGACATTTTAGTTTATGTTTGACTTCCCAAGGAACATATGATAGTTATGGAGCGCATTCCCAATGACTCGAATGGGTTATATGAGCCAACAGTAGCAATTCAAGGAGTAAAGATGAGCCAAAATGATCATCAAGCACTTGCACTAGCAGTTCATCAATGTGATTGTTACAAACACCATGTTAACCCCTGCATTGGTAAAACTTACATTAACTTCCCTAGAATTTCATAAATCCTAACTACACAACTTCTTTGTTAGCTTCCAATAGCTCCACATCTTACACGATAGCCATCATTTTCCTCCTCAACAATCGTTGGAGATAATACAACCATCCGAGTGATCAATAAGAAGAAGTGATTCGGTGTAGGGGCAAATGAAGAATGAACCCCTTTCTCCATAAATCTCCAGATTATTGATGTGTTCTGAGCATGGTTCATAAACTTCGAGTGAAGCAAATTGTTCGCCCTTCTTTACCGTTTCCATTATAGGTTCGCCACTCTTCCTGAATCCCAATAATGTCCTTATTGATGAATCAGGTCTCTTAATGGTGAACAGCTTTGTAAAAGATTTCATAACACCACCCTCCCGCCCCATCATCCATAGACAATAACCTCTTTCCTCGACCTCATCAATGTATGTGACACAACAATAGACTCACCTAGTTTAGAAATTAACATTATTGGTGAAGACCGGTTTGCTAAACTATTTGGAAGGTGTATCTCTTTAAATTCATGGGTAATCAAATCAAATGACAAGATCAAAATCGAGATCGAGATACACGATCATTAGCAGAATCGTATCATTAGCAACCCAAAAATAAACCTATCTATAGCAACATTAGTGTGCGATCCAAGTCTAATTGATCCACGAGGCGATTGGTACTTGGTATCATCTTCCATGTCTTGGAGCTCAATGTAAATACTCCAACTTGCCTCGTCATGTTATGCGTAGCTATCTTTTGAAAGACATTCCAACAATAGTCGGATCATAAGTCAAGGACAAACCCCAAAACCAAAATAAGTAAATCATCAAGGTTGTTGTTGAACACATGGCACAACAATACCAACGGATTTCCTAATCGAGGGTTCCAAATAACAAGCATCTTTTTAGATGTTTCTTGTAACCGTACAAACACCACAAGCCACACGAGCTACCAATTACATTCGAAAATTTTAGCTGCTTTACAAGGTCGAAACATTTGGAGCAAAGTCTTGTTGTTGTCGGGGAAAAGTGACATCATCTATACAAGAAATATATTTGAACTCAAAAGTACGAACATCTTTGTACCTTAAAAGTAAACGACGCGGTTGAGTTTCGTGGCGCCGTAGCGATGATAAACTCGTAGTCGTCGATTGAAGACTTCCATGGTTTGAAACCGCCCGCATCGTATCAATGACTCGACATCGTGAACTCTTTTGAAGATTTCATTGATTTCAAAAGGGACGAGTCCGACATTTGAGGGTTTCGAAACAAGTTACTCTTGATGGAGTGTTGATTTGGAGGCGTTGCTTGAGGGTTTGGTCCTTTTAAGATACATAACAAGGTGGGCTCATCTACTTATTTGGATTGTTACTTAAAGCCCACAATGAATCCATTATTTATACTCCATTGCCCACAGTTTTAAGTTTAAACGAACGTAACAAAAAAAAAAAATAGGTCTTTCGTTTAATAAAAAAATAAAATAAAATTGAGATTCTAGTTTTAGCTTTCAAGTGCTACAAAAATGATAATGTAAAACTACTCCAAGTTTTAAAAGATTTTGGGTAACTTCCAAATAGAATTGACAAGAAAGACCATGTTAGAGGAGGGAAAATTGTTGAAATTTATTTTACGCAATTAAATAAAATAAGGTTTACTGTTAATTCACATAATTATAAGATATTTATACTACATATATAAGAAAAACGGTCAAATCTTGAAAAGTGAAATGTTGAAAGTCAAACGTGAAAGAAATATATGGTGTAATTAATACTCTTATTAAAACACCTCATTACTTAAAAGTATATTAATTTATTCACATTGTACAACAAATTAAAATCATATCTACCAAATTAAAAACAACCAATTAAAACACCCCTTACAAAAACCTACAGTAAAATTTTCACAATGTACAATTTAAACAAGCTACGACATAATCCAAAATATAAAATAATTAAACACATTAATTAATGTTATTTTTAAAACACCCTAAAATGAAAAGTACATGCTATTATACACATAATTTTGAAAATCAGACCGAACCAACGAGTTCAACCGGGAACCGGTGTCGTCACCGGTTCGGCTAACAAATAAAAGCCATCCGAAACGAACCAGAGAGGGCCTGTTAAAACGATACAAACTGGTGAATCGTGTATCATCAATATCTATTTATCCGGTTATCGTCACGTGGTACCACACGCAACGCCACGCTGGTACCGCTATACTATATTTAAAGGAAAAACGAAAAAGTAAAAAGTGAAAAGTTGAAACTAAAAAAGAAATGCTGAAAAAATATATTTCGAAAGAAAACTATTAATATATATTGAAAATCGGGTTGACCTGAGACGTTTCAAACCCGGTAGGTTGACCATGTTTAATTTGACCTGTTTTTGACACAACCGTCGGGTTGACTCGGTTTAAATCGACCCGTTTTTCGACCGGAACGGTTCAACCGGTTGAACCACCTGGGTCAAACCGGGTTTCAAAACATTATGTTTAATCCTCAAATCTTCAAACTTTTATTATTTTTCGTTTATAAACCATAAACTTTTTTTAACATAAAACGATATGTCGCTATAAAATTCCGTTGCTATGCACGGGTACTCGTCTATCTAATTTTAAAAGGAAATTCGGTATAAACATAATAAAGATAAATATAAACCCTATACATATTTTATTGTCTAAAACTATGTTATTAATTTCTTAAATATTGTTTCCTTCTAATAGATATCCATTTTTAAAGTGTCACATAGTTTTAATAAAGTATCTGTAATTCCAAATTGCTTTTAGCATTATATATATATATATATATATATATATATATATATATATATATATATATATATATATATATATATATATATATATTAGTTGTAATTAAAAGTGAACATTTATGCTCTCACAACAAAAAATCATGAGTATGAACACTTCAATTCACATAGAGTATGTTTTTTACAAGGAAAGTGATTTGCACACTTTATGTTTTTATTGAAATATTTTAGTGTACAAATAATTAAAGCAGTTTATAATTAAAATATAGACAAAAATACACGGTTGGTCCCTAAACTTGTCACTGCGCTTCACGATGGGACAAACCTGGGCATTATCATCGCCGGAGGTCCAAAACATGGGCTTTATATGCCAAACTCGTCCCTTGACCAATAACGCCGAGGTCAATTCTGTTAGTTAGTGAAGGGTATTATAGTCCATACACATTTATGCCTCACCTTAGTTAATTCTGAGAAAAGCTTCTGTATACCATCTTGATCGTTTTCCTCCCTCGTCACACAACCCTCACACACACTTTAACAATGGCAGACAAGGAGCTTACTTTTATAGCAGTAACTGATGAGATGGTAAAATATGTGAAGGCAAAATATGAGGATACTTGGTTACAAGAAGATGAAATGTATGATGAAATGTTTGAAGATTTATGCAGATTTATGAAGAAGTCAAGTGATGAAAGGTTAGTCGGGTTTTTTGTATTTGTGTGATTGGCATTTTAAGGGATGAGCATAAATAACTCTATTTTATTTGACAGAATCCGAGCAAGGTTTAATCGCAAAAAAGAGATTATAGTAAGCTAAAGGTATCTCGCGATATGATCGAGTATGCCATGGCTACTTATGGGTATAAGTGGGATATAGGAGATGACATTGTTGATGTGATACTTGACGACTTGTGGGAAAAATATGGGAATAAGGAGTCTGAGAAAGGTTAGAGTTAATGTTTGCAAGCTAAGAAAGTTGTAATGGGTGAACTCTGATTTCTTTCTTTTTTATATATCTTTCCAGATACTAACGTGAAAGGAAATGAAGTTGATGTCATCATTATTTCAGACACATCTAATGATGAGTGTGGGAACATGTCTTCTAAGACCACTACTTTGAAATATTCCACTTCCCAAGCTTCCAAGGCTTCCGCTCCCAATGTTGTACTTGGTCTTGTAGCGGCTGTGGGATGCTCCAGCACAAATAGGAATGAGTGGTATGTGCCTCCCCCTAAGGACCTCAAGTCTCCCCCCCCATGAATATCAAGTCTCCCATCAAGAAGTTCACCTGTTATTTTTAGTTGTTGATGTAATGAAGATGTATATTTTTTGGCTAATGATGGTTACTGAAAATGATACTTGTTAACATGTATATTTTGCTTGATATGGTGAAATTAGGTGGTGGTGTATGTATATTTTGGATTTCTTGTTTTCATTTGGTAGTTTGCAGTTGCTTATGCAGTTTAGGTGGGTGCTTGGGAAAACCCATTTTGACTTATAAGGTCAACATAAACCAAAATATTAGAGAAACCACACAAAATTGTTAGTCTTTAAAATCTCTTTTGTTTGACTTATAAAGTCAATGATTCAAATTGTAACCAAAATTCAATTATTATAACAAACAAGCACACATATCGCTTAAGTTACATTTAGATCGAAAGACAACATAGCATTTCTTGCTAGAAATTCACATGTAAATGACTAATAGTGATCCATTTGGTCCGCTCGCTTGCAGCTTGGTTCAAGTGGTGTTTGTCTTGGGCATTCTCCATTTGGTCTTTCAGTTGCAAGTGCTATTTCAATTGTAGGTGGTTCACTAGTAGGTGCAGAAATATGTAGACCCATCACATATCCACCACTATCTCTTGTGGTTGTGTTTTCCCTTGTAACACCATCTTTAGCAGTATAAGATGTGTTTCCCCTTATCTCAAGACACACTAGACAAACATACCACATGAAATCACTATAAGGTGGACGCCTTACAAAAAAGGTCAATCCAGCTCTGTTTTCACTTTCAACCCAACAGTCAATGCATACCATTTGACAACCATTTTCTGCATCCATGGTGATAATATGTTGGTATGATAAAGAATTGATGAGTTAAGATGTACTATTATATAAGTAGAAGGGAGTTGTTGTTGTTGAACAAGTAGATAGGAGTAAAGACATCATAAATTCTTAAAATCTAGTCAACATACGCAGTTTAGAGGGTGTTTGGAATAACCACTTCTGACTTATAAAGTCAAAAAAACAAAAAAGCATGTTCAAACATGATATTGTCCAAATTACAAATGGCTAGAAGAGTAGAAGCCTACAACCTTCGAACACCATCTCAATATATTTTATCCAAAGACATATGGATGTCTTAGATATAACTCCACGTACACTCCATAGTAAGTCGCCTCAAACTCGCTTCTTCAAACCAATTTTTCCTCTCCTTTCCTCATCAATTCTTTTGTACATTCTCCCATCTTCCAAAACCGCCGGAATGCTTCTTCATCCAACCTTGACTGCTCTTCATCTTCCTCGAAAATTGTGTGTTCTTCTTCTTGCTCATAAAGAGCTTCAAGAAACTCGTGTTCCATAGTCTTCCTTATATCGTCTTCATCCACTGCAAAAGTAATACATTTGCACATCAACTAGAATGTAGACACATAAGAACAATCGTTATGCAAATGACAATTAAATGAATACCTGTTGCCTTCTGCCATCACAATGCCTTTTCCTACCTTGAACCTTTGTTTATTTTGTTGGTTTTGGTACTTGATCCTTGTGACAGCTAGACTTATTATGTCCAACAGCTTAACAATTGGAGCATTTAACTGCTTATTTAGCTCTAGATTTTCCCATTTTGATGCAATTTCACTTAATCGAGGCTTTATGTTTATGAATTCAAATTTGGGGTAAAATGTGAGAATAAAGTGCTTCCTATAACTTAATGCAAATGCGAGATGTGATAGGGGACTAAAACCTTAGCCCCTATACTCTTAAACTGCTTAAGCGAGGACCATAGTTTTACCAACACCCAATACAATCAAAACCGATATAATAACTATCTAAGATGAATACAACAATTAACAAAAAAATTAACAAATTATAACACTAGAAGATAACATATAGATTCATTAATTTCATATTAAACATTAAATATTCGGTACACATTTTTCCAAAAAAAAGGGAAAACATAAACACTTCATTTCTCTTCTTAACACTTTGTCTTCCTAAGATCATCAAGGAAGTTGTTCCTGTCACACACCTGTGAGTGTGTTGACAGATCATCCTCCTTATCTCCAAAGCCTTCAAGACATTAGCCTTTTGCTTCTTGCGAAGATCCTCAAGAAACTTGTAGTTCATCAGTGTAGTTCGAAATCCTTCGAGCTCAGAGATGTATTCTTGGGTTTCCTTCATACCAAGAATCAAGTTAGTCAAAGTGTTTTGGAGGCCATTAGCAATTTTGATGTCCTTATCGTTTTCTCTCTGATAAAAGAGAGAAATCGAGTCAAACATGTAGTCATACTTTGAAGCTTTGGCAAGTTCTTGAAGAAGTGGGAAGTCAGCCATTGGTAGGTTGTTAAGATTTTGTGGGAATTTGTTTTTTTTATTGTTGGTATGCAAATGGTATAGGTTATTAACCCATAAATACCAAAACCAACGGGACGTTCCAAATTCAGGGACTAATTATGAAGTTACTAAAAAGAGAAATAGTCAAGTTTGTGTGAGTAAAAATACGTGGGAATTTTAAGTGCAAAAAACGGCTAACTGACGAAATTCAGGGACCAAGTGTGACATTTGAAACCTGTTACCCTGCAACTTGACATTTGCCTTTCTTGATACACTTATATACAATTAATGTGTTGGGAAACACCAAAACAACCCAACTAACAAGATCCGAAACCATAAACACTATCATAATAACCCGACCCAATTAACAAAAACAAATCCAAACCAAACCTAACATACATCCACACTCACGCATCGAATACACATCTAGTCAACCCCATTCGTAAAAGAAAAAAGAAAGACAGAGCATATTCGTCTCAACTTTTAAGGATGCGAAGGAAGAAGAAGATGAGGTCTTGTTCGTAATCCACTATAATGGGTTTTTGATTATAGCCCACCTGTGTATGAAGGAGGTTCATTAATTTATCTCGTGCCTTTACTAGTGATAGGATATATTTAGTTCAAGCCTTGATAATGAGTTATCGAGATTAATGAACAAAATACGTTGTTTTTCTCGCGATCCTAAAGAATCCCTAGAATATGGTTTGTATTTGATTCATACCGATGATGATGTTCATACTTTGTTTGCATCGGTCGAAACACATAAGTCGCTTGGTATCTTCGCTGCCCACAAGCCCCAAAAGTTAGCACAATTTTACTTAAAAACATCGCTTTGAAGTTGTAGGTTAGTAGAGCAGATGCAACTTTAGAATGCTTAGTCTAACACCTTTTAGGACTAGATGTAAATGGCAGGGGATAGATAAGAAAAAAATGCAGGAGAGTGGAACCAAGACACCAACAGTGAAAGGTGGTGTTGTAATCAAAGATGAACAAGGGGTTGTAGCTAAAAAAAGGGAGAAAATTAAAGGAAAAGGAAAAGGAAAGCTAGTTGAGGAACAGGATGTTTTGCACAAAAAAAGGGGAAGGAAGTTGTTCAGGAATTTAAGCGAGGTTTAGATGGGAAGGGGAAGGCTAAAATGGTTGAGTTTGCAGGGTTTGATGTTGAGAACTTGCTTGGTTTTGATGGGAAGGGGAAGGCTAAAAGGTTGGTGGTGGTGTTGTCGATGTTTCTAGCGGTGTTAAGACACCCTTAGAGCAAAGAAAAGATTACAAACTGCGCTCCTAGCAATCGTTTCGCCAAAGGCGATCCTAGGTGATGTTTCGAATACCATGTCATGTGTTTAATTCCATTGTCGTAATAGTACATCACCCAACTTATATGTTTGTTGTTTGTATACTTGTTTTGTAGACAAGGTAGCAGAGCATCATCACTTTAAGGTTCATGTTTTATGGGTTCAACAGTTTATGGATATCGATCGTAGCCGTGTATATCATTTGAAGGTTCGAAGAGTCGAACGCTTTGAAGTGGGACCAAATTCATCTTTATATTTTGTGAAATGTCGATAACCATGTATCGCATAATGACCCGTAGTATCGCTTATTTTCCGCTTTCATCAAACATTGAACATATAGTTCGATCATATACGTCAACTTGCTAAGTAGTTGGTTATGTATAAATTTGTTTGTTTGTCATGGGTAAAATTCGCGAGATCATACATTCTTTACCGCTGACATTTATAAAGTCATACTTAAGTGGTCGCACACCGTATAATTCGCTCAAACAATAACCCTTTATGTGTCAGTGAATAGTCTTGGGTTAGAATTAACTATGTGAGGTATAAATGTGTATTAACTATAATACCTCCACTAACTAACATAAATTAGACGTTGACCTCGGCGTTATTGGTCAAGGGACGAGTTTGGCATATAAAGCCCATGTTTTGGACCTCCCATAATAATGCCTGTGTTTGTCCCATCATGAAGCACAGTGACAAGTTTATGGACCAACCGTGTATTTTAGTCTAAAATATAATTGTTCAATACATACATGGTGTGTGAGAATAAAAATTAAAAATGTATAAATCAATTCCTTTTTCACAATGTCATGCTATAGAGACCATTTGTATCATTTAAAGGATTACATATATCAGATTGGTGTTGTGATCCAAAACATGTTTATTTAAGTTGTAGCTCTATAATGTACAACTCTTAATCATTGCTAGTCCTAGGTTCTCGCCGACTTGAGTTATTTATTATTATATCGCTTTACTTGGTTTGAGTCTGACCAAGGATGAAACTATAATTTTATGTTAAAGGGGGCCGATCTTTTTCATAAGATAGTTATGTTTAAGCATTATTGTCTTATAATGCTGATACAAACAAACAATGAATTTTTATCGACACGAATTAACAAACGACAATAAGAAGTAGAGAAATGATTGGGGTGATTAAATGTATGCCTAAAATTGGATGACAGCATTTTGTTGGTTGCAGATGAGAGACCCATGGCTCCACAAATCAATAAGTAAATGCCACACAATTTAAGGCACAAAGCCAGGCATAGATGTAGGCACTCTAATCATTTCTCTAAAAACTATACATATCTATACTACATTATAAAGCATTTGGGACATTCATAAAATGAAATGCTTAAAAAATTAAGATTAAACACTTGCTTATAATGACAAATTTTAATAAATACATCTATAATAGCATTGGTTGCAACACTTTAAAACACTTTTATAAACATGTTTTAAAAAATTATATAAAGTAATTTAATATAAGAAAAAAAAATCGTCTATAACAATAATTACCTAATGAATGTTATTTTTACAACATTCATAATATAAAAAAATACTTGTTATTATACATATTGTACAAACTAATAAAACACACAAAGCTTCATACAATTTATATGTTAACTAGTTGATGGTACATATAATTTTTAAAAATGGACCGACTAATCTGGTTAAATCGAACCGAGTCACCAATGCTTGACTAATTTATAAAAGTCGTTCATGAACGATATTATTAAATCAATAAAGTTTCAAATGCATAATAAATTACAATGTTCAAAAAATATTATTAAATCGCAAGAGTGCCTTTAGAACCAACATATACACCTTTTATAATTTTTTTTTTATTAAACTTACTGTAAAAACTAAAAACTTTATTTTATAAAAATCGGACAATTTTTTCAAAGCAAATGATGCAAAGGTGCAAAGTGCTAAGTGTTAATTATATTCTTAATATTTATTATATATATTTGTATAGTAATTATTATACTTTTTAAAATAACCCACATAGCTTCTTGAATATTTAACTTTTATTTATCTTTATAAGTAGTCTTTTACTTGTATCATCCATCTATTTGGGACAAATATAACAAAAATTGTTTTAAGAGAACTAAATTTTTGTATAATGTAAGTGATTTTAAAATTCACATGATATTATTATTTAACGATAACTCATAATATCGGTCATCAAAACTATTTTAACCTCATACATCTACTATATACGAGCTACCAACTCAGTATTGTCACAAAATAACGTGGATAATCTACAATTTTTATATGAAAAATATTGTCATTGGATAAAATTATTCAAAACTAAAACTGATCCGTATATCTATTGTATCGTAAAATATAAACTAAAGAAAATCACTGATATTTTAATTGCATCATATTCGCCGCTGTAACGCGCAGGTACCCTGCGAGTGTAAATAAGTTGTTTGTTAATTATTTTTATTTAATCATCAAATAAAAATTACAAAATAACTCTTAACAGTTGGTGTCAAAAAATAAAGAAAACCCTGAACAAACAAAATATGTGTGGGTCGTTCAATATATTATGTCTTGTTTACTTATATACGGAGTAGTAACTTATCTTGGATAGGAGAGGAGTGGCTGAGAGTGTAAGTGGAACGTGGAATATGACAGAAGAGGAGATGGTATTGGAGGTTCGGGAGTCGGTAATGAAGTACCGGAAAGGAGATTTAATAGCCCGAATAGTGGTGGATGGTATAGAAATGAAGGGAATAGGTTTAACCGTGATAGCCGACGATTTGTAGATGTAGTAAATGGTGGACGGAGAGGTCAACAAAGCTAAAGCGGTGAACGGGTCACGGGGACAGGAAACTAACAAGGAAAAAGTTGATACAGTCATGGATAATCAGGGATTGGGAAGGATCATCGAGGTCGAAGACAAATATGTTAATAGTGAGTTACTTGGCAGAAGTGTGGTGGGGAGGGGGGTTTAAGTCAATGTGTTTCCTCTGGAAACTACCGGTATTGTGTGAGGAACAAGGACTTGGTAAGATTGAAGTGAAGTTATTGAGAGGACTTGAAGTTATGGTGGTGATGGAGAAGGAAAACACGGCTTTTAATGTCCTAAAGGATAACGAGCATGGACTAAGGAGGTGGATGCGCAAACTAGGGAGAGGCGACAACTTCCATATGATGGTGGGAAGGATTACATGGATCAACATATTGGGGTTGCCTATCACTTGCTCGGGTGAAAACATGTTCAAAAAAATAGCGGCTTTGCACGGGACGGTATTACGGTTGCAAAATTGTAGGCCAGAAGGTAACCAAAACATAATTTATGCTAGGGTCGATATCCATGCGATTAACAAGGGCTTGATAAAGGAAGAACTTAGCATCAATGTATGAGGGAAAATACATAGAGCAAGTGGTGTGGAGGAAGTTATAGACATCACCGTTATATCACATCAAGAAGGTAACAATTAAGTACATAAATACTTATTTAGCCATTTTAATTTATGTTTGAATTCTCTAAGGCGAATAGATGGTTAAGAGAGTGCATTCCAATAACTGTAGTGGGTTACTCGAACCAATAGTCACAATTAAGTGAGTAAAGATGAGCCAAATGATGATCAAGCACTCACACTTGCAGTTACATCAATGTGCATCAGTAACCCCATTTATTGGTAAAACTTACATTAGCTTCGGTAGAATTTCATAAATCCTAGTTCCACAAATCCAAAGATCATTGATGTAATTGTAAGCTTCCAAAACTTGTCAATCCTAGCTCCACATCTTGCACCATAGCCATCATTTTCTCCCTCAATAATCGTAGGAAATAATACAACCCGAGTGGTCCGCAAGAAGCAATGTTTCCTTGTAAGGGCAAATGAAGAATGAATCATTTTTTCCATAAATCCCAAGATCATTGATGTGTTCTGAGCATGGTTCGTAAAATTCGAGTGCAGCAAATTGTT
The DNA here is from genome assembly GCA_022545495.1 of Chrysanthemum lavandulifolium. Classification (NCBI taxonomy): domain Eukaryota; kingdom Viridiplantae; phylum Streptophyta; class Magnoliopsida; order Asterales; family Asteraceae; genus Chrysanthemum; species Chrysanthemum lavandulifolium. Next base: position 231,496,672 of record CM040245.1, on the reverse strand, counting down.
TGCCCTTCTTTATCGTTTCCATTATAGGTTCGCCACTCTTCCTAAATCCCAATAATCTCCTTACTGATGAATCAGGTGTGTTAATGGTGAATAGCTTTGTAAGAGATGTCATAACACCCCTCCCCCATCATCCATACGCCATATACTGGTCCATTCACCTCATTAGTGTATCCAGACACAACAAGAGATTCATTTAGCTTAGAAATGGAGCTTGTTAATAGTGGAACCTGGTTTGCTATACTAACCGGGAGGTGTACCTCTTTAAAATCATGGGTAATGAAATCAAATGACAAGATCAAACTCTTATACTGAGATACACCATCATTACCAACAATCCTATCGAAAGCAACCCAAAAATAAACCTATCTATAGCAACTTGAGTTGTCGGTCTAAGCTTAATTGATATTCACGAGGCACATTGGTACTTTGTATCATCTTCCAAGTCTTGAGCTCAATGTAAACATTCCAACTTGCCACTTATCCATGTCTTTCTTTTCTAAATACCTATACGACATCACAACAATAATCGGATCATAAGTTGAAGGACAAACCCCAAAACGAAAATAACTCGCTTTATTAGAGGAGCTGGTGATGAGCACAAAAGGCACAACAATACCAACGGATTTCTGATTGAGGGGTTCCAAATAACAACCATCTCTTTCCGAGCTGTTGTAACCGCAAAACACCACAAACCACAAGAGCTACCAATTACTTTGGACTATCGACGACGAAAAATCCATGTTATGGTTCCATACGATGTTTTTGACAAGTTTAGGGACCAACGGTGATTTCAGTCTTAAATTTATAACCAAGAGAGGAAAAAGGCGCTGTCATCTATATCTCGACCAGTTTCCGAGGTGAATAGTATAACAATTTTCAAAACATACATGTAATTATTAGAAATATTAACTTTTTTATGGTAAGAATGCATGGAGGATAACTAACAAAAGACAACAAATTCAGATAAAACAAGTATATATTTTGATAATTTCTTCTGATACAAGATTCCCAAACAAATCAGCTCTTGTAGTCATGATCATAAACTTTAGCCATGAGTTGGAGTGCATTCTTCTTATGTGTTACAGCGCCAGGAGATTTTAAAGTATCAATTTCGTGTTCCCGCAGGTGATTCCCAATCAAACGAGTAAATAAGGTTCGAAGAGTCATTTCCATTGTTACAGCCGCCATCGATATCCCAGGACAAATTCTACGACCAGACCCAAATGGGATCAACTCAAAATCTGTCCCTTTGTAATCAATACTACTGCGCATGAACCTTTCTGGCTCGAACTCTTCAGGTCTTTCCCAGCAATTTGGGTCTCGTCCTACAGCCCATGCGTTCACGTAGACTAAAGTCTTCTTGGGTATCTCGTATCCATTTATTACACACCGATCTATTGCTTCGTGGGACTAATAGTGGCGCAACTGGATACAGTCTAAGTGTCTCTTTGATTACTGCTTTTAGATATTTGAGCTTGTCAAGATCATCTTCGTGCACTTTTCCTTTGTTCCCGATCACATTTCTCACTTCTTGTTGAAGTTTCTTTAGAGACTCCGGGTTCTTTATAAGCAACACCATCGCCCACACCACAGTCGCAGCACTTGTGTCTGTTCCCCCTAATAGAATATTCTGGGTAGCTCAAGATAGTTAAGGCATATAATAAAATAGATCTAGACTGTATTCAGAATTATGGATTAGTGAAATGTAAGTCACTCACCATGAGCACTGCTTTAATGTGATCAAAAGTGAGATTGACTGAGGAATCTGGATCGTGCTTGAGGTTTAGCAAAATATCAACCATGTCTTCTTGCATTATGTTCGCTCTGTCTGGATTCAAATGTTCATCGATGAGTTGTTGATAGAACTCATCCATGTCTTTGACATTCTTTTAAGCCTAGCAATGCTTCCGTTGAGTTTATCAAGCCACCCCATGAACGGAAAATTGTCTGTGAAATAAAAGTGGACAAGCAAAGCCTGACACTCTAACAGATTCTTTTGAAATCGTATGACTTCTTGCTGTTCGTCAGCGTATGCAGCCGTTCTCTTCCCAAAAGCCACTCTAGAAATGATGTTACTCGTGAGAATCATTACAGTTTCACTCAAGTTCACTACTTGTTTAGTTAAACTTTGAGTCTTTATGGTATCAATCATGTTAAAAATCTCTTCCTCACGAACCCCACGAAACGAGTTAACATGTTTCACTGAGAAGAGATTAAGCATGCAAATCTTTCTCATTTTTCTCCAATACTCGCTGTAGGGTGAAAAAGCTATATCTTTGTTATCGTATGAAATCGTCCGCAGGCCTGTTAACACAGGTCTTGTGCAGAAGTTCAAATCATTTGTTTTCATTACTTTGGCCATTTCAGCAGAAGAAACTATCAGGGTCTGAACCATACCAAGGCGAACGGACATTAAAGGGCCATAACGTTTTGAAAGACGCCATAAGTGGTCAGAGAGGTCAGACATATCTAGCTGATGCAGGTTTCCTATTATAGGAAGCCCGGGAGGTCCGGGTGGTAGTGGAAGGAGGGTTTTTGACATAAAGCTTCTAAGTATCGAGATAAGGTAAAGGAAGAAGAGAACGAGAGCCAATAGTGTGACCATAAATGGAGCCATTGTTAGAAATGAGCCCATGCTATCTTGGTGTGTCTCTTATATAGTAGATAAAACGAAACCACAAACTGCAAAATCTTTCATGTGTGGCCTTTGTATTTATTGTACACTAAGTATAATACTGTACACCACAATTGACTGAGCAAAATATATATCCTAGATAACTTGATTTCAAGTTTGTACCAATCATAATAAAGGTTGAAGATAATGAGAACATCTGTGGTCCATCGCCTTTTTTCGTGCCCATGCATTATCGTTTTCCTTGGACCTTCGTTCATCTTTAACGCTCATTAGATACAACTAGTAGGATACCCGCAAGACAACGTAGAATAAAAATATTTACACAAAAAATATTTACAGGTGGCAAGGTTTTATGTATTAATTGTTACTGAAGTATATGACACTTTTTTTTTGGTAACTTAATGTATGCCCAAAAGTTTGTGTTATTTTTTTCAGTTTGCTACTTTGCATCACTCCAAGCAAAGCCTTGGCAAAACATTTTGGACCTAAAACAATGCATACAAGACATAAGTGACGACACTACATCTGACAAAACCAAATGAGACCAATTTTTTTACATATGTATGCAAGTCTAGTCTATGATGATTTCACAACATGTGGCTCAATTTCTTAAATTTTGAGCGGAAAATGTGTTAAATGCAACATGTATCTCACATTCTCACTCAACAAGCTTATCCTCGTGATATTGGCTTTTGAATTTCTGAGTCAAAACTGTCCTTAGTTTGACACAAGGCCCAGTTTCTTGAGATCTGGCACTACTAAAAAAAAAAAAAAGGCATAGTGCCCTCTTGAATTTGATCATAAAACCCGGTTTTGCATACGGGCTCAAAGGGGAGGGCACTCTATGCAAAAATCAAATAGAGCGCGGTTTTCAATCTAAAAGCATGGTTCTATTTGTGAAAAAAAAAAAAAAAAAAAAAAAAAAAAACTTTATTACAACTTCAAAGAATTACACCAAAAAATCGCAAATGAACATTGTATTGATTCAATTAAGAAGATTCGTTGAAATTACAACTTAGTGTCTGTTGATACAGTAAGATTAATCTTGCGATTACATTTGCAAACAACACACTGGGAGAAGCTACAATCTAACTTAATTGACTACTTGAGCAAAATGAAAGTGAAAATACACCATTCACGTTACTGTGAAGTGTTGTTATCATGCAATGCCTTTGAATAACCTGACTAAGGTTGATACGCCTCAAACCGCCTTTAGAGTTGTGAATCACTCTAGATGAAGAATACACAGTAAGTTTTAACTTTGCCCATCCTAATATAATGCTCCAACCACAACAATACATGCAAAACACCACGCCGACCATCTGCAGAAACTAAACAAACACAGTTTACCTTTCTTGCAATGTTCAGACGACGGAAAGAAATCTACAACATTGAGAAGGCCATTTCATATTGAACTCATCCGTTGTCAGTCATGCCATTTCTTTTCGCAATATGACTTTAGTATCCCCGCATAATAACACGCAAATCAATCACAAAAACACACGGATGTTTCATCTTCGTTGATACAAAAGTTATGCTTCTCGGTTTGGAGCTCCGCTCGCACTAATCGAGAATTGCCGCCGAGACCGCGCACTAAGAGACAAAAGACACCGCAGCTTATCGCGGATTGTCTCCCACGATTATCCTCCCATGAGAGCGAGTAATCGGTTTAGGTTTAAGGAGTTTTAGAGTTATGAGATCGCACTCAAACGAGGGATATAATTCCTTTATATACGCACGAACCTTGTTGTTCCGGTTCCCAACCTTCGGCGATCCCGCCTAGGTCGGTTGGGAATGATTATCTTCTTATTTTGAAGATATCGGATATCTATTCCGAAATAGATTTGGGCTTGGGCCGTGAGCCCAAACGCTTATTGATATTGGCCCTGCTCGCGCCGGCTTGCAAGTATTGGGCTCTAGTCGGGTTTATGACCCGACCCGCACTATACGTCATCATAGCCCCCGCCTAGTATGCGCAGGCAGAATCATGATACTAGACTAATAACCGTAGTCAATAATAAAACGCATAAAGCGATCAAAGAAGCCATAAACATATATCCGCCGGTACGTTGTATCTAGACATGGAAGCGAATAGTAAATGCCTCGTTATTCGGGGAAAGTTATCGCCCGCCCCATCAAAGGAATCTCACCACACAAGTGAAGGTAGGAGTCCACGTGGCACATATCGGTGGATGAGAAAAGGTATAAAACACTCTTCATTTTCACAATGTTATTCACCGAAAAAAAATAATCCGCCATTGTTGAAATAGACCGCACCGCAATCCGTAAATCGACCCACTTCAAGGTACCCGCTGCTTCAGACATCCAACACCATGGTGAAACAATTATCGACTTTACCTCCTTCTTGTCCGAGAGTGATCTCTTAGAGTTCACATCGATTATTTTATACCTCGACGCAGCATCCGTTGCGCCGATGCGCGAGCAACTATCATGCGACTTCCCTGTAGGGAAAGTGGGGTTTATACGCGGTTGTTCGATTTTTCGAACCAACGCGCCCTCGCCCCGCTTATGTGATGTGTTAAACTATTACACCGTGATATATCCCAATTACATCAGACGGTGCGCCAAAATTACCAATTTTGAGGTAAATTGTCACATCGCGGTTAACCCAACCATCCATTTATTCCGCGATTTTATCACACAATATGGGCACATGGGCGGGTATCTTTTCATGCGGAAGCTCCAATGCTATACTGGATAAGCTAGACTCGCTCGAGATTGAGGAGTATTTCTTCCGGTAGATGATAGATGCTTTCCATGGAACTATGAGTTTTATACCCGGTACATTGTAGGATGAGTGCCCTCACTGGTCGATAATGCCGAGGATGCGAATCGATAAATGACAACCGCATCCCCATTAGTGCCTATCCGAGGATTTCGTACATATGGGCATCACCAGAATTATTTTGGTCCCAAGATGAGATCCCAATCTTCTGGACGCCAATGGCCAGGCGGGTACTCATTCCACTGCACTGTAAATAATGCGAGTCTTCCGCTTGTATTCGCATTATAAAACTTATGTTATTTGTTGCTTCCTTTGCAGAAATGGATCTATTCACCGAGTGCAATTAGCCAAACCATTGGATGCGAGGTCGGGGCACGGCCTTTGAAAGCAGCGCGAAGAGCCAATACTAGCGAGCACCGCAGGCATACAAGGGAGCCGAACTTAGGGGGTACAGACCGCCTCTTCCGCGACAGAGGCAACGCCGCAAGGCGCAAGCCGAGCCTCGCGCGCCCCCTATTAAGCTGCCACCACCAGAGCGGCGGATCCCATTGATGAGGAAATGGAGGAGCAAGAGCATGGGCTATTGCGTAAAGGTCGCGCAATGAGAGATGGTGCGAAGTTCGCAAGGAAGAAACGCCCCGCGACTGCTCATGTTGAATCTTCGAGAGTGAGGCAAGATCATCGCACCTGCCAAGAATGTTTCGCCCCCGCAGTAGTTCTGGAGAGTATGATTATTTTTGTTTTCATCAAGTTTGCGTGTGAGATATTGATAAGTCTATGTCTCGTGCCAAGAGGTTCGAACAGGCGCGGAGTCGCCTCCCAAAGAGTCCTGCTCACCGAATCTTCCGAACCAGAGATCCGTAGCGCAGGCTGTGGGATGCGCCAATGGGTCACCGGTTGAGGATCTTGTTTCTTCGGGTCACAGCAATAAGGCAAAGTTTGTCGGGAAAGCAAGAATGATAGTGAAAAGGATCGCATATTGCGTTCGCAAGCGAATTGCCGCCGCCCAAGCCGAGATAAAAGAGGCCAATGCGTATTCGGAGAGGCTTGCGTAGGAGAAAAGATGTCACCGCTTCTCAAATAGACCGTGAGCGCACAAGCGGTCAAATATAAGTTGCCTTGTAACCGGGCCCTTAGACATCTAGAGCAGGTAAGGAGAATTTCTTTACACACTGGGAGAGCTTGCGCCACCGCGAATGGTCATTGAGGCGCAGGAAGCAAAACCGCAAGCTCACCTCGAGTATGACGAGGAGTTGTATCCTCACCATGTCCACTATAGCCGAGCGCAGTGGCTCATAGGCCATGGTCTTCGCCCCGCGGCACTCAGCACCTAGAATCGCCAGAGGTGATTAATGCCTTCGGGAGGTTGTTCAGCGCGCCTAGAGCGTGGTAAGTCGAAGCAATTGAAAAGCTTCATGAGACGAAACCGCTGAAGGCGCCTATTGATAAGGTACCAAATTATGATGTCGAAATATATGATCATTCGTCACCCATGCGTAGAATGAAGGACTTAGAGCTCCTAATGATTTCTCGAACTTGAGCGCGATCAAGATTATCCTATAAATGTTATTATGGCGGGTCGACCTTGGCCATCGCATCGAGGGTGCCAAACACAACTGGACTATTATTTGAAACCCCATGAGTCTCAAATTCAAGTACTGCTCATGCGCCCCTAGGGATAGTCGAATCCTTTGCTTTGGAGAAAGAGGTACCTTTAAAGGAAGTTTTGAAGCGACGCGACCCGCCTTGCTAAAAAAGAAGGTATTGCGTAAAGCTATTTTGTGCGGGTTGGCGCGGCTCACTGCCAAGGTCCGATGGGTGCCGCTTAGTGTGGTTGATCGTGTCGCGCCAGATGCGACGTGTTGAAGGGTATTAGCGAGGCTAAAGATGCAACGAGTCACGTTGGCACCTCTTCACTTAAGCGCTGTAGCACCGGTAGTTGATATGTTGCAAAATAACTATCTCTTGTAATAACTCGTAGTTATGAATAAAAGTCTCTTTTTCACGCGGGTATTATTGAAACTTGTAATGTATACGATATGTTTGTCTTTGCGTAAAAGATGTATTCGCCGTCAAGAAACAAACGTATGCCAAAGGCGAATATAGGAAATCCATAATCATGTATGAAGATCGAGTATACTTGAGAAATAATTCTAAGTACTTTATCATAATCGCGTATGGTATGATATGCGCTGATCAGAATATCACATTAAGGAAGCAAGTGTCTTGGTTCCTAAGTTGTTAAACGCAGCACGCAGTACAAGGCGCAACCATCGTGGATGCGCACATATCTTATTCCAACGCCTCGAGAACAAGGTGTTTAACAAGGATACGTGATCCAATGTTGATGGGTTTGCAACCTCTTACTCAACAAGTTATTTAGTAGGTTAACTTATCCTTTACCATCGTGGGTTTATTCAGAGTGCATGCACGCCATCGGGCAAAATAAAAATTGTTAAAACATACAAGATATGGAAATAACAACTTAAAATATGTCATGAGTTAGCTAGAAACCGCGCGCTTTATTGATACTTGCAAGTTTTTAGGAAATAACAAAGAAAACAATATATGTAAAAATAAAAATAAATACATGAATGTTTATTGAGCACCGAAGTGCGAGAGCGCCTCGTCACGGGCCAGAGCCTTTCTATAGGTAGCACCTCTCGAGGTTGCAGATGTTCCATGCGTGGCGCTCACGACCATCCAAGCCTCAGAACTTGTACGAGCCTGCCCTCGATGCTTCGATAACCTCGTAGGTCCTTCCCATTTTGGTTCGAGCTTGCCCATGTCTTCGCGTGGCTCGTGATCATTAGCGCGAGAGACGAAATCACCGGTCTCAAGGACACACCGCGTACTTTGGCGTCCGTAGTATCCTTTCATCCTTGATTTTGATTTTTCTTCCCCGATAGATGCTGCTCACGCCTTTCTTCCAAAGAGGTCCAAATCAAGACGGCGCTCATCGCCGTTAGTTGCCATGTTAACTTCAAGAAGGCGAATAGTTGGCATTCTAATTTCGCCGGTATGACGGCTTCATCCCCATAGACTAGTGAAAAGGGGTGTCTCCGTGCTAGTTTTGATTGAGGTGCGCGCCCACAAAACATGCGAGAGCTCTTCCACCCATCTTCCTTTGTGTCCGTCCAGCGCGCTTTAATGCCTTCACCCAGTCGCGATTTGCGCCGCTTACTAAGCCATTAGTTTGTGGGTGTTTAACCGATGCGAAATGTCAGTGATGTTCAACTTCTCGCACCAATCTTTGAAAGGATTATCGCAGAATTGTTTTCCGTTATCCGAGATGATTTCGCCAGGTAAACCGAAGCGACATACAATGTTTTCCCAGACGAAGCGTTTTACCTGGTTACCAGTGATTGTTACTACTGCTTTTGCCTCGATCCACTTAGTGAAATAGTCTATGGCGACTATGAGGAATTTCAATCCTCCCGCAGCGACTGGAAAAGGTCCTGCAATGTCAATACCCCACTTATAGAATGGCCATGGGATGTGATTGGTGTTAGTTCGCCGTGGTTTGCGCGACGGGTCGATGTACTTGGCGCCGCTGCACTTCCTTATTAAGTCTCGCGATCGCGTGCATGGTTGGCCAAGAGTACCCCGATCGCATGGCGCGGCCACAACGGACCGTGGTCCCGAGCGCATGCCGCATGAACCTTCATGGATTTCTCGCAGACGTAATTTGCTTGTAGTGGACCCACATGGAGCCATGGTTGGAGGAAAGAGCGCCAGATAGTATGTTGTCTCGGTTCGAATCTTTGCGCCAGCGCCGTATCCCGCGAGCTTCCTTCGCTTTGGGGTAACACTTTGTCTAGAAGTCCGTGATCGTGTCATCTATGTAGGACCTTCCTCCTATGACCGTGGAAACTTCCATCTCGATATGGATTTGCTTTTCAGGTTTCTACCAAAGACTTGTTTCGGCTGATGCGCTAAGCTTGTCGAGGCGATCTTGTTAGCGCGTCCGCTTTGGCGTTTTCCTCTGTGGACTTGCTTGATGGTGAATCTATCAAGCCTTTGATCAATGTCTTGGTTTTGTCGAGATATTGAATCATATTTTCTTTTTAGCCACATATTCACCCAACACGTGGTTGGCTACCAGTCGGAATCTACATTTGCTTCCGTGTTACGACACCCATTCGAAATGCGAATGCGAGTCCGCGATTAGAGCTTCATATTCGCCTCATTGTTGGTTGTCAGAATTCAAAACGCAGCGCGTAAGTGAATTCCATTCCTTCCGGATTTGTGAGAACGAGGCCGATCCTCACCCGCCCACGCACGAGGATCCGCTCAGAAACAAGATCCATGGATCTAATAGTACCTTCTTACTTGCGGAACCTCGCCTAGCCGGGTTTCTCGATGATGAAGTCTCGCCGTAATTTGTCCTTTAATCGCTGACGCGGTCCGTGAGGAAATGTTATGTTCCCCAGCAATACGCCCACTTTTGGAGTCGGCCCGATGCATCGTGCTCGAGATGATCCGCTTGATTGGTTGGTCCGTGATTATCGCTATCGCAAGCGCTGAAGTACCGCAATGTTTAAAGAAATACCAATGCTAGAACTAACTTTTCCATTGCACTATAACTCATCTCCGCCTTCTTGAGTGCTTTGCTCACAAAGTATACGGGGTTTGATCAATCCCTATCTCGTTAGTAGCATCGCACCGACCGCCCATCGCCTGCATAAGTACATGATCGCCTCTTCCCTTGTCGGTGCAACAAGTGTTGAAGCGAGCTGATGTCGCTTTTAGCCGAGTGAAGGCTACCGCCTCCGTAGTCCAAATTAAGTCACCCTTCTTATGCACTTCGAGTGTCTTGAAAGGGGAGCAATTTTTCACGACTTGATAGAACCTGCTTAGGCCGCCAACTTTCCATTGAGAGATTGGACCTCCTTCAACGCGCGTGGTGAGGGAAGATCGATGACCGCTTTTGTTTTTTCTCGGGCATGGTTTTATACCGTCAGTTCGATAAGGTATCCAAGGAACATGCCTTCGTGAGTCTCAAGGTACACTTTTTCGATTCACTTCATGTTGATCTCTCGTAGAGTTTTGAACGCTTCCTCAATGTCGCTGCACTAACTCACCTTCAAGATGGCTCTTTATGACTAGGTCATCAACATAGACCTCTAGATTGCGCCCACCGCCGAAGCATTATCTACTAACCGGTAGGTGGCGCCAGATTTTTCAAACCAAATGGCATTTTTGTAACAATAAACGCCTTGGCTTGTGGAAGGTCGTTTTTTCTCGCCTCTTTAGCCATCCGATTTGATGGTATCCTTTGTATGCATCGAGGAAACACTTTAATGGGTATCCGCACAAAGACTCTACTTTCCGCCTATCTCCGTAATGGATAGCGCCTTGCGGCATGCTTTGTTAAGGTCTCGTAGTCTCACACATACGCCACCGCCGTCGCTTTTTACCATGACCGGATTGAAAGCTACCATGGTAATAGACTTCCCGATGATCCCCGCGTCCCACAAGTTTGTGTACTCCGCCAGATTGCTTGCGCGCCCGGAGCTTGCCCGCTTCTTCAAGCGACATGAGTATCCTTGTCGGATTTTCACCTATGCTCATATGGAACGTGGTACCCGGCCATGTGTTTTGGCCCTATGCGAAGATGTCCAAGTTCTTTGTAGGAGCGCGACACACCGCTTGCCGTTGTCCGACAATGACCCTCCGATGGATATTTCCCGTCCGGTATTCGTGGTGAATCATGACCTTCGACGGAATTCGCCGCGCTGTTCTTCGATTTGCGCTGCTTCGCATGTAACCGTGTTACATTCTCTATGTGGGATAGTGGCGCTGAGAGTAACAATGCCTCCTTCCACTAGGAATTTAAGCATCCCATGCGCCGTTGATGGCACAAGCGCGATAGTCGATATCCCGGTCTCCGATAATGCCATTATATGGCGATGGAGATTTGATCACCATGAATTCCATCCAGCCGTCGCGGAATGTTGTTCCTTTCCGATGTCGACTAGTAGTCTTATTTGCCCCATTGGCCATATTTTTTCACCAGAAACCAACAACGCCGCGGCTGGGCCGGACTTAATCGATCACAGATTTCGGGCGCAGCCGCTTGAAGCAATGCTCATACATTATGTTTGCAGAGGCTCCACCGTCGACATACATGCGCGGATGTCGCGACTTCGCGCTATCTCTATGGTGAGTGGTTCCACCTCGCGTTGTCCGCAGCTAAGGTAGGGAAAGATTTTTTCCACGAGAAAAATCTTGCCGACCTTCCGCTTAGTGATTCACCGCCATGATTGTATCATGTAGATTGTGTCACCTTGTCTTTTGGTGTTTCCTTCTTGTGTCCACTTTTTGTCTATCCTTTCCTCTTGATGTTTTTGACCAAGTGGTCCAATCTACCTTCTTTAACCATCTTGTCGATGAGTTGTCGAGTTGGACGATTCGCTGGTGGTATGGCCCTTCCGCATGGTAATCACAAGATCCATTCCCAAAGGCGCCGATCTTCCGAGCGCGATTCATGCTGGTCTTGGAAAATTCGCACTTCGCTATGTAGTATTTTGGGGTTTTGTAAGCGTGGTGTATCTCGCTATTATCCCTCCCACCTCCCTCGTTGCGATAGCTCCTATTACGGTTACTACCCCGTCATTGGATTGTTTCCTGTGTTGTTCCCGTGACCGTAGTTCGAGTAGCTCTTTTGCTATCCGCCGCACCGCTTCTCCTCGACAAAGGACCGGAGCGTTTCATGTGTTCATCAAAGGTTTTAGGAATCTTGTCGCTCAACCTCTTGATGAGTTCGGATTGTTAATCCTGCTCATGAAACCGTAGATATTCAATACTTCGGGCATGCTTTAACTTGCATGCATTCGCCTTTGAAGCGCTCCATGAATACGCCAGACTCTCCTCGGCGCCGCTTACCTCGCAAGTTCGACAGATTTTAGCGACTTCTTCCTTTGAGTAAAGTTTAGCGAAACGCCTTTCTCAATTCCTCAAACCGCTGATGCTTCGCAGGAAGCTTGTCGAACCGCCCGCCGCTTCCCACTAATGCGGAGTTGAACATGTGGCACCACACGTGCCGCGCCAATTTTCAATTGTCGCGCCGACTCAAAAATTTTGAGGTGATCATCGTGGTCACCTGCTCCATCATAGGTCTTTACGCTACGGGCATGCGCCTTCTTTGCTTTCTAAAGTCACCGATGCGCCGAGTGAACGATCCACCTTTGGCGACGCCAAGGAGGGATATATCTTCATCCTCCCGGTCATCATATCTGCTTCGACTTCCAAAGGTCCAGCCACTATCCTCGTTGTCCGAGGAACTTTCGAGGATGAATTTTTCCTCTTCGCGCCATACCGACCGTCCTCCGAGTTTGTACCTGAGGGCTTTCACTGGGGAATAGTGTCGTCCCAACTGTCTTGATTCTCGCGGCTACCAAGTCTAGTATGGACATTGGTACGCTTTTCATCTTCATCATTCTCACTCGATGATGCGAGTGAGATGTCTCATCCTCCTCAACTCTTCTCCCGATCCGTTGAACACCGGGGTCACGGCTATCTCTCCCGCGCTTTTCTTTCTCGATGGCGCAGTTGAAAGTTTCAGATTCAGAATCGAAATTGAGTCGGGCTTTCAAGTTCCGACCGATCTCTTCTTCTCTTCCTCTTGCATGAGGCGCTTAATGTTTCGTAGTTCGGATACGAAACTTCGTGTTAGCTCTGTGCACCCCCGAGCAAGTATGTTTGTTTCTATCACTACATCCTTATTTCGGTCAAAAGGCCCGTGCCTTTGTCGGGCCGGGCTTAGCACCGACCGAAGGGAGTAGTAAAGACGCAAGCAGGGGTCTACTCCACTCGTGGTGGTCAGAAGTGGCTGGGTTGTTCCCGAGTGCGGTTCCACCATAGGGAAGATCAAGTCTTGGCCTCGATCCCTTATTTTTAGCAAATACCGGTTGTCCTGCAGGTCCGCTAGAGTTAGTCCACTTTGCGACTTCTTTCCCATAAGGTCCGATCGCGATCGCCGACACCGTGCTTTGTCATTCTAGTGTTGGTTCTAGTGTAGGTCCCACGGATGGCGCCACTTGTTGATACAAAAGTTGGGCGCCTCGGTTTGGAGCTCCTGCTCGCACTAATTGAGAATTGCCGCCGAGACCGCGCACTAAGAGACAAAAGACACCGTTAGGCTTATCGCGGATTGTCTCTCACGATTATCCTCCCAGCGTGAGAGTGAGTAATCGGTTTAGGTTTAAGGAGTTTTAGGTTATGAGATCGCACTTAAACGAGGGATATAATTCCTTTATATACGCACGAACTTTGTTGTTCCTGTTCCCCAACCTTCGCGATCCCGCCTAGGTCGGTTGGGAATGATTATCTTCTTATTTTAGAAGATATCGGATATCTATTCCGTGAATAGATTTGGCTTGGGCTTTTGGAGCCCAAACGCTTATTGATATTGCCCAAACTCGGTTTATGACCACCCGCACTATACGTCATCATCTTCATTTGTGAATAAGGAAACTAAATGGGGCATACTTTTATGTTGGGTCCTTGTAATAGAAATACGGGCAAATGTTGTAGGAATTTACGCTATAATTAGTGCTATTGTAATTACATCCTCACATGCTTTTGTGAGTATATTTATTAGTAGACTTTTATCGCTGGAACATATTAACATGGAAAGAAAGATATGACAAATGTGGTTAACTTGCTAAAAATAACAACCAAAAAACAGAAATATTATGACTAATATAATCCTATATAACTCAACTTTAATCCACCAAGATTAATCAACTTCAAACAAGTAATCTCAAAACTATTAATCAATGTCGCCTTTTCTCTACATCCATAATCTCAAAAGTTTGTATCCGCTTTTACAATTCGCAATGTCAAATCCCAAACAGCCTTCAAATTGTCATAAACAGAAGTCATAGAATCCTAATCATCCCCTACCACAGCTCATAAAAATACAGTAACATAACACCTCATATAATCAACTTACGACAAAACCAATTCTGCATAAATATATAAACAAATCTGAACATATTGTGTAAATAAATACAGGGCACCTAAGGCTAAAATGTCAAACAATATGGTCTTTTTTTGTTATACGTATACACAACTAATGATTACCACGTGAATCAGAAAAAACACATCCAAACATTATTTGATATCGTGGGCTTCACTATAGTAAACCATCTCATTTAACCAATTAACCAGCTTCACGTCAAAAGACACATATGGTATTTCATAATTCCGGTAACTGTTGTTTCATACACACATCTAAACACTCCCTAATTCAAAACTTTTGTCCAAAAAAACAGTTACCGGTGACAATCTAAAAACTAACTTTTTTACAATGTTTAACAGAGACTAATAAAACCCAAAAAAATGCAACTCGTATAATACCTGTAGATGGTGGTTGAATGTGTCGGTTATGTTTTGCATTTTCCGGCCCATCGCACATTTGATGAATCGAACCGAAACAAAAAATCAAAACCGAGAGTGAAACTCATGTACAATCTGAGAACGAAATAGATGTCAAACTTAATGCTAGGGTTACTCAACATTGATTATAACTTTAACCTGATTTCAAGGTCTCAATTTAGGTCAGCTTGTGTAGCTGCATTTACCGGTGTAGATGACGGTTGAAGGTGGTGGTGGTGAGGAGATGACGGTTGAAGATAGTAGTGGTGAGTGTGATGACGGTTGAAGGTGCATGGTTGTACACGCAGTTAATTTTTATTGGTTTCTTTATCTTAATTTAGAATGGGACCCACAACAAAATGCATTATATAATATAAGTATAGATATAGATGGAAATGCCGCGCTTTATGACTCATGTAAGTTACTACTACGATTAATTTTCATAGTTTCGCTATGGGCACCGATAAAACGATTGTTGGAATCACTCCTAAACCATAATTCAAGCGCTAGTATTTCATATGTAATAGTTAGCTTTATTATGGCCTTTATGTTTGTTATTAGGTTAAGCTTATGTAGAAGGCCCATGAGCTTAGGCCCAAGCCCATTAAAGAAAGGATGGAAACTAGAGAGTGTTGCCCTAGCTCCTCCTATATATATTGTAATACCTTCATTGAGGGTTGGTTGTTCAAGTTTTCTCTCTTTCACATACATTACGCCTAACCGCCTCTTAGTTTATATGTGTGTGTTAGATCTTGTTCAATCGCCTCTATCTTTCTTATAAGCTTGTGTTTGTAAAACTAGTGACCCAACAAGGGTATCAATCGCCACTAGTTGGGTGAATCGCTTTGTTTTTGAAGGGTTTTGGTCCCACGCGAAACTAACGAGTGATACTTTGGTTATCTTAAAACACGCTTTTTACACTTTTAATCCAAGATTCTTGTACTTTCAATGTTTTGAGGTGTTAAAATAACTGTTTTTGGCAAAAGTTTCAAACTTTACGCGCGGATATACGCTTTTAAGCTTGGTTTTTAACGAGGGTTTCATTCACGCCTAACTGCTTTAGAGGCTTTGGTTCATCAAGATTCACACTTTGTGTGTCTTTTGGTACTATTGAAGCTATTTTATCACACAAAACGGGTTTAGAAACACATTTGGACAAAATCAAAATTTTGAGCATTTCTACGCCGTATCAAAACCCTAAAATTACGCGTAAGTGCTACCTTGGTTCGATCTTCATTTTCTGGTTTATTCCGTTTTCCGACTTGGATAAGTCCGAAAATACGTCGACTTTGGATATCTTTTGCACCGTAATAGTGTAAAGATCATTTGGCAAAAACCCTAAAATTACGCATAAGCAATCCACGCCAGAAGATTTTCACTTACGCCAAAACCTAGGTCTCACGATAAGAAAATCCTTTCACGCCTAACTTTTGTCTACGACAACTTTAGTGCTTTTATCCTACTTACGTAGAACTAAATCCCACGCCAGAACTCCTTATTGTTACGCCAGAACTTTGGTGTTTTTACGATAAGTGCTATTTGGTTCTTGTCTTTTCTACGCCTAAGAACACTTCATCAACAAAGGTTCATTCGACTACAAAGATCCATTTTACCAACACAAGTTTTTAACATGTCCCAACCACCATACTCTAACTATTTCCTTTACACTTATCCTCAACGACAACAACAACTAAGTCCACAACATCAACAATGGAATCAACAACAAGCTATTTATCAACAACAATTTAATCAACAACATACTCCACAACTTGGTGCAATTCCCCACCACAAATGGTTCAACCACCGCCAAGTCTTCAAGTTCAACCCACACAAATGATTTCAATCAACATCCATCAAGAAACACTATGAAGGAATCCACTTGGTTTGCAAAGATGTGTGAAGCTTTAAGCACCAACAATCAATTCATGAAGTCGATCACTTGATAGACCTCCAATGCTCACTCCAGAAACTACGATCAATGGGTGATAAGGTTCTTTAGGTTTTGTGATCTAAAGAAGCTACATGGAAAGTTCTTAAAGAAGGTTATCTTGAAGGTCCATTCGAGATGCCTACCGTCATTGTACCCGGAGATCCTACTATTCCACCAAGAGATGAACAAACCAACATTGCTATCATATGCACTTGAATCCTCAAGAACTTCTACACTATGAAGTCGATGAACTTGCAATGGAATATATCCTCTTAGGATTACCAAACCCAATTCTTCGAGTGTTGATGCTCAAAAGACCGCATAAAAATGTGGGATCATATTCGCCTTCTTATGGAAGGATCGGTACTCAATCGAGGATTTGAATCCAAAATTTACTTGGCTTATGAACACTTCATGATTGAACCCGAGAGACACTAGAATCCTATCATCATCGATTTTCGACATCATCAATGATTTGATAAACACAACATCATCATGCCAAGAATTGCGCTAATACTAAGTTCCCGAGTAGTCTTGGTCCCGAATGGGAGAAGTATGTTATTTTTCTCCGCTGCTTAAGAATATGCATCATTCTACCAATGGATTGTTGTACGATTACTGAAGCCTCATGAAAAGGAAGTTGATCGAAAGGATTCTTCGTGCTCAAATTGCTCCACCCACACATCCGGACAATCAACAACTTGCCTTATATGCTCAACAAAGTTATCCTCCTCAACAAAGAACTCAACCTACTTCTTCAAACACACCAAACGATCAATCACAACAACCTCAACAAAATCAATTGGTTCCTTACAACAACAACAATGATCAAGCACTTCACAAAAACTAATGAGGAACTCGATCCATTCAAGCATTGCAACAAGGATTTGTTATGATTGCTAATGCTTTTAGCCATTATACAAACAAATCCAACAATCGATTCGCTCTCATCCAATACACGGAATCAAGCTATTGTGAACAATGGACGAGTTGAAGTTCGTAATCGTGGTTATGGTCATCGAATGGGAGGTGGTCAAGGGTTTAATGCTATGGTAGGAATAACAATGAGCTCAAGTGGTGGAACAGGAAATGCTCGTAATGGGTTGAATGGTCTTCGATGCTACAACCGCAATGACAAGGGACACTGCTAATGCATGCCCAAAGCCAAGGACTAGGGGCAAGCTTACTTCAAAGAGGCTTTTCTTTGGCTCTTAAGGATGAAGTCAGTGGATCTCTTACAAACAAAGAATGAGCTTTATGGCGATGCGGACTCGATGATGATATGGAGGACTTGGCAGCCAATGCACCAAGTTATGTTGATGGCTAATATGCAAGAGTTACATGAGTGAAACAGCCCAAGATGACATCGATGGCTTGTCTCGTGCACCCAACAAACCATCATCATATCTCGAACTAATATCTCGCCAATATCCGAATCCGCACGGATCGATCGCTCAAAATGAGTCATCTACATCTCGCCGATAATTTTCGTTAATCTCGTAGTTACATTTGACGATCAAGATGACCTTATGGTTTCCTTTGATAATCAAATTGACTCGTGGTTGTACTTCGAGGATCTAAAGAATGATCATGCCGTGACTCACGTTGAACAAGATGAACTATTGCCTCATCCGGATTTTGCTCGCTAATTCAAGACCATCAAATCAAAATGGAGGAATGTTATGCATTAAATAAGGACTTAAAAGCAAAATGCATCGTTAACCAAGGATTTTGAATGCTTACAAATGCAACTCAACTTTTTCAAAACTCAAGAAAACCGTGAAAAAGGTTTTGAAGCCGCTTTGCTAAATCTCATCAAAACGAAAATATTTAGAGAGACAGACAATGATCTAGCCGCTCAAGAATGCTTTGTTGTCTCAATTAGAACAATCAAACATGAACATAAAAGGCAATTTAACGCTCTCACCTTGGAAAATCAAAAATCTAAGGCCGAGTTGTTAAATTGTCAAAAACAGCCTCAAAGATACAAAAGCATTCAACGAATCGGTAGATGACCTTCAAGAAATTATTGGCTTGCAAAACAAAATTAAAGAGTTTAAAATTGTTGTTTACAAACATGGTAAATCAAGAATTTATTGAAAAGTTTACTTTAAAACCCAATCCAAAAGGATATGGACCAAATCTAATCGACATAAACCAAAGCTTTCACTAAAACATTCAAACCAACCTCAAGTTTCCAAAGGCGTAATATAAAATTAATGATATTGTTATGAGTGTTGTTGAATATCATCGCCAAGAGGAATTAGATGCGTAAGACGAGAGTCGATCAAAATTAAAAATGTTGTTTACAACAAACCTTTTAATTATTCAAAACGCGTCACTTTGTCACACCAACGGATTCTACTAACACACCACGGGTTATCATCAAAACACCGAGTCTTCTAATGTGAATCCCAAAATGACTATGCACAAATTTATGGTCCTTACCTTCAATCAGTGAAGTAAACTCACAACCCGAAAATCGCAAAATTCTTAGATATTTTGATATTTTCATGGTCGACCTCAAAACTTTAGAACATGAGATAGAACATCATTCCGAAATCAAAGTTCAACACTTTCAATCGCCTTTAGCGAGAACAAAGAGACATTTTTCGTAAAAATCTTTACCAAATGTTAAAAATTTGAAAAGTTGTGCATTAGCTCGGGAAAAGGATTTTCATAAGGAACTTGGAGTGATGAAGGTCGCTTTGAGAAAATCAAACATCTATTTCTAATACTAAACGCAAAAGAAAATGTTGAGAAAAGATGTTGATCGACTCTTGAAGATGTTATCCGTGGCCGATATCCATAATGTTGTGTTATTCTATTCTTTGCCACATGCATCTCGATTATATCTCTCACGATAATGTTGAAACTGCTAAATCATGAGAATACCGATAATGTGCTTCGATCGAGTCTTTAAAAGCTGAAATAAACAATTACTCAACGAACTTTACAATGCAAAACGTCGCCTTCATTGGTGTGAAAAGATATTCACAATCATCAACTTAGTTTTCAAAAGAAAATCGCCAATTGAGTGCAAAATCTTCTTATCCTAAAATTGAGCAACTGATGATCAAAACGTGTCTTTGAAAAGTCAAATCTCAAAATATGAACAAGAACTTGTAAAGTTAAACAGAATATGGTATCATATTTGATTTACTCAATAAAACTCGACATGAAGCATCAAACGAACTTGATCACTATCTTGCTCACACTAGAGATGTCATGAATTTTGTCGGTAATATTCGGTCCGAAAATCAAGATTTGATTCACACTATCTCTAAGCTAAGAGAAATGTTAGAAAGTATGAACAACTTCCGCCAACCATCATTAAGAGATTAACACCAACACACTTAGTAATCGTGCACCTAGAATCCCCACCGCCAAATCACAAGTTGCTAACGTGCTTCCTTCTCATCAAACATGAATAGTTGCGCCTTTTCCAAACGTCCGCACTTCACAAACCTTAGGAGCACTCAATCGAAGAATAGGAAGTTGCAACCTAAGAAAAGATCAATAAGGAATGCTAAAGTAGAAGAACACCCTAGGACCATGAATAAGACTCACGTTGCTTCCACTATAGATATTGCGTCTGCAAATGTAATAGCAATAGTGATGTAACGAATGCTAAACCTTTAAGCACTTTTGATATTCACCGATGCACCTTGTGTTATTTGTCGAAAAGTATGAATTTCGATTGTCATGACAAATGTGTTGCTAAAGCTATAATCTCTCGTTACGGAATCCTAAGAATCGGAATACCTCTAGGCCCACTAATCATTCTAAGTCCGTGCTTGGTAGACCGCCTTCTTTAGATTCTAAGGCAACCATTGCTTTCACAAGTAGCTCCCAGCCACCTCCTAAGAATGTAGTACCACCTAGTGCATTCACTAAGACAAAAGCAAAGAGTAGTTATAGATGGCGTAAATGGATATATAACACAATAGGATTTAAATGGATGCCTAAAGTCATTAATGTGTGCATGTCTCATATACCGCCTTTAACCTCTAACATTTCGTGTTCCACATCTACTTCTATTCCATCCGTGTCGCCTGTGTAATGCAGTGATACAGATCATTCTCTCGATTGTTGATAGCGGATGTTCCCAACACATGATGACAGTAACCTTAAACCGTTATCAAACTTTATTGCAAAGTTCATTGGCACCGCTGATTCGGGAACCATCACTTCGCAGCCTATCATGGGCTACGGAGATTATGTCAATGGGAACATCGAAATCGCCAGGGTTTACAATGTGGAAGGCCCTCGGTCATAACTGCTTTCGTGAGGTCAATTTTGTGATGGAGATTTGAGGTTGCTTTCCGGGAGAAAACTTGTTTCATTCGTGATCTACAAGGAAATGACCTTATGTCCGCTCGCTGTAATTCTAGTCTCTACACTATCTCTATGCAAGACATGGTTGCTTCATCTCCCATCCGCTTACTTTCAAAGGAAACATCAACAAAATCTCGCTATGGCACCATCGCCTCACATCTAAACTTTCAAACCATCACCAACCTTGCTCGACACAAACTAGTCAAGGTCTCCCATGATTCCGATATTCAAAAGATCACCTTGCTCACCGTGAACAAGGGAAAAGCACTCGTGCTCATTTTCCTTCAAAGGTGGAACACAGCCTCAAGATGTGCTACATCTTCTTCACATGGATTTGTGTGGCCCGGCGCTGCAAACGATCAATGGCAAATGCTACATCTTAGTAATTGTTGATGACTACTCACGATGGACTTGGGTCTACTTTCTTCGTAGCAAAGACCAAGCTCCACAAATGATCATCACCTTTCTCACAAAATATGTGTTCAGCCCGCAACACCGTCGTGTTAATTCAAATGCATAAAGGAACCGAATTTGTTAACCAAACCCTTCACAATTTTATGAGAGTGGAATTCAAAGATCAAACATCTATTGCACGACACCGAACAAAACGGAGTTGTTGAAAGACGAAACCGAACGTTAGTGGAAGCCGCAAGAACAATGTTAATCAATGCTAAACTTCCAGACACTTGTGGGCGTAGGTCGATTCATCGATGCTACACTCAAACCGCTCTATGATCACAAAACACCACAACAAAACACCTTTCGAGCTTGTCCACAACCATAAACCGAATCTCAAACACTTTCATGTATTTGGATCCTTTGCTATCCGAATAATGATCGTGATGATTTTGGAAACTCAAAGCAAAGCCGATATTGAGTCTTTATTGATATTGTGAGAATTTAAAGGTTACCGGATCCGAATCGTCAGACAAAACAAGTGATGGAAACGATTCATGCTCATTTTGATGAACTCACGAAATGGCTTCGAGTACAATAGCTAGAACCCGGCCACAACCGCTTAAACTTCCCCAACCCCATCATCACCGAACAAAGCCCCGCCTAACTCACAACAAATGGAAAGGTTATTTGCTCCTCGCTTAGTGACGATATTGATGAACGTGCCCTGTGTATCCGCAAGCTCACCGCACAACCCGATAATATTCCTATACCGATACACCTACTACAACAACTACGGTTGAAGAAGCACCACCACCAGCTGACTCCAACACAACAAGAGAACAAACCGCTTCCAACAATGATGAACCGCCGATGATGTTCAATGAAGTACCCCACCCGTAGATTTTGATCCAAATGCTTCTTCAACCCGCTTGTTAATGAGATCGCTGCACCGATGTCGAGGAATCTTCAACAAACCATTTGAATCCTCGTAACTGCACAATGTATACCAACATCAACCTCTACACATAGATGGACAAAAGATCATCCTCTCGAAAATATTATTGGCAACCCGAATCAACCAGCTTGTTACGAGACAACGCCTTCACACATGATGGTGAACATTGCATTTATGCACTCACCGCTCGCTAACTGAGCCTAAAACATTAAATACGCAATGACAAAAGACAACCGGATTGAATCCATGCAAGAAGAACTCAACCAATTCAAACGCCTTGAAGTATGGAATCGTTGAAAGACCAACAGGGTCTACGCTATTGGTCTAAAATGGATTTGGAAAACAAATTGATGTCAAGGAACGTTATCCAAACAAGTCACGCCTAGTTGCTAAGGGTTATCGCCGTGAAAAGGAATAGACTTTGAAGAATCTTTTGCTCCGCTGTTCGCCTTGAGGTCGCTCGATATTTCTCGCTCATGCTCATATGAATATGACCGCCTTTCAAATGGATGTCAAAACCGCTTTCAATGGACAACCGAAAGAAACGGTTTATGTCACCAACCCGACGGATTCGTTAATCCGAGTGCCCAACCATATCTACAAACCGAACAAAGCTCTTTATGGACTCAAACAAGCCCCTGCATGGTACGATAAACTATCATCTTTCCACATTGCTAATAATTTCACCAAAGGCTCGGTTGACCCAACTCTTTTATACAATATCACGGGCACATATCTTAATTGTTCAAATTTACGTGATGACATCATTTTGGGTCACACATAAAAGTTTTCAACCGCTTTTGCAAAACTAATGAAGAAAAATTTTGAAATGTCCATGATGGGTGAACTTACGCTCTTTCTAGGACCGCAAGTTCATCAATCACCCCATGGTATTTTCCCGAGTCACCCAAATATGCCCTTGAATTGTTAAATAAATTTGGAATGACAACTCGTGACACTTATGCCACACCAATGGCTCATACCAAGAAGCAAGATGTCGATTTACATGGAAATTAGTCGACCCTACCAAATACCAAAGTATTATTGGTCTCTCATGTATCTAACAACTAGCAGACTGATATTGTCTTTGCCGCTTATCTATGCTCCCGCTATCGTC
Organism: Chrysanthemum lavandulifolium; assembly: GCA_022545495.1. Classification (NCBI taxonomy): domain Eukaryota; kingdom Viridiplantae; phylum Streptophyta; class Magnoliopsida; order Asterales; family Asteraceae; genus Chrysanthemum; species Chrysanthemum lavandulifolium. The sequence goes on along the minus strand of CM040245.1, from coordinate 231,473,168 downwards.
ATGACCAATCGAAACCCACCTCTCGAGGCCAAAAGAATCCTCCAATACATCAAGGGAACCATTAATTTGGGATCCGCATCCGGCGGATTCTGTTTTGAACTAATCGCCAGATGCCGATCACGCAGGATGCTTAGACTCAAGGAAAAGTACTTGTGAGCTCTACAATTTCTGATAAACCGTGTCTTGGCAATCAAAGAAGCAGTGATTGTACATCGCCATCAACCGGCGTAATATGTAGCCATGTCCGCTGTTGTGCTCAAGTCATCCGATGAGAACACAACTCAAAGACTATGGTTACGATTTGATGTAATCCCGATGTATCATGACAATCGGAGTGTTATTGTGATCTCGCAACTCGCTCAAGACTCAAATCAAAGCACATCGATCTATGCTATCATTTCATCAAGGACCACGTGGAACAGGTACCGTTGAATTATACTTTGTGGGTACATAATACCAATTGGCGATCTTCTCACCAAAGCCTTGCCTCCCGCTAGGTTTAATGAGTTGGTCCACCGATTGGTATGAGGTGTTTGACTCAAGAGGAATTGATGACCTCTAAAACAGCCTTAAAACCCTCACAAACACCAAAACATCCTTTGTAAATAAATTTTTCAAAAACAAAATACAAAAATATAAAATCTTATAAAACAACAAAATATTCTTCTAATCTATAATCTTTCAACATGGCAAGTATTTTTTCCTTCAACACTATAATCTTTCAAAATTCAAGATTTTTACGATCAAGTGTTGAGGGGGAGAAAATTTTCACTTAACTGCTTCAAAACATCCGTACTTGCATGTTATCATATCCCGCTGGTTATTTTATCAATGGTGGTAAATTTTCTCGTTCAATGACACCCTGACTAAAATTAATAACCTTTCATTATTTTCTAGAGTCGAGGGGAGTGTCACAAGTTTCTTTCCAAAAACTTTGTTTGGTAACCAAAATGGAAGTTAAATGGCTTTGTTTGAAAAAAGGAAAATGTGGAGGACTAAACTATCAAAATGTTAAAGTCATTTTAATAAAATACTCCACCTAACTTTAACCTTTCACATTTATTACTCTCATCTATATATCATCCACGATCCAAAATCGCTTAACAAACCGTGCTTTCGATCATCAATTTGTAAGTGTTTATACATTCTTTGCAACAATCTAAACATGGGTTTTGAATCGCTTTTCAAACCAACGGTTAGATTTGGCGCCTAGAAGGGTTTGTGTGTTCTACGCGTAAGTATGAACACATGATCAAATGTGTGTGTTTATGAGTGAAAGGATAGTGCCAAATTGTTTTATTACATCAATGAATACATTTTCATCGCTTAAACATACCCGTAAACACGAATTGATTGATTTTCAAAATTAGGTTTATAAGTTAAATTGGGTTTTTTCAAATGAGAATGTTTTGGTGATAAAGATTGTTGTATGAGGTTGCTGGTCAAGTTGAATTGAGCATATTTAAACCCGTAAATCACCCGTAAACACTATGGAATCATTAATTGAAAATTAGGGTTCTAGTTCATACGAATTGGGTATTTTTGATTCATGGCTTATTTGATGTTAAAACTTGATAAACATACTCTACGCTCTTAGACCTCCCGTAAAACACATTAGTGCAAATACTATGGCTAAAATTTTACGCCATACCGTGAACTATTAGGCTTTAGCTTACGCATGGTTTTCACGCCAGAATCGCTTGATATGCTTTCATGTCATGATCCGTTATAGAATGAGTGTTAGTGTTAATATTGATCTTATGATGATGTTATTTCGTGCTTGCTACCGTAATACTCGTAATCAAGGTTATTGAAACTCTACGATAAGATTACCTTACGCTGTCATGTTATGCGTAAGAGAAATCCTACGCCGAACTACTACGCATAAGGTTCTACAATGGACCACGCCAGATCCCGTGAAGGATATGCGAACAAGGACTCTCACGATAAGGTCTACTTCACGAGTAAGCCTTACGCTGTAAGGTTTGAATACGCCTACGCATAAGCTCTACGCTTAAGGTCCCCCTTTCCTACGCGTAACTTTTCTTACGCGTAAGTTAGGATTGTAACACCCCCAAAATCAAAATGTGACAGCGGAAGACTAATTGGGGTATTACTTAGAGGATCATAGTCACAAGTTATAGAAAACGGCTCTAAAGAGACGTTTTAATAAAAAGTAGTTACCATTTCATAAATCTCAATGTTTAGAAACACAAAAAGGGAATACCATATGTTTTGAGGTTACACAAAAGATAATTTAAATATTTATGAAATGATAACTTTTATCGAAAACAACACCACTTCAAGTGTCCCACGACGTCCGCTCCACGCCTTCGTGAAATTCTAATTAGTACCGAGATGAACATGCTTAAAAGTCAACAAAAGTCGAGTGATATTCATAGGTTTAAATAATAAGTTGAACACAAGTAAGAGATGATAATTGCTTCAATACAATCACCATGAAAACATAGATTATTATTATGCGCTAAGCTCATGACACCAAACTAATCAGATACACCTAATTATCATGCGTAAGTAATAATATTGCCCTCGTGAGATGGAATTGCCAATTCCATAGTTAACCAAATATAGTGCGCCCGGTTATTTCCGATAACCGAGTCGGGTCGTTAATTCCCAAAGTACTATCCACAATATTCGCTCACTTAGCAAGTGATTAATGGTTCATGATGTGGGACTTATGGCGTGCAACTTAGGCTATAATAATAATGATCGATAAGCATACAGCTTAAGAAAAGACTTGTGTTCTAGTTTATAGCATGTATCTCCTCATGGGTTTGAAAGAAATAAGTAAAGGCGAGGCTATGAACTCACCTTAGCAAATGGTATCCGAGTAGTGTAAGATCAAGTAGTATGAGCACAAAGTACCGTCACGCGACCTATAATTAGCATGGCAAGTCTTAGTTCATTGCTTTTATTCGTGACTTAGTGTATTTAAAACGATGGAAGCATTCTCGAGAGTTTGTGTTTAATAATGCTTATGTGGCAACGGTTAAGTTTAAATAAATTTTTATAAGTCTTTGGCTCTTAGAAAAGTGTATGGAATAGTTTACGAAACATTCGTATAAGAGTTGGCTCGAGTATTTTTATTAAAGCGGAAATAATTATGAATCAACTTATATTTATTGGATTTTGTTTAGTTCGAAAAGTATATATATATATGTACCATATATATTTTATCTAAGTTGCGAGAAAATATTATATTTAGAAAAGTATTATATTTTTCTAGTTTATACAAAAGTGGTTGTCAAAATAGAAATATGTACAAATTTTATTTATGTGACGAAGACTTGTAGAAAATATAAGTTTATTATCTTTAGAAGTCTTAGGATAAGAAGCGTTATGTAGATCTTGAGGGTCCAAAGTTGTAAAGGTTTATATAAGTTTCATATTTATAAGTATTTTAAGAAGATGTGTTAAATGGTTCAAAGTAGAGGTTGAAATAGTATTAGTTTACAAAGGTCTTGAGATCTTGAGTAGTTTGAGAAAAGGTGAAGTTTGGGGACTAGTTGTGCCAAGTTCCGAAAGTTACAAGTATAATACCAAAAGAAAAGGGTAATCTGCATGAAGGCGCTTCAACTCACAACTCCCATTTGATTTTCCACGCCCCACCAACCGAGCCAAAGGTCCTCTTGTGTTAGATCTGCAGCGTGGCTTTATTTAATGGGTATTCCACTGCTTATACTTGCTATATATTTCTTCTCGGAGCTATGTTCGAAAGTTTTTGCATGCAAGGCATGACTTTATGTTGCTTCTCCAAGGTTGTTTTTCAACCCCAAGTTTTCAAGTAAGTCATGAATATAGTTAAGCATTTGACGAGTCGTTGATGCCGTGAGAACCAAAAGACTTTGCTTCGCTTCGATGTTCATTGACAAGACTCGATATGAGTTTTAAACCAAAGAAGTTCAAGTCGAGCTAGTGAGATTCTCATCTAGCTTATTTTCTAGTGAATCGAGTACTTGTTACTAACAAGCTCTCGTATGGTATAATGGGTCTTGGTTCATGAGTTGAGCTTCCAAGGTTACTAAACTTGTGTTGAAACCGAATAAACCAAGATGATTATTTTATAGTTTAGCATGCATGTTTTATTTTAAAGAGGTACCACATAAGCTTAAATAGCCCATGATGAGGATGTCAAGTTTATAAGCATCGAGTTTACGTAAAGTTTATGTCATTGTTTATGTTTAAAGATTGTATGCTAAACAAATCATAGATGTATGAAATGGGTTGGTTTCAAAATATAGTTGGTTTGTCAACGAGCTAGTTGCAATAAGGTCGTGTATAAGTGCCGAAGAATGCATCGATATGTTAGCAAATACTTAAGAAATCATGTCGCTCTATATACGAAGAAAAGAAAAAGAGGAAAGAACTTACGACACCAAGAATGGTGGTGGAGAGTATGTGTAGGCGAGTATGGTAACCAAAAGAACCCGATATGTTTTCCAAAGTAACCCGACTATCTCGCTTCTAAACCCTTATGCTCGTTACCTTAGTTTTTCCTTTGAGTGTTTGGGAGTTTTAATGAGGGTGTGGAAAGGTAGGAGTGTCGACTTGAGCTAGAGCCAACCAAGGGAAAACCAACTTCAAATTGTTATACCTTGCATACACTTAGAGGTTTTGAATGAAATCTTTGTAAGTGAAATGTGGAATGAGCTAAGGCTCGTTGGTTTTAAGAAGCAAAGGGGAGAAAGTCTTTTGGTTAATGACCAAAGGTTATTGTAGACCTAGATACATGCAAAGTTGATTCTTCTACTACCTAGGAGGTATCTAAATAACAAGCAAATGGTTTGGTTCTTTCTTGGTGGTATACGGCTGATGCAAGGACAAGAAGAGATGAAGTGAGTTGGTGCATGGGAAACATGCTTCCCATAAGTCAACTATTCTAGATACATGTTGTACATTGGGTTTATTTCTTAAATTATGTTCCAAGTCATTTCATTTGCATGGTTTTGGAAGAGATGGGAGCACTTGTGGGTATTCGTTACAAGAAAAGAAAAAAAGAAGGGACCTCAAATTCTCATTATGTATATCGTGTCCCATTTGAGCTTAAATGTGAGTCACGTGTCCCGGCTTGAGGTTTTTGACCAACGATAATATATAATTTAGTATGTTTTTATAAAGGTAACTAAAAATATAAAAGTAAAATATTAATTCCAACTTGTAGAAATATTTATTTGACTTTAGCCATAATTATTTTAGTGTCGGTACGCATATGCTCAGAAGACAAGAAAATTTCTCAGAGACTCGATTTCGCTTATCAAGAAATATCGGCATGATTAGATGAGACTACTCGAGTTGCATAAATTTTTATGCAATAAAATGAAGCGTACATGCTAAAATGCTCAAATAAGTTTTGATAAACAATCTAGTTTATTAATAATGAAGATTGATGATAGTGAAATTTTACAGTGGTTACAAGACTAACCCTTAAGAGAATTCCGTCCATGGAATTTTAGTTTACATGGTTGTCGGAGTCGAATTTGCAAAGAGATGCGGGTACTTTACACGCATGGTGTCTTCAAGGCCCCACGGTACTCCGTCCTCTCTCTTGAGTTCCATCTAACTTTGACGATAGGGATGCGACTTTTCTTAAGTCGCTTGACTTCCTATCCATGATTTCAATTGGTTCTTCGACAAAGTTGAGCTTGTCGTCGAGTTTAATCTCTTTAGTGAGACGACAAGAGATTCATCCGACAAGCATTTCTTCGATTCGAGACGTGAAGGTAGGATGAACTCTACTAAGTTCTTCCGGAGATCAAGTTTGTAAGCAACCGGCCGATTCTTTCGAGAATCTTGAAAGGCCAATGTATCGAGGGTGTAACTTTCCTCGCTTTCCGAATCGAACTTTTCCTTTCCAAGGTGATACTTTCAACATGACTCGATCACCAACTTGAAATTCCATGGGTTTCCTTCTAACATCAACAGAACTTTTGTCGATCTCTAGCGCCTTGAAGTCGCTTGACGAATTTGTACAATCTTTTCGGTTGTTTCTTGGACAAGCTCAGTCCAGTGAGTTGGGCATCTCCAACCTCGCCCAAAGAAACAGTGATCAACACTTTCACCATAAAGTGCCTCGAATGGGGCGCTTTGATGCTAGCGTGGTAACTATTGTTGTAAGAGAATTCGCCAACGGTAAGTGTTTATCCCAACCTTTCCAAAGTCGATCACGCAAGCTCGTAGCATGTCTTCCAAGGTTTGATAGTCCTTTCGCTTGGCCATCGGTTTGAGGGTATATGTACTCATATCCAAACGAGTACCTAAAGCCTTTGAAGAGATTTCCGTATGTGAAGTAAAACGACCGTCACGATCGAAATGATGGAAATTGGTACCCATGACGGATACAATTTCCTTCGTATAGTTGAGCAAGGGTTTTCATTTTATCATTTTCCTTGATGGGAAGGAAATGAGCGGATTTGGTAAGGCGATCAATGATGACCCAAATGGTGTCGTAACTCTAGCAGCCTTTGGTAGTTTGGTTATGAAATCCATAGTGATTCTTTCCCATTTCCAAACCGGAAGTTCAGTTGAGTTAACAATCCCAAGGTTTTGACATTCGGCTTGACTCGAGAACAGTGAGACATTTCCCAACGACGTTGTAATTTCATTTTCATGTTTGGCCACCAATAAAGCTTCTTGAGATCTTGGTACATTTTGTCGGATCCCGGTGAATGGAATATTTAGACTTGTGAGACTCATGCATAATGAGTTCTCGTATTCTCCATAAAGTGGTATCCAACTTCTATCGCCAAAACATAAGGTTCCATCCGATCTTTGTGCAAAACCGCTCGCTTTCCCAAGATTCCAAAGATTCTTTCGTGGGACGGTTTTCGTGTTCGAGAGCTTCACTTGAGCTTCAAGGATTTTTGATGGAAGGGTGACTTAATTGTCATTCCCAAAGATCTTACTCAAGAGGTTTAGGTCGATCCTTTCGACTAAGAGCATCACCACTACATTTGCTTTTCCGTGGTGATAACGGATTTCACAAATGTAATCACTAAGCAATTCTAGCCATCGGCGTTGTCGCATGTTCAACTCCTTTGATCGAGAAGGTGTTGGAGACTTTTATGGTCGGTAAACACCGTACACTTGGTTCCATATAGGTAATGTCTCCATATTTGAGAGCGAAACCACGGCTCCCAATTCCAAGTCATGAGTAGTGTAGTTCTTTCGTGAGTTTTGAGTTGTCGCAAGCATAAGCAATCACCTTGTTTCTTTGCATCAATACCGCACCTAACCCTAGGTGTGATGCATCACAAGAGACCACAAAATCTTCCACTCCATCGGTAAGGCTAAGATAGGGCTTCACAAAGCTTTTGTTTCAAAAGTTGAAAGGCTAACTCTTGTTCCTCACCCTGTGCAAAATTTTTCTTTTTCTAGGTTAACTCTAGAGGTTTAGCGATTTTCGAGAATTCGATAAATCTCGATAATAACCCGCAAGACCCAAAATTGGCGATTTCGTAGGGAGTAGTAGGATGACCAATCTTTGACACTTCGATTTTGAAGGATCAACATGAAGACCATTAATATCTATCACGTGACCAAGGAATTGAACTTTTGAATCCGTAAGTCGACTTTGAAAACTTAGCATACGCTTCTTCTTCTTGAGTAGCTCTAAAATGGCTTTCAAGTGTTCCGATGCTCTTCCTTGTCATGGGAGTAAATGAGAATGTCATCAATGAACACAATCACAAATTTGTCCAAGTATGGTTTACACACTCGTTCATTAGGTCCATAAATACCGCCAAAGGCTTTGTCAAACCAAATGGCATTACTTGAACTCATAGTGGCCATATCGTGTTCGAAAGCGCTTTTGAATATCTTCTTCTAACTCTCGCCAGGATATCCGTATCTCGATCAATCTTGAGTAGACGCCAACCCTTGCGCTGGTCAAACAAGTCATCAATTCTAGGCAATGGATATCGGTTCTTCACCGTTAGCTTGTTCACCACGGTAATCGATACACGCACGGAAAGATCCGTCCTTCTTTTTGACAAATAAGACCGAGCTCCCCAAGGCGAAGAACTCGGTCGAATGAATCCTTTTTCGACAATTTGAAGTTGGTCGGACAATTTTGTAGTTCGAAGGTGCCAATCTATAAGGTGCTCAGGTTACGTGTGCCGCCCCGATTAGCTCAATTTGAAATTTACTTGTCGAATCGGAGGAAGACCAGCAAGTCTTCGTGAAATACTTCGAAAATCCCTAGCCACGGGACGCCTTTTAGTTGTTTCTCATCCGCTTTCTTCTCTCTCTACTTGTGCTAGAAAATGTGGCATCCTTTTTCTATGTACTTTGCGCTTTGACGACGAGATGATATTCAATCGGGTTTTACCACGATCACCCCGAATGATTAGAGTTTTGCCATCGAGAGGAAGGTGAACGACTTTCTCGTCACGATGATTCTTGCACGATTCTTGGATAGCCAATCCATGCCAATGACAAAGATCGGCTACCAAGTTGGATAGGCATAAGGTCTATATCGAACGGGTGGTTTGATAAAGATAGGTTGCAACCTCGAAGGATAGTGTTAGTTCCTACTATTTTTCCATCGGCTAGCTCTACTTCATATGTGGTATCTAGGACGGTTGGGGTGACTTTTAGTAAAGGTGCAAACTTAGAAGACACAAAGCTTTTGTCGGCTCCAAAATCAAATAACACCTTAGCTAAATGATGATTGAGTGAAACGCACTGTAACGACGTCCGGTTTTCTTGTGCATCTCCATCTCCCAGCACATAAGCTCTGCTCTAGCAGGTTATTGTTGGTATTGTTGTTGTTGTTGTTCTCGCACGCTTTGGGCACCTACTCTTGACATGCCCAAATTTCTCCACATCCAAAGCAAGTTATCCCCATGGGTTGGAGGTTACTTCCAAAGAGTGTGGCTTCGACAATCCTTGTGGGTATGGCCCACCTTGTTACACTTTCCACACTTAATAGTACAACGTCCCACATGATGTAGGTTGCATCGAGTGCACAAAGGGTGTGGTCCAAGATAGCCTCTTCCATTGGCGGTGTAGCGGCATAAGCCCTCACAACTTCTTGTCTACGGTTTTGTTGATTGTGGTGGTTGTTTTGGTTTTGGTGATATGGGTCAGATTGTTGTTTGTGTTGATTGTGATTATTGCGGCCTTGGTTGTTGTTGTTGCGTTATTGTTGTGAATGAAAGAGTTGTGGTTGAAGTTGTTTGAAGTGTTGCCTCGACGGTCATCAAACTTCCTTTTGTTGTCGTTATTGCCTTGCACGGATCCATGTTTCGTGACTTGATCCATGAGTTGGTAGGAAATCGTGATCACTTCTTCCACGGTTTTGGGTTTTGATGCAAGAATATTGCCCTCAATGCTTCGGGTAATCCCCAATGAGATTTTCCAAAGAACTTAACTTCATCAAGAATCATGGAAGGGCATAGAGCTTTCAATTTTGGAAACGCTTGAAGTAGGTTTTGAGATCATTGCCTTTAGTAGTCGATGATAGAATTCATCTTCAAGTTTCTTGATCTCGGTCCTGGACAAGATTGCTTCATCAACAATTGCTTTAGTTCGGTCCAAGTGGTTTTGTAGGCTTCTTCCATGCCAATAGGTTGGGCATGAGCCTTCCACCAAGACAATGCATCTTCTAGCAGAGTACCAGTAGCAAATTTCACCTTGCAATCTTCTGAGCAATCACTTAAAAGAAATACAGTTTCAGATCTTTCGATCCAATGAATAAGGCCAACTGCGCCTTCAGTTCCTTTGAAGAAAGTAGGTTTGCAATTCATGAACTCTTTGTATCCACATTTGCGATTTGCCACAGCTTCATTCTGGTTGGTTTGATTTGGAGCTTCATTTGCTCGAGCTGCCCAAAGCAGTCTTGCAAAGAAAAGCAAAGACCGATTTCATTAGTAACTAGCCTCCGAATTGCTTCGGGGTCATCTCGGGAGTTTCAAGAGAGTAGAGGTAGTTCTTGTTCTTGCCATTTTCTAAAGACATACACTCAAATTTTAGAATCATTCAACATAATTGTGAATTATTATAAAAAAAAATTTCATAATAGTCAAGATCATCACATTATATCAATAGAGTATAATCATCATAAGAAGAATCGTAATATGTCGTAACCACACAAGAGAATATATATATAAATGATCACTTCGATTCATACACTGATAAATAAGAAAGATCATCATACATGAGAATATCAAGAAATAACAACCATAGTGCCATATGTCTATCATCCATACATAGTGATACAAAACCATACAATGTCGCATAAATAGCTTGTTCGATAGTTTACAAAACATGCGAATACAAGGCCTTTATTAGTGCCACATGCGGCAGGCTAAGATACCAGAAAACTAAATAGATGAATCACCACTCTAGAGGCTGTCAGGTGTGCTCCTCAAACGGCGTCAGAGGTCATGGACTATCTCGCCACCACCATCCACCTCTCTATCTCGTGCCTCCAATCTCGCCCAAAGCAGAGAGCACGAGTCTCCATGATAGTCATCCTCTCGACCGCCGCCGACAACCCTCCAACATCTCGCCTCGCCCAAAGCCCTAATCTATCTCGACTCCATCCTCCTCTCTAACATCAGAATCGCCCACTAGCTCTCTCACTGGGAACCAATCCTCTCAAGCTCTCTCCATCGCATCCTCCCTTCGTGAGCTCTCCAACCTCATCTTCGTTCTCGATACGCACTAACGGAACCTCATCAACGAATGCCACAACATCCTCGAGCCGATCCTCAAATCGCAGAACTCGGCAGCTATCAATGGAATAGTATGATGAAGGGTTCTCCGAACCGAAGAGTCTCAAAGAAGAAGAAACCGATGCTCGCCAAGCTCCACAACGCTAGGTGCACCCTCCTCCGACCTCCATCGACTAATGAGTGGCATCATGTATGACCAACGCCTCAGCATCGACTCTCCCACGGGCTCTCGCCGTAAGTACCAAACATAGCCGGTAATATGGGTTCGATGTGTGGGTGAGACGGCTCTTCCCAAGAGATGTCACCGGCTCAGCAAAGGCCATCATGGGTGATGGTGCACGGATGAGGATGAAACCGTACAAGGGTGGTCCGTAAATGAATGTGGTAGTGGTGGTAGTGGTGAAATAGGTACGAGTGGTGGTGCGGTGTAGTTGATGGTGGAAAAGCAGGATGATGGTATGTCGATGGTGGAATAAAGTGATGGGTGCCTTTACTCGCTTCCGAGCAAGATGTATGGTAGCAGCACCTTCTTTCTAGAACGAATGGTCGGGCCAACGGCGCGGCTCGTAGGGTTTGAGAACCCTAGCTCGCCTTCGCCTTCGCGGATAGGCAATGGTGATGGACAAGAGATGTAAGATACGGAATCGGGGACGAGCGTGTCGACATAACATCGAGGGTGATAGCCACCGCGACTCCAAATATTTGTCATAAGTGAGGGACCAAAGACGGCAAACGCCGTATGGTCAAAGCAAGTGGGTGACTTCACCCTCCTCAAAGGGCTCGCCTCGAGGACATGGGTGTAACGAGAGCCGAGTAGAGTCGAAGACATAGCATCCTCCATCTCTTGTCGGATGTCGTCGATCGTAGTAGTAGCGACTACATAGTACCGTGAACAACCCAAAAGAAAATATGTACTCATAAGTAAATAAAGTCATGCAAGAAATAAGATTTAGTTAGTCGCGCATAATCGCCACGCAAATCTAAATGCCTAACCAAATGAAAGCTATCATCATAAGTTTGTCATGCAAAGTTTTACTAGTCATGTAGTATCTACTAAGTGAATCTCCTACATGTTATCGGTACGGTAGGCGCGAGGACGGAAGTGGTGGTGTAAAACGGTCCATTTGAAAACGTGGTTATAGTCCAATTTGTTTTGAAAATACAAGTTGGTTCTCTATAACCTAGGCTCGATGCCAATCAGTAACACCCCAAAATCACAATATGACAATGAAGACTATTTGGGGTATTACTTAGAGGATCATAGTCAAAGTTATAGAAAACGGCTCTAAAGAGACGCTTTAATAAAAAGTAGTTACCATTTCATAAATCTCAATGTTTAGAAACACAAAAGGGAATACCATATGTTTTGAGTTACACAAAAGATAGTTTAAATATTTATGAAATGATAACTTTAATTGAAAACAACACCACTTCAAGTGTCCCACGACGTCCGCCTCCACGCCTTCATGAAATTCTAATTAGTACCGAGATGAACATGCTTAAAAGTCAACAAAAGTTGAGTGATATTCATAGGTTTAAATAATAAGATGAACACAAGTAAGAGATGATAATTGCTTCAAATACAATCACCATGGAAAGCATAGATTATTATTATGCGCTAAGCTCATGACACCAAACTAATCGTGATACACCCACCATCGGGCGTAAGTAATAATATTGCCTCGAGATGGAATTGCCAATTCCATAGTTAACCAAATATAGTGCGCCCGTTATTTCCGATAACCGAGTCGGGTCGTTAATCCCATAGTACTATCCACAATATTCGCTCACTAGCAAGTGATTAATGGTTCATGATGTAAGGACTTATGGCAGTGCAACTTAGGCTATAATAATAATGATCGATAAGCATACAGCTTAAGAAAAGACTTGTGTTCTAGTTTATAGCATGTATCTCCCTCGGGTTTGAAAGAAATCAAGTAAGGCGAGGCTATGAACTCACCTTAGCAAATGGTATCCGAGTAGTGTAAGGTCAAGTAGTATGAGCACGGCACCGCCACGCGACCTATAATTAGCATGGCAAGTCTTAGTTTATTGTTTTATCCACGACTTAATGTATTGAAAACGATGGAAGCATTCTCTAGAGTTTGTGTTTAATAACGCTTATGTGGCAACGTTAAGTTTAAATAATTTTTGCTTATAAGTCTTTGGCTCTTAGAAAAGTGAATGGAATAGTTTACTAAACATTCAGATAAGAGTTGGCTCGAGTATATTTATTAAAGTGGAAATATTTATAAATCAACTTATATTTATTTGATTTAGTTTTGAGAAGTATATATATAAGTACAATATATATTTTATCTAAGTTATGGAAAATATTATATTTAGAAAAGTATAATATTTTCTAGTTTATACAAATGTGGTTGTCAAAATAGAAATATGTACCAATTTTATTTATGTGACGAAGACTTGTAGAATATATAAATTTATTATCTTTTAGAAGTTTTAGGATGGGAAGCGTTAAGTGTAGATCTTGGAGGGTCCAAAGTTGTAAAGGTTTATATAAGTTTCAAATTTTATAAGTATTTTAAGAAAATGTGTTAAATGGTTCAAAGTAGAGGGTTGAAATCGTAGATATCAATATTAGTGTACAAGGTTTATAAGAGATCTTGAGTAATATGAGAAAAGGTGCGAAGTTTGGGGACTAGTTTTGCCAAGTCCCGAAAGTTACAAGTATTACAAAAAAAAGAATGGGTAATCCGCCATGAGGCGCTTTCAACCCACAACCTTTTTGATTTTCCAGCGCTCCCACCAACCGAGCCAAAGGACCTTTTGTGTTAGGTTTTGTAGCGTTATACTATTTAAGGATCATGTTGATCGTTTATGTTCGATTTGCATTTCTTTCACAAGAGCTATGTTCGAAAGTTTTCATGCAATGCATGACTTCTCCAAGGTTGTTTTTCAACCCCAAGTTTGGTGATTTTTACAACAAACATGTTTGAAACTTATGCATGCAAGATACATTGCCTTTTTCTCATCTAGTTCGTTGGTTTTAAACAAAGATGTCGAGTGTACTAAGGTTACTAAACTTGTGTTGACAATATAAGCCTTACATAGTTTAGCGTGTTTATTGTTAGTTCCCAATAGGTTGACAACAAAACGAGTTTCTATCCATTCAAGCTTATTAGTTAGTCTCATAGAAATGGGTTGGTTTCAAATATAGTTGGTTTGACAACGAGCTAGTTGTAATAAGGTCGTGTATAAGTGCCGTGAAAATGCATCGATATGTTATCAAATGGTTAAGAAATCATGTCGCCCTATATACGGAAAAAAAGAAAAGAGGAAAGGACTTACGACACCAAGAATGGTGGTGGAGAGTACGTGTAGGCTAGAATGGTAACCAAAAGAACCCGATATGTTTTCCAAAGTGAACCCGACTATCTTGCTTCTAAACCCTTATGCTCATACCTTAGTTTTTCCTTTGAGTGTTTGGAAGTTTTAAATGAGGGTGTGGAAGAGTAAGAGTGTCGACTGAGCTAGAGTAAACCAAGGAAAACCAAACTTCAAATGCTATACCTTGCATACACTTAGAGGCTTTTGAATGAAATTTTGTAAGTGAAATATGGAATGAACTAGGGCTCGTGGGTTTTAAGAAGAAAAGAGGAAGAAGTCTTTGGTTAAAGACCAAGAGTCTTTGTTTAACTTGGGTACATGAGACATGATTTTACTTGTATCTAGGTAGTATGTTAAGAACAAGCACATGGTCTTTGGCTTCTTGAGTGGTTTTCGCCGATACAAGGACAAAGGGAGGTTGAGATGAGTTGGTGCATGGGAAACATGTTTCCCAAAGTCAACTTATCTAGATACATGTTGTATTTTGGGTTGATTACACTAATAAAGTTTCTAGTTTAGTGTATTTACAAGTTTTGGGATGAGATGGGGTTCTTTTGTGCGAGCCCATCTGTTACAAGAAAAGAAAGGAAGGAAAAGATCTCAAATTTTCATTATGTATATCGTGTCCCGCTTGAGCTTAAATGTGAGTCACGGTGTCCCGGTTTGAGGTTTTGACCAACGTATAATATATAATTTAGCATGTTTTTATAAAGGTAACTAAAACATAAAAAGTAAAATATTAATTCCAACTCAGTAGAAATATTTATTTGACTTTAGCCATATTTAATTTAGTGTCGGTACGCTGCGCTCGTAAGACAAGAAAATTCCTTGTGAGACCGATTTCATTATCAAGAATATCGGGCATGATTAGATGAGACTACTCGAAGTTGCATAAATTTTATGCAATAAATGAAGCGCATATGCTAAAATGCTCAAATAAGTTTTGATAAACAATCTAGTTTATTAATACGAAGATCGATGATAGTGAAATTTTACAGTGGCTACATATGCTCACGCATAAGCTCTACGCATAAGGTCTCCTTTCCTACGCCGTAACACTTATTACGCGTAGTTAGATTCTACGCGTAAGTCTACGCCTACATATATCATTCCCACTCACGCATAACTTTGCCAAAACTACGCTTAACCCTGGATTGACCTTCATGATGAATTGTTACTTGTACAAACTTGTAAATAAACTAATCATATCATCACGAATCCAATAATGTCACTAATAAACTTAAATCATTTGATATGTTGTGAACAATAAGTGATAAAATAAACTTTAAAACTTAAAGTTAACTAACTCACGAAACTTTTCACGACATCATTGAACTATTGAAAATACAAGTGACTTAGGACTCAGAACAATCATTGACACTGTACATTCAATAACTAGACAATAAGACCTTCTCGTTGACTAACATTATGTCCTTCGATATGTTGGTTCTTTGGCTAATGTTATTTCGCATCTCGACATGGTCGAACAAATGAATGTGGATGTACCAAGTTCTCACCATTGCCGATATCTATCCTCATGGCTATCCAATGAAGATAGGAAAGAACAATCTCCGTGTTGACTTTAACACCCTCACTTGCTCATAATCTTCGTGTTTAATTGCTATTGACATCCCGAGGACTCATCCATATCGTAACATGCTTACTCACTCGCAAATGTTCCCGAGATCTACATCCAACAGCCTGAACACTATGGAAAGGGTCAGGACAAACCGCGTGACGGTGACTCAATCACAAACAAGTCACCATTACACCCGCAGACTTAAGGGTCGTTCTTCTAATTCTAGATGTTGATCCGACCAAACTATATGCCACACCATCAAGAGCTCACTCTCCAATTCTTAATCAATATCGGTTATGATGAGGCTAAAGGAATAATCACCAAGCATTCTCATGTAGAGCTTAAGAGTATTCCTCAACCATGGAGAACTCTCTACATGATCATCACCAAGTCTGCTCGGTCGTGATAAATGCCATGAGCACCCTAAGCTCATGGAACCGCAAATATTCCGGCATTGGTCAACAAGAAACACATCGCTATCGAAGCTCGATTTTGGATGACATGATGTCATTTCTCAACAAACTTGGCTCAAAGATTCCCTACATCGATATACTAAATTGTTGATCCAGAGAGCACTTGGACTTCATCCCGACATTCCCAAGAGGCTCAATGACCCCGACAATCACGACATGTTGACGGAACCCATTCTCATCAAGAATCAAGGAAACGCCTACAAAGAAACAAGTGTCGAAGTTACGCGATTTCTTCTCAAGATGTCGAAAAGTCGAATCGCACTAAAGGTATCCGGCCGCAATGACAAGGCAAAGTTGGTCATCTCGACGAAAAGTCTTCGGAACACCTGTAAGGAGAACCAAAAGGAAGTGCCGGAAGTGTCACAAGTATAGAGAGTCAAAGGAATGTTCCAAAGAAGAAACCTATTCCAAAGAGGAAACCTACCCCAAGAAGAAAGTTCCTTCTTTGGAAGCCACTGATCCTTTCACTTGAACCCCAAAGAAAGCTTTTAGGACGAGGACTCAAGGCTATCAATTAGATGAAGAGATCACATACTCTAAACCGCAAGGATGAAAATCCTCTGCACTCAAAACCTACAAGTCCTCAAACTATTAAAGGAAAAGGAAGACTCATGCACTTGTACCTCGTGATGAAAGCTCAAGATGAAGAAGATCAACTAGATCAATCATACAGAAGAAGTTTCACAAAGTCGACACCTTCAAAAGGCCAAAGAATTTGCTAAAGATCAAATGGGTGGCCCTGAGGATCAAGTGAGTCGCCACCTCACCGCATCCCGATGCGTTAATCGACCCGACAGGGATCCGTGCCACCACTCTTCCGCAACAACAAACGCTGTGGAGGACACTATTGTGTATGATTTTGAGAAACAGAAACCGAGAAAGAAAAGTCTAGAGATGACGAGGATGATTATACAAAGTTTCTTCTAGAAAGTCCAACACACTCAAAGGACATGAAGTCTCATCATGTCTCCTCATCGGATTCTTCGCCTCACTCATCACAACCACCATCAACAAAGTCAACCGATCATCATCCAAATCTGAAGAAACCACCTAAATCTTGGATTTCATCTCATAAAAGGATTGTAAAAGTCATCCAACAAATCGAAAGAAGGACATAATTTACGTAAAATGAATTGGTTTGTCGACCAAATTCATCATCCTTAAATGATGAGATAGACAAGATGGAGAAAGAAAGGAATTTGTTCGACGCTCATGAAGAGTCATCGAAAAGAGGAACTGAACGAAATGATCAAGGTTACACTAACAAGTACCTTCAGATATCGCTCCTAAAGTCCAAAAGGAACCGGAGATGACAAAGAAGAGATCATACCCACAAGTTTCTTCTCGACATCGATGCGATGTGACTAGAGAAGTATTTTCCGATAACTCACCCCTAACATCGTAGCATTGGTTAAACATACAATGGCCAAAGAAGTCGATCTCTCTCGAACTGAAAGTTAATCGCTAAACTTGTGATGCAAATGTCAAAGCGATCCGAACGTTTACTCAATGAAGCTAAATTTTTCAAATTCTACTTGACTATCAAATCGATCATCATGCAAGGAGTCACCGATCAACCCAAACGACCAAGAGATGACGATGATAAGGATAAGGACTCAGACCTAAACGCCGTAAGCGCCCGGTAAATCTACTTCTATGCCACCTCCTCCACCTCGGACTTCTTCTCAACATAAGTCCCACCACCCTGGCCTTCAACCGATAAACCCTGGACGATTCCGAGTTACCACCCCGACTCATAAAACCGGTGATTACTTTGAGTACACGGGTGGTGACGATGAAGAGGTCCTCGAGCCCCGACAACAACCCACCTCACCCAAACAAGTGCGTAAACCAAGATCATCATCAAGGCCTTCCAAAAGAAGAAGAAGACGACTCACCTGAGTTGTATCATGGCTAGATGACGATCAAACCAAGAGTTTGAATGGTTCTCCACACTTGTCAATCAAACTCCCTACCCCGATGAAGGTCGAATTGTAGACGGTTCAACATTGGAGCATGCAAAACTTGCAAGAAAAGTTCCATGTGAAGAAAATGACGAAATCAATTGAAGCTTAATCAAGAATGAAGCATTCCAACTTCTAAAAGACACCGAAAGCCCCTCGAGGTCGAATATCATCTTGAGAACATCGCCGAGCTATGTCTAACAACATGGATTGGCTCAATCCGAAGCAAACCTTGACTTCACACAAAGGACAACCCTCCATACTACACCGACCGACCAAACCTCTACCGACCATTGGCCAACCAGATGAACCACGGATTCCCTTCCGATACTTTTTAACAGAGACCGGATTTTCTCTACACTAAGCGATGGTTCACGAAAATACGCTACATCATTGACTCTTCCATTCCCAAAGAATATTTACTCAAACCGCATAGCTATCGAGGAACGTGCAAATCACTTGTTTTCCAAAACGCAAGCATACGACCAAGATGCATTGTATGGGATTCATCATTGGCTTGAACGTCAAGAATCTACTACGTGTCGCCAGTTCGTAAGTCTCAACATGAAGTGTATAGTTCCAAGGACATCGCGCCATCAAACACATTGATCTCAAGTCTAAATGGACTACACATTCTTGAAGAATATCATAGTCAAAAGACAAGATGAACAGACTATGGATTCTCCGAGGTCGACTTTGAGAACTTGTCCTCAACGACATCAAGACATGTACCTTGCCAAAGTATGGGTCGATGAGACAATTTTCATCCGAAGTTCAACGTGAATTTATCAAGTCGGCTTCATCTTCATTAGACGATCGCGATCAAAGAACGGTCGAAGATATCCGATGGTCGTTGAATCATATCGTAAACGTAAACTTCACTCCACCACGCCTTGATCTTCCCGACATCAACCGCCTACACAACTTACGCCATCAAGAAACCTTTCGCGTTGTTTACCGCAGTGAACTTCAAGAAACCGCTTAATGGCGTGTAGTGAGCTCCACAAATTCGGGATCATACCTGAAGATGGTTAGGGATGGATTAGCTTATCGATTAAAGGATATACGCGAAAGTTGGGAATCCTAAGCGACCGAACTCGTGAAAGGAGGAATGTGAGACGATCATCACCATGATTGATGAACGGTTGTTCGGCGGACCGCCTGCATTTATCGAGAGCTATGTTGGTGGTCACCCAGATAAACATCACCGGCTTTCAACGCCATGCAGCACTCGGGAACATCACCGCACTTCCCGGTACCCCTTGAATTGTTTCCTTCATATGATTTTGGATGTGTGATTTAATATGTCCATGGCTTGTGCACAAATAACAAGTACAACCCGTAATGGTCAAGAAAGGACCCCGTGGTACGCCTCACACAATCCTTATAAAAGGAGCGAAGCTTTATTTTGAGTAAAACCTATCAAACCTTTCAATTTTCAAGGTTTTGCTCAAAAACACAAGTACTTCCCCATATGATTTTCAAAACCTCAACCGCTTATATCACCAACAGAGGGGAGTATTTTAATTAAAACTTTGTTCACAAATTGTTCATAAAGTGGTCACTCTTCCCGCAAAACTCAAAATGGTCATATTTATTCTCAAACGCTTCAAAATAACATTTTATATGCCATTTTTGAGGGGAGAAAATTGTGTGATAAGAAATATGTTGTACAAAATGCAAATGAATTTGTGTACTTCGACTTAACCAACGAATCGACGGTACTAAACTATTAGTAACTCGAAAAGACTTGTCCCGGACGGTAATAATTTCAAGCTAGTTCGCTAGTGATGTAAACGTGTCTCGCAAAGGACTTGTCCAAGTAGAAAGTACCATTCGAGAAACTCTTGATAGACATGAACTCGACGGATTTGACAACCTTCCAAGGTTTGTCTACACCTTCAAGGTAGTTATTAGAGCTAGTTGTCACCTAAAAGTCGACAATGTAACTCTTTAACTATGCAACGAACCGTGTCTCGCGGGGATTGTCTATCTTCGGATCAATTCAAAAGTGCGCGCTTTTCCTCACCGTGCATTTAACCATTAAAACTATTAAGCACATGTGGAGGGGGAGTATTTATGCAAAACATCATCTCTCAAGTTGGTTCAAACATGTTTTTCATTAACAAACCCTTTGAGAGATTTTTCACATACATTGGTTTTAATGGCAAACATAGGTTAGTCATGGAGTTATATGGTGACTAAGGTTAGGAATAACTGCCCTATGATCCGCCAGAGTCGGAGGGATCTACCCAAGGACACTACCATTAGTTAGTGTTAGAAGTCCTTAGGAATGATTGTAAAAGGAGAAAATGAGAATCGGAGAAAGAAGGAGTTGAAGAATCAAAAGAAATGTAAAGTAAAGTGGTGAAAAGAAACACCTCCGATTATTCAACTTAGGCGTATAATCGGATCAATTCATATACACTGGTTGTCACTTAGTGACACCGGTATTGAAGATTAAAAGTCGTCATGGACCCAAAGGACGCATGCACTAAACCTTCTTAGCCACTCAATTTTTTCTCAACGTGCTTGTTTCATTCTCACAGGAACCCCACGAAACTATTGGCTTTCTTAGAGATTGTTGGTATTGAAGAAGGAGACCTCTCCCTAGTCTCCGCCAGAAAACCAAAACGCACTATTGAGTCTAGAGCCACGAGATTCATCAAAAGATCTCTTAGGAACACTTGACATTTAATCACTGATGATCAACAAATAAGATCATCGCGGTTCATATCGAGTCCTTCACGCATCTTAGCAACTGTCGAGAACATTTATGAGAGGTTCACATCCGTGATCCTCGCGATTGAATGGAAACTCCGCCAGGGTCAACATCAAACACCGACAAGAAGTCACTTTGTAACTCCCGTGATTACGCGAGTGTGTCTCAAACGGTCTACGTCGTGAGGTGATGCTTCGTACCTCAACGACTATCTCGAATCGTAGATGTACTTCGCACATCGCGTTATCTCACTTGTGGGACTCCAGCTCAGAACGGCCTTTGTAAGAATTAGAGTTGTGTCTTCACACTATGTCGTTGACACTCTCAAGTTCAAACTTGTAAGTGCCGAAACCGCTTATTACTAACCGCTTGAAATGTTTTCTTCTTATGGAAGCTCCGAGCGGGATGATCGTGTTGATTCTTCTCATGCTCACGCCAACATCATCACTAATGGAGGTTCTATCCAATGCAACACAACAATGTAATGATTCTTCATCTACTCAAAGAATCTACAAAGTCAAAGACTTAAAGAACTTCATCAAGATTGATTTCCAACGCCAAAGAGCGTGTGAGCATGTCAAGAATGACGTGAGACACCGGAGCAACAAGGCACTGAGGCGCATCGATGCGCACAACAACATACTATCACTTTCACCACAAAGAACAATGATCAAAGAACAAAGTTATAGATGACGCCAAAGCATAACTGCTCAAAGATAACTATCTCTACACCGGGAGATTGTTCGAATCAAGACAATTCCTCTCACAAGAAAGAAGAATGTCGAAGACGCCACGCTACTATTACATCAACGCCTTCACCGCTTACATTCATATATACTGAGGGGAGATTGTTGGAATCACTCTTAAACAAGATTTCAAGTATCTATATTTCATATGTAATAGGTAGCTTTATTATGGCCTTTATGTTTGTTTAAGGTCAAGCTTATGTAGGCCCATAAGCTTAGGCCCAAGCCCAATAAGGAATAGGAAGGAGAGGGAGTGTTGCCCTAGCTCCTTGCCTATATAAACAATGTAATAACCCTCACTTGAGGGTTGGTTGTTCAAGTTTTCTCTTCATTCACATACATTACGCCTAACCGTCTCTTAGTTTATATGTGTGTGTGTTTGATACTTGTTCATCCACCTCTCTATCATTCTTATAAGCTTGTGTTGTAAAACTAGTGACCTAACACGTATATTGACTAGCCCGTTACTATTCTGTGTTAATCTAAACTCACAAAACAATAAAGAAACCTCAGCATTTGCAATCGCCAAGTTGATAATCAAATTAAATTCAACATTCATGTTGTGTTTGTATGAATCATTTGTTCCAGAAATCAAATCTTCACCGATATTAAAAAATGGCGACACATCGTGTCTTAAAGATTATTTAGTACGCTCACTAAAATCAAGTCTTTTATGGATACAAACAACGGCGATTGGCACGACAATTGTTTCGAGTCGCTGGGTTGAATGATTTGTTTGTTATTTATAACGAGACAAGATTCTCTTAGAGTTCTCGCTATATCAAGAAATTACTTTATATGGAAAAATGGATACGTAATGTTCGCTTATGTAACAAATGGATACGCAGCAGTAGTATAGCCACACACACCACAAATCGCCCCACAAAGAGTGAGGTCGCTTGCCTCGTGAACAAAACACACCCTTACTCGCCTCTCACCTTCACAGCTCATCCTCGCCACGTGCTCCCCTTCCCTCAACATACCCAGAAAAACTAAAATTACGGTAGAACACATACATTCTTTGAAATTTATTACCCACACTCCGATGATATATAGAACTAATTACGTAATAATGATAATGGCGAATATTGTAAGATAAAGATGGAGAAAACATAAAAGTCAAATATGATTTTCGTGATTGTTAATCGATCAACTGCTTTTAGTTCTATCCTGTTGTTAGTTTAGTTTCAACAACCATGTTAAAATTGAGCTAATGTGTCGAACCAAATATACCTTAAAATTCGGTTAATGTCCGATGGTGGCGGGTTGAGTAAAAGTTTAGGTAAAAGGGTAAATTTTAGAACTTTGAGTCGCAAATTCCCAATTATTGTGTTCTTCCTCTAATCCAATAGTACTATGATCGGTTTATAAATTGACCTATACTTTGCACATTCCAATACATATCTTCAGAAATAACATACACAACCCAACCCATAAAATAGTGTGAAAAAATGTAGTGTTGTAATTAAAAAGCTCTAAATAACTACATCAAACAATCAAATTGACAACAAATGAAAATATAACATTGCATTTGACAAATCCAATTACACAAAGACATAACCCAATCCTATCAGAATCTAACCATGGAACCGTAAAGAGTCCTTCTTGTCTCTCAAGAGCATAAACAACATCCATAGCAGTAACAGTCTCCCTTCTCGCATGTTCAGTATATGTAACCGCATCTCTTATCACATTCTCCAAAAATATCTTCAAACACCCTCGCTCTTCATTATCACCACCGAGACGTTTACACTACGCCGTGTCGAGCAAGTCGACGATAGCGGGTTTGGTGATTCATTGGATGTTGTCGCTGAGTACTTTATGCGTGTCATTTCGCCTCCTTTGCCTAGGCCCTCCTCCTTCACACTTATCGACATGTTTTTGTTTTTGTTATTATAGATTCAATGGACTTCTAAGGTGAATTAGATTAATACGCACTATTATATCAAGCTAGAACATAAATATTCGCACTGTAGTACTTACTTAGCCATTTTAGTCTATGTTAGGTCAATTGACCATCGAGGAGTGCATTCCTCATGACAGAGTGGGTTATTTGAGACAACAATAGCAATTAGAGTAGGAAAGTTTTCAATTGTGATTCATACAAACACCATATATTGAATCAAGAACTACATGCATTGGTAAACTTACATTAGCTTCGTAGAATTTCATAAATCCTAGTTCCACAAATCCAAAGATCATTGATGTAATCGTAAGCTTCCAAAACTTGTCATTCCTAGCTCCACATCTTGCACCATAGTCATCATTTTCTCCCTCAATAATCGTTGGAAATAATACACCCATCCGAGTGATCAATAAGAAGTAGTGCTTCGGTGTAAGGGCGAATGAAGAATGAAGCCTTTTTTCCATAAATCCCCAGATTATTGATGTGTTCTGAGCATGGTTCAGAACTTTGAGTGCAAAGAACTGCTCGTCATTCTTACCGCTTCCATTATCGGTTCTCCAATCGCTCCTAAATCCTAATAATCTCCTTATTGATGAATCGTGTGTTAATGTTGAATAGCTTTGTAAAGATGTCATAACACCACCCTCCTCCCCATCATACATATGCCATATACATCGTTGACCTCAAGATCGTATGCACACAACAAGAGACTCGCTTAGCTTAGAAATGGAGATATATCGAAAGCCCTGGTTTAGAATATTAACCGGGTTTGCTATACTAACCGGGAGGTATACCCTTTAAAATCATGGGTAATCAAATCAAATGACATGATCAAACTCATATATAGAGATACACCATCATTACCAACAATCCTATCATGAGCAACCCAAAAAATATACCTGTCTATAGCAATTTGAGGTGACGATCTAACTCCAATTGATTCACGAGGCAGATTGGTACGTGATATCATCTTCCAAGTCTTGGAGCTCAATGTAAATATTCCAACTTGAAACATCTTTTGGTAAGAGATTCCAACAATAGTAGGATCATAAGTTGAAGGACAAACCCCAAAACCAAAATGATTGAGCAAATGAGGCACAACGATACCAACAGATTTCCTGATTGATGGGTTCCAAAGAACAACCATGTCTGTTTTTTCCGAGGTGTTGTAACCGCGCAAACACCAGAGGCCACAAGAGCTATCAATTACTTTTGGATTATTAAGTTGTTTTACGAGGTCAGAAACATTTGGAGCAAAGTCTAGTTGTTGTATGGGGAAAGAGACATCATCTACAAAAGAAACATATTTTACCTCACAAGGATCTTCAGACTTAAAAGCAAACGATGCGGCCGATCGTAGAACTCCATAATCACGATAAACCTGAGTCAGATATAAAAGACTTCCATGGTTTGGAACAATTGCATCGAATCAATGACTTGACATCGTGAACTTTTTAATGATTTCCATTTGGATTTCATAAGGAATGTTGTCCGACATTTTGAAATTTTTAATTAGGGTTTCAAAAAGTGGGTGGTCGATATATTTTTGGTGTTTGAAGGTGGAAGAAGGCGTTGCTTAGATGATTTGTAAGAGCACTCCCATTCGTGAACGCCGAACGGCGCTAAACCCAAAACCGACGGGAGTGCAGACCTTTCACGCCATTAGTCCTCGGCGCAGGGACTAACGCGTTATTTAATAAAAAAAAAAAAAATTCATTTTACCCCTAAACCATTTCAAATAAATTTTCACTTACACCCTCAACTTATTCAAATTCAAATTTAAATTGTAATCGGTCAATTCAAGGGATAAATTCAAATTCAAATTTGAAATTTAAAAATCAAATACGAGCGGATTTATTCAAACTCAAAATCAACTCGCTTATATATATAACTCTACCGTACACTATCTATAACACACAACACACACAAGTTACATACACAACTCACACACACAAAATGTCTCGCAAAGATTTTTCTCAAGAATTTCAAATTTCGTGAAGTTGCCGGAAACCGCCTTTTCCAAATCCAAATCACTTGTCGGAAACCGCTTTCCAACTCTACAAGAACATGATGTTTACTCTACACCACCGTAAAATGTCTTTCCGCTGGTTTTGAAAACATCCTGCACCTCCCAATTGTTCCTACTCCACTGTGAATGTTCCACATGTGGATTTTCAAACCACCCGAGCGGGTTAAGTGAGGCTTCCTCCCAGAACCGGAACGAGATGAAGAAACCGTAGGGAGATTATGGAAGAGCAGTGCACGTGAAGAGGTCGTCACGTGAGCAAGAAGCACGGAAAACTATTTCGACATAATGGAGAGTCGATACTTTAATGGGAGTTTTATTCTCCGCCAACCGCTCGATGGTTGGGACTCGATGATTCGCTTTTTTTTAAGTTTTAGTAGTTTTATTTTCGCGCTTTTTTTTTTTTTTTTTTTTTTTTTTTTTTTTTTAATCTCGTATTGTAATATGTTTTTAGTTTTAATGAAATGTTTGTTTTAGTTTAATAAATGAAGTGTTTGTTTTAGTTTAGGGGTTGAAATTGAAAATATGAAATATTATTGGTGTTATGGTGTTATTGGGATGTTATGGATGAGAGTGTTTTTGGGATGTTAATGTTAAATGTTAAAGTCGATGCCATACTGACGCGGACGATGTTATTGGTGTTATGGTGTTATGGATGGGAGTGCTCTAATAATTCTACATTTGGGTCACTTCAACTTTAGATTTTGGATATTGATTAGTCTTTCTTTTTGGGCTAAACGTAATTGTTGTAGACTTGTAGCCCCCTTGGATATTATGTTGATAAAAGAAATTTAAGAGTGATAATTGGCACAACATGTATATTACTTGGTATTTTTTGCTTTGTTTTACACCATTTTTCATTATATAGATAGAGCTCTCGGTATCCTAAGTCATAGGGTACGTTATAGACTTATGACACGACCCTGTGACACCAGGTGACACTGCCCTTTGAGTTATACGTCTCGGTGGCAAAATTACCAACCAAGTTATAGGACGCGCCTTTTCTTTTCGCTTTTGGTGTTTTATTTTAAAAATTATGGGGTCCGAGGATATTTTCGAGTTAAGTTATAGGTTCCGGGTTATAAAGGAAAAAATGGATATGACAACAACTTTTGCTATAACACCGTCAAGATAAAGTGAAAGAAATGGGAGGTTAATTCTCTTAAACATTATATAATTCATAAATCAAGCCTACATTTTCATGACTCATTCACGTAATTTTGTACCTGATATATAACAATTTGTATAATATTAAAATCTCGATACGATCTTAAAATCTCGTTTTGAACCTGGGTAATTTACTTGGTCCATCCTCATTTCATAATAACCAAATGGATGGCTGAGTCTGACATTACTTTGTAATCATATCCTCACGTAATTTTTAATCTTTTAGATTTTTACCGATATAAATAAATCTATTTTAAAATTTACTTGTTTGGACTTGAACCATTCTTTACCCAGAAAGAAAACAGGATCATTTGTGGCAGCTAACTCTTTGTTCTCTGGTTTATTGGTCACTTTTTATAACTAGTTATCATCAACTGAATTTATGTAAGACAAATTAGATTACCAAGAGGTAACAAAATCCAGAATGATAAAACCTTATGTTATATTTTAAGAGCTAACGGTTTTCACTATATTTTGTTTATCTTTAGTTTTAGAGTTTTGGATTTAACTTATGAGAAATTGTGTTTGTTGGGACACTAGCGGCATTGCACAAAGAATGTGTTCAAGGAGAGAAGAAGAAGGAAAGTGAACTGAAGGAAAAGATTGAGAAAATAATAGAAGAGGTGCAGGGAAAATTCAGCGAGAAACTAGAAAAGGAGAAGGAGAAGATTGAAGAAAAGATTCACGTGGGAAGATGCAATATAAAAGAGGTCAAGAGAGTGTTGAGTGTAAGGTAGAAGAGAATAACGAAAAAATTGTGAAACAGATGGATGAAATCAAAGAGGAAGCCGGGGGAAAAAGAAAAAAAAAAAAAAAAGAAGAATACAAATCCAGCTACAAGGACTCACACAAGGAAACACTTTACGAAGACATACAGAAGGCCAGGTACATAATGGAAGAACTCAAGGAAAACGTTGAATGTAAAGTACAAGACGTGAAAGAGAAAAATAGAACAACTAAAGAAGAAAATGGAGGGTGAAGTGGAAGAGGTCAAAGAGAAGATCAAGGAAAACGAATATGAAGCCAACTACAAAAAAGAAGAGAGCAAAGAAAAATTCAAGGATGAAGCAGTGAATGACAACTTAAAATTACAAGAACTCAAGAAAGCCGTTGTGTTTAAAGCAGAAGTTCTAAAAAATAAAACCGAGGAGAAAATAGAAGTTAACAAGTGAACACTCATATATAGAGAAGAAGATGCAAAAGAGAAAATTAAAGAAAAAGAATGTGAAGCAAATTATAAGATTGAAGGACATATGGAACAACTCGAGGAGGAGGTAGAGAAGGCTAAGTTTAAAATAGAAGAAGTCAAGGAAAACGTTCATTGTAAGTAGAATTTAAGATGAAAATGTGCATTACTAAAGACATTATGTTTATGTTATGTTTGTTTGATTTGCACTTGCAAGTGTTTTTGTCAAGGTTTATTGATAAATACTAATATGTTGATTATGATTGCAAAACAAGTGTTACAATACTAATCTATGTATTTAAATAGAAGCAATACGAGTATCTATGCATTTAAAACAGAGTTTGGTCGACTTCTAACCATTTACATCAACCAGACCGCCCACTTAAACTTTTCGATTTGGTCCATTTAAGATAAAACACAACCCATAACGACTCATTCGTAAGTAAATAGGACCAATCTACCAGTAACAATGGTTGGGTACCGTTGGAATTATATATCAAGACATTCAAATAAATAATCACAAAAAACATCAAAGTAATAGTGCGGAAGCATATAGGATGTATTAACGAATAATTAATTAACATAAAAGAATATGCGTACCTTTTCTTGATTCTAGCCGAACAAGAATCAAATCCACAAACTAGCAACGGATGAACCCTAATTTGATTTAGTAAGGATTATGTGAATTACCCTCACCGCTTTGTAATTCAATCCAAGATGATAACAAAAGTATGTTACTACTATGTTCTTGTACACACGCATTAAACCGAATTAAAGTACCGCTAGTTTTATCAAACCAAATAACTTGATGTTTGAAAAGAGTGGATCGACACCTTTGAATGGTGTTCGACCGTTTTAGCAAAACACACACACAAAACAATTTTAGGTTTAGCTAATGAGCACAAGAGATAGAAAACAAGACCCCTAGCCTTGTATATATACCCAAGCAAACTTGGTGAACAAGTTGGTCCTTGTTTCCTTTTTCCTTTGGCCGATCGGTTTGGGACATCCCATAGGGATTCCGGAACCTTCCCAACTTTTGTAATTTAGTCCTTTTCCAAATACCTTAACGCCTGCTAGTCCATTACATTAATTACTTAACGTCCGTTAGTTATTTCGCTTAATAAATAAATAAATATAACGCTTATATTTAATTATTAACTTTAAATTCTCATACGAAGTGTGCAATCCCATAGTCTCGAAGTTCGATCCTAACTCACGCCTACTAATTTATATCCATAAAACTAACAGCCCCACTGATATATCTTAATAGAGTGATCACATTCGGTTAGCGCCTAGCAACACTGATGCCTCTAGTACAACTCGAGCAAGGCTCCTGAAAACCTTTTAATGATTTCTCATTATTATTATCCTTTGTTTCTAATACCACGTTAAATAAAGATATGGAATTAAGTCATTCTTTATATAACTATTCTGCTTTCTCGCTTGTAAGTGATTGACCAAGATTACCGAATCATCTAAACATACTTGGGAGATTTGGGTGCGCCGCACAAACATCTTGTCAACCCTACGAGGGCCCAAAGAAGATTAAACTCCAAATAAATTTGAAGGAACAAATTCTATTTTGACTACAAGAATAACCCACAAACTTTGTAACATTTCCAAAACAACCCTTATGACTACCAGCCACGATAGCGTTAAGTTGTTCCACGTAAATGCACTACATTCATGACACTTATCCGTATCTCAAGTCCGAGGATAACTATTCATAATTTGCTTATAACAATATCCACAAAGTAAATTGTGTAGTTGGATAAGTCCTATATTCAATTCATTGAATATCATCCGAAATTGGTATGCATTCTCATCAATATACTTTCAAGTATATTCTACCACATCTCTCGATTTGTCTTACTTTAATGATACTCCCATATCATTAATTGACAACGGACATTTAGAATAACTTAGTTATTCACGGATTAAACATGCAAATATAGGACAACAATATTATAAATGAACATAATCCAAACTTTATTTCATCAAAACAATAAATGTTTTACAATATCCTTTATCCAAATACTAATCACGCTTATGCATGAAACTTTTAGCTAAACGAAGTCCAATTCCATTGGCAAGTCCTACAAGCTTGTCTTTAGCTAAAGCCTTAGTGAACGGGTCACTAAGTTATCATCTCGTGAACTTTCGAGATTTATTTCACCTTCCGGACTTGTTCCCGAACATAGTGATACTTCCGTAGAAAATGTCCGTGCCCTTCATGACCTGTGTTCATTGGCAAATATGATTGCGCAGTAATTGTCACAATACATATCAATAGGCGATTCAATTGAAGGCATAACACCAAGCCCCGAAATGAATTTCCTAATCCAAACAGCCTCCATTGCAGCCCGGCAAATATGTATTCGCTTCGCCGCACATCGCATCAGACTCGCTTGCTCTTCCAATAATCGCTCCTCCATTGATGACAAAGACATAACCCGTCTGAGACTTCGATCATCTTTATCACATCGCCAGACGCATCACAAGAACTCAGAACACCAAGCTCGTGTCCGATTTCCACCATACACTAAAAACATATCTTTAGTATTTCCGAGATACTTGAGATATGTTAACAACAATCCATGAAGTTCACCCGGATTCTGTTGATATCGACCGGTCATGTTTTGAGCAAACGCCACATCTCGCCTTGTGCATCTCACAAGATACATAATAGATCCTACACCAAGCATAAGGAACTTTCTCGCATGCGTACACCTCAAGTGTGTCAAGCACATATCGCTACATAAGCCATGCTTTACTTCCATCGGCAAATATCCTTTCTTGGAATTTTGCATACCGAATCTCTTCAATATTTTATCAATGTAAGCGCTTTGACTTAAATCAATTAACCGCTTTGACCTATCTCGGTAGATCTTGATTCCTTAATGTATGCAATTTCTCCTAAATCCTTCATGGAAAAGCACTTCCCAAGATATGCCTTAACATTTTGCATACTTGGAATGTCTTTTCCCATAATTAATATGTCATCGACATAAAGAATTAGGAAAATAACATCACTCCCACTAACTTTGTGATATACACATGGCTCATCAAGATTTTGAACAAATCCATACCTTTTGATTTCTTCATCAAATCTTTTATTCCATTGCCTTGATGCTTGCTTCAATCCATAAATGGACCTTTGAAGTTTGCATACATGGTTTGGAAATTGTGGATTCACAAACCCCTCAGGTTGCTTCATATAGATGTCTTCATCTAAGCGACCATTTAAGAAGGCGGTTTTGACATCCATTTGCCATATCTCATAGTCATAGTATGTCGCTATAGCTATGAAAATTCTAATAGCTCTAATGTCCGCTACAGGAGAAAAGGTCTCCTCGTAATCAATGCCATAAGTTTGAGTAAAACCTTGCGCAACTAGACGAGCTTTATAGACGGTACATTGCCATCCATGTCGCCTTAATCTTATAGAGCCACTTACTCCCAACCACCGAGGCGCTTGGAGGTAAGTCAACCTCTACCCGCACTTCATTTTCTCTCATGGATTGCATTTCTATACATTGCAACCGCCATTTAGCCTTGTCGACTTTCCATGGCGCTTTATAACTAGTAGGCTCTCCAAGATCTCCTAACATATTTTCCTCAACCTCACGTTAAGACATAGACGTCGTGTGCACGATATTCCTTACGGATCACGAACGGAATCACTTCAACTTCGGTGGAGGACCCACTATCGTTCTCTACCTAAGCACGTTAGTGTTTTCGTAAGGCAATGCATCTTCATGATCATCTTCCGGATCATAAACTCTCCCATCGAATTCTTGAGATACTAGATGTTTTTCAAGAAAATCTCCATACCTAGCAACAATTACTTTATTCTCGTTGATAGTAAAAGTAGTAACCCATAGTTTCCTTAGGGTATCCTACTAAGATACACTTTACGTATCTTTGTTGGAGTTTATCTCACGAGTCACGCCTAACATACGCCTCGCAACCCCGCACCTTTAAATAAGACAAAGTTAGAGTTTTCCATGCCATATTTCATATGGTGTCTTATCAACCTTCTTGGTGGGAACCATATTTAGAATGCGAACGCAGATTCTAAAGCATAATCCCAAAAGGATAAAGGTAGAGTGGTAAGATTAAACATAGATCGATCATGTCTAACAATGTACGATTTCTTCTCTCGATACACCATTTTGTTGTGGAGTATATGGAGAAGTGAGATTCTCGACAATTCCATTCTCGCCTAAGTAATCTTTAAACTCTTGGCTTAGATACTCGCCTCCTCTATCGGATCAAGAGCTTTAATCTTCTTTCCCAATTGCGCTTCTACTTCACTTTAAAACCTTAAATGTTTCAAACACCTCATGTTTATGCTATAAATAAACATAACCATAACGGTCAAATCATCAAGAAGGTTAAGAAGTAGCTAGCACCTCTTTGACACATGTCTAAGTGGTCCACACACATCGCATGAATAAGACCAAGTAGATCGAAGCCCTCTCCGT
This sequence comes from Chrysanthemum lavandulifolium, assembly GCA_022545495.1. Classification (NCBI taxonomy): domain Eukaryota; kingdom Viridiplantae; phylum Streptophyta; class Magnoliopsida; order Asterales; family Asteraceae; genus Chrysanthemum; species Chrysanthemum lavandulifolium. Next base: position 231,440,861 of record CM040245.1, on the reverse strand, counting down.
ATTGATATGAAAAGGTTTCTTAGTCATCTTCCCGTGATATGCATGACTCACATTTATCAAATGATTCATCATTGATATTTTGCAAAGCCCTTCTTGTTGCAAATTATGCATGCGAGCCTTGCCTATATGAGCAAGTCGACAATGCCAAAGATAAGAAGAATTCAAGTCTAACTTTATCTTCTTGTTAATGCTAAACATTTAATTACTATTATTGTTAGATTCATTTCCAATCACATCAATTTCAAACACACCATTCACAGTAATTGCTTTAAAATAAAATACACCATTTAAAGAAACATCAATTCCATTATGTGAAATAGTATGAGTAAAACCATCATCCAACAAAACTGAAAAGGAAACAACACCTCTAATTATAGAAGGTGCATAATGACAATTGTTCAATAACACTACTAAGATCAAGGCAATACTAAACTAAACGCCCTATGGCTTCAACAATGCATGTGCGCCATTTCCCACGTGCAGATATTGCTCCCCATAGGCAAGCTTCCTTTCCACTCTAAACCCATGCAAAGTATTACAAATGTGAATACCACAGCCCGTATCATATACCCAGAATTATTATGATTTAGAGTAAATAATTCAATGACAAATAGATTACTCAAGTACCGCTACCGCAGCACTTTTCATACTTCATCTTATTTGCCCGCAATTCATCAAGATAGAGAGCATAGTTTCTCCAATGCCCAATGCTCTTACAAAGGATGGCATGCTTGATCCTTTTAGGATTATCCTTCCTAGGAGTAGGGTTCTTCTAGGGTTGAATTTGATAGGCCATCACCGTTTGCCTTTGTCAACCTTTCCTTACCCTTCCCTTCTTGTTGTTCGCACACCGCGGTTTTGGCTTATTAATCCTTCCACCCCGAATAGCAAGTACCGCAAGAGGAACCTTTGAGGCAACCCTTTCATAATCAATAAGCAATGCGTGTAGGTCAAGAATCGCCTTCCCACGCAGCGGCATATTGAAATTTCGACAAAACCATTAAAATCCTTGTTAAGGGATCTATTAATCGATTCACACCATGTCATCCTCATAAGTTTTGCCAAGTGCTTTTAGTCGGTCCATGTAACCTTTCATTTCCAAAGACATGAGCACTTACGGTTTACCCTCTCCCCGCCATACCGTAACGCCGGTCAAGTCATAAATCTCAACTAAACCGGTTTCTCAAACATAGTTCAAGTTCATTGAGCATATTATATGGAAATAATGTTCGAACCGCTTTTGAAGAGCGATTCCATTGTTCCCAACATAAGACAAGCTACATCATTATGACGCTTATACTCCGCCCCACTGTCCTTTGAGCTTGAGTAGCTTCAGACCAGCTTGGTTCAAGCAGGCAAGGTTCATAAAGATATTTCATACGGTCAAGAACTCTACGCACAATTCTCAAAGAGCGGTGCCAATCATTGATATTCTTAGAGCCATCAACTTTTCTCGATCAAAAACTTTGAACGCAGAATTTAGAGCAATGTTAGTGTTATCGGTGTTTTGAGCCATTTCTACGTAAAAGTTCAAGTATTAGTATTGATAATACACTTTTCAAGAAAATAAATATACCCAAGTTAATATAAACATATAACCATATAATTTTCTCGAAAACTAGGATCCAATTATCATAGGTTCATTACATCGCTTGATCCGCTAGCAACGAACACATATAATAAGGTAATCTGTCGAACATTAATTGGCAAACAATTTCCAACTCCTAGATCATTATGGGATTTATATTTTCCAACGCTATTGCAAATATAAACATGTTTCATCCCATCTTATGCCATTGAGTCCGTGTCTCACTTCCTACTCAACTTAAGTGTCTAACTTAAAGAACGCAAATATGTCCATGTAAGGCCCGACTTTACATGGAGATTTACCTCCATTACAATCTCGCCAAGTAATCGCCATGACGAAATTGCAACTTCAAGTGCTCCTTTTAATTAGATGGCTATTCTTAATTTAAAAGGGTACTAGTTTTGATTTTATGTGGTCAAATCAAATATGTACAAAGATGTCATGCATTCATCTTGTAGCATAATTTAATAAAAACTTTTTATTACAAATTCATAAAGATCAAATTATCAAAGTCTTGATCGAGGTATTGGGTTCACCAATCAAGGAATTTAGTGTTAATTATCGTCCATTATACCGCACTTTTGCATAAGTGTAAACACTTAGTGTTTCGGATAATTACCACCGAAAGTGGCGCATGGAATTAAAACTAATTCGCCTTAAGATGAGCTTGTACATTATATGACTTACTAAGTAGCTCCATTCGAACTTACAGAGGGCGAGGACGGTAAGCGCAAACGCATAACCTTAGACATCCATTCAAAGGTGATCATGCGCACTTAAATAACCCCTTTATAGTTCATTCGAATGGGTGAGCTGCTCACCATTGTACCAAAGTCACCAATCAATTAAACTATTGAAAACTTAACTCTTCCAAAACAAATCAAATTTCGCCATTGTTTAGTCCGTATTATTTTCTATTCAAAATTACCCTTTGCTTAAAATTGTCTAACATAATAAACAAACAAGTAACAAATAAAAATAAACTACTAAAAAACAATGCGCACATAATAAACAATTTATACGTGTAAACAAGTAGCCACATGCAACTTATTCGATAAAACCCTATTAATAATCAATATCTAGGTTAAATTAATGTATATATTAATTTAGGGTTTTCACCCAAAGAATAGAAAGTGAGCCACATACATGGATGAATCGATTATGTAAACCCTTAATTAATTATACCAAATTGCACATAATTGATTCATTAATATATATATAATTGAGTCTTCCCCAATTCAAGATTTATCATAAATAAATATGTCTCAACAATTAAACAATATATCAAAGCAACTTATCCATGACTAACATGCATGTATAATCATGGATGTCATAACAATTATACAAGTAAGTCACAAGATCGCATATAAAAATTCCATGACACATAACAAATTATTCATGAATTAATCACGAATCAATATTAATTCTAGGTTTTAATAAGGTTAGCAAACAATTTCAAAACCCTAAAAAATATGTATATGTCGACTTAAAAATAGGTACGCCCAATTTACAAAAAAAATTCACCAAAACATAAATTAAGCATAAACCCTAGATAACATAGCAAACAACATACAAGTATTTGTTTTATTACGCGTTTATGTAATTAATTACTCATTAAAACCAATGACTCGTGATGCCACTGTTGTTGTTATATATCAAGACATTCAAATAAATAATCACAAAAAACATCAAAGTAATAGTGCGGAAGCATATAGGATGTATTAACGAATAATTAATTAACATAAAAGAATATGCATCTTTTCTTGATTCTAGCCAAACAAGAATCAAATCCACAAACTAGCAACGGATGAACCCTAATTTGATTTAGTAAGGATTATGTGAATTACCCTCACTGCTTTGTAATTCAATGCAAGATAATAACAAAAGTATGTTATTACTATGTTCTTGTACACACGCACTAAACCGAATTAAAGTAACGCTAGTTTTTATCAAACCAAATAACTTGATGTTTGAAAAGAGTGGATCGACACCTTTGAATGGTGTTCACCGGTTTTAGCAAAACACACACACAAAACAATTTTAGGTTTAGCTAATGAGCACAAGAGATAGAAAAACAAGACCCCTAGCCTTATATATATACCCAAGCAAACTTGGTGAACAAGTTGGTCCTTGTTTCCTTTTTCCTTTGGCCGATCGGTTTGGGACATCCCATAGGGATTCCAGAACCTTCCCAACTTTTGTAATTTAGTCCTTTTCCAAATACCTTTAACGCCTATTAGTCCATTACATTAATTACTTAACGTCCATAGTCTCGAGTTCGATCCTAACTCACGTCTACTAATTTATATCCATAAAACTAACAGGTACTAAGCATGTAAAATCCTTATTCAATAACTTACACATCCGATCGATCATATTTATTATGAAAACCTCAAAAGATTGAATATAATGTAATTGTATACATATAAAGATTATTAAAAGTAATAATAACACAACATCATAAACAATGCTTAAAAGATCTATAAAGTTTCTTACATAGTTAACTAAGAAGTACTTGCCTTGCAAGAACTTATAAAGATGACGATCTTACATGATTGAGGTCCAAAATCCAAAGAAGCAATCGCTTCCTGTTCGCTCTTTAACCTTTGTCCGATATAGAACTCGTGAATTTTGATTCCTTGTCGCTTTGTTTGAAAAAGTAAAGGCAGAATTTTAACCAATTTACCCAAAATGGCAAATGGGTTATATTTTATCTATAACATTTCAAACAGTAAAACCGAAAAAGATGAGCTACAAAGGAAACAGTCAAATACACAAAATTCGCCATAGTATTCTAATGCGCATATTCGACAACCGTAACATCAAATCGAAAACTAAACCGTAACAAAGAAAAGTCGGTTTTGGTCCCGAGCGGTTCCGCACTTGGCTTGAAATGGCTTTATTTAGTCAAAGAACTTAGCTTGAATGACTAGTCAATTTTTTTTCGTCCCTGCTCATGGTTTGATTTGGGACTGAACAATATGGTCCGGTTCTCGGTTCAAATATTCGTAGTTTTCGTTTCGTGAGTATATATTTGAATATCATACCGGAGCCTTCAAGCCACATTTCGTTGATTAATGTTTCACCAGGTAAACATGTAATGTAAATCTGCCTCGAAATGGCTCTCACAAGTTTTGCATCCCCATTGCGATGGTTCGATGACACTCACAAAGAAAGCCTAGGGTGCACAACCCATGAAGTATCATGAAAACCTTCAAGATTACTCGTAAATATTAGGTGAAAAATAGCATATTAATATAATAGATTTTTGGACAAAATACATAAAAATTATTATCTAATCGTATACTTTTGTTATCATATTTAATATGTAATTTTTTATTAACCCGTTTCAAATTGTTACGCCACATGCCCATTCTCCATCTTTATTCTGTAATTTTTTATATAATAAATGAAATATGCAACATATCAAGAGGCAATGTTCATACCCCGCCACTTCAAAGAACCTTAGGATCTGAATGTAAAGGGTTGTAATCACCGAGAGCCCGTAGCAAAGGCTTACAAAACGTTACTTAAGAGCTCAATATTGAAACTCGACTTAATCAAAAGATTAGGCATCAATCGAGATAATTATAATTAGCTGCCTTAATTATAATCGATTTGGCAGAGCCGTAAAGAGTAAGAAGAAAACCGATCATTGAGATAAGTGTATCAATGAAATAAGAACTAGTTTCGTATTCAGATGAACTAGAACAAAGAAATCAGAATCATCATCTAAGCCAAAGAAGAAGAAGAAGAAGACCACTGTTGTCTCATGGCTAGATGAAGATACTACCGAAGAATATGACTGGTTTTCTAGACTTGTTGATGCGACCCCTTCATTACCAGAAGGTCAAGAAATGGTAGATGGCCATACAATGGAGCATGTGAAGCTTATACAAGAAAAGTTCAAAGTGAAGAAAATGACCAAAGCAGAGTTGAGGCGAATCAAGAATGATGCATTTCAACTACTTAAAGATGCATTCGAAGTGCAATTGAAGTCGAATATCATCTTGATAACATTGCACGAGCCATGTCTAACAACATTGATTGGCTCAATCCTGAATCAAACATAGACTTCACCAGACCAGACAAAGCTCCATACTACACTGACTGGACCAAACCTCTACCTACCATTGGCCGACCGGATCAACCCAAGATTACATTCCGCTATTTCTTCAACAATGACCTAGAGTTTCTTCTACACGGTAGCGATGTCTCCAAGAAATACGCTACATCACTCACACTCCCTTTCCCGTCAGCAATATACTCCAACAACATAGCCATCGAGGAAGACGCCACCCACATGTTTGCTGACAAAGTGGAAAAGTATGACCTCGATGCATTGTATGGGATTCATCATTGGCATGAACGCCGAAGAATCTACTACAAAAGCTGCCAGGTTCTAAAGTCCAAAAAGGAAGTGTTTAGTGATAAACGGATCGTTGCTATTCAACATGTTTCCTTGTCATCTAAGTGGGACTACATTCTCGAGAAAATAGTGGTCAAACGACAAGACGAAGAGGAATATGACTGGAAGCGGATTTTCCGAGATTGTCTCTAAACGACATTGAAGATATGTATCTGCAAAGGTACAAGGACGAATGCGACAATTTCTACAACTATCCAACGCGAGTACATCAAGTCATTAGTAATCTTCATCAAGCATCGTGATCCAAGAACGTGTAGAAGACATTCAATGTAACACCCCAACCCGACGAGGGTAGAAGTGTCACATTTTGGTGTCATATCAGAACATACAATTAAAATCTTTACAAACGAAAACCTTAAAAATGAAGTATCAAATCATATAAACAATTGACTGACGAAGAAAATACAACATCCAAAATGAAATGAAATATCAAAACAAAAACTCTTCAAAGTAAGTCCAAATAATAAGGTAACTAGGGTTGGTCCACTCAGATAATCCAACTCTCAGCCCATCAAAGCCCATCTTCAACCTAAAACCCGCCGCAGAAAAAGAAATGCGGCCGAGCTTAAAAGCCCAAGGAATGATATAACAAAACGAAGCTAATAGAATCGAAATGCAAAATGAATGAAGGAAACGGATAATAAAGTCACAATGAATGAGAACAATGAGTCAAAGAGGATCCCGCAGAAAACAAATATACGTATATCCAAAGCACATATAACAAGGAGAACGAAACAAAGCATCGATGACATGTATACATGCACATAAAACCGCATACAAGCATCAAACATAAGCAAGCATAGCGTACGCCGATCCACACAACATATACAAGATACAATCAATTCAGAAATCATAAGCCATACAAGTCAAAGATAAATCTAAGGAAGCGGAAGCAATTAATTAGTAAGTGAGCATGGCAATCACACAGTCAAAACCCTTAGTTGAAAACATAATCGATCATGACAATGAAGTACTAACAACAACAACACATGGCACTACACGTAATAGGTAGGAATACAGATACGATATAATTAAATGGATTAAAGACATAGCAGGCAATTCAACAAATTAACAAGCCGACGTCACAAGTCGAACCAATTACCCAATCAAACAAAGAGTATAAACCAAAATGCAAACATGGCAGTCAACAACAAGCGATAAGGATACAACGGATAGTCGTAGTCCACTTAGATCAACCGAACATAGTACACATAATAAATAGACAAAACTATCGACACCCAAAGCATGATCACCGGACAATATAGAGGGTCACCTAACAAAGGAGATCACATATCATCGATAGAAACAGTAACTCGATAACCACATGTTAATCACATCATAATAGGATAATCAGAGTCACATAAAACATACATAGCATAAACAAATCAAATAAACACATAATAACCCTAAGACGCGAATGGAACGATAGTTTGAAGTAACGGAATGAGAGTGTGATGATCAATGTAATGGAGTATCTATATCTTGGTAAAAGTGAATCATATAGGGTATTGCGTAGCGACACTAATTCGAATATGGTGCGCGTGGGGAATCCAAGGTACAATATAGGTATATCAAAAGTGTAAGGGTTGTCGAAATCTATCCCAGCCAACAAAACAAACCATATCAATAGTGGCAATAGCAGCCAAGTAACCAATAGTAGCCATTGTATTCGGAGGGGTGACCTCGGAATACCAAACCAATAGGAGGAGACCTCAGAACCAATGGAGTAGCTAGCTCCCAAATGTGAGGGTGTATTGCACACACCAACCACATCACCAAACCATATATCAATACAATACAAATACAAATCTAGGATGCATCCATACGCCCGCAAAACAAATAGTGGCCATACAATATATCCAAAGCGCGATAATCAATACAAATATGGGACGGTGCAACATCACTGCAGACACTGAGTCATGCCATTGGTGCATCAATGACACGGACATGGAACCCCATGCCTAGTTAATGGCTCGGTATCAATCATGGTCAAACAAAGGTTCAAAGTGTAGCAATATATAGGTCTTCACAATCAAAGGTTCACAATTCAGAGGTTCATAGCAATAATTCAATATCAAGGTCCAATATCAATGTTTCAATAGCACACATATAATAGCACAGTCAATAGCAAAGTTCAATAGCAAAGGGTTCAATAACGAAAGGATCAATAGCAATGGTTCAATATCGCGGGTCAGCAGAAGCAAAGGTTCAATATCGGAGGATCAATAGCAATGAAAGCATAGCAATGAATATCATAAGCGAAACAAAGTCGGGACCGAAGTCATGAGAAATCCCTACCGAAAAGGGATAGAATATCCGCACTTTATTTCAAGCAATCAATAACGAAAGTAAAGTCAAGAAAGGAGATCAATCACGCCGCCCGAACCTATATGAATTAGATAACGCTCTATAAGAATCGAAACACTGCTTAAGACTTTCCCATTTTTGTAAGTTTCCGAATCTTAGTACTTAGGGTTACCTTCGCAAATAGTTAAACGATTATTCACAAATAGTAATTAAATTAAATTGAAGACTTAACATATTACACACTATAGTTTAGGGTTTAATTGTCATTTTAGCAAAGTTGAGGGTATATATGTGAAAACCACGAAAGTTTAAGATTTAAATTTGTAAATTCAAATTTTCTAATAGTATTTATGAATACGTAGCATGTTGAGACCATGCATGACCCATAATATGTAAATTCAAAATTTGTAATACAGATTCCATGCATGACCCAAAATATCTCCAACCCAGGCGTGGCATTTTGTACCGTGTTATAATCTTATCGAACCCGGAAAACGTAACGCACTCGAACCACGAAACCATACCGAGACCCAATTAAATAAAACCCATTTTCGGTGTTACTATACATGTCGAGACCATTCAACAAAACACAACAAATACCCTCGTTAAACATTTGTGGCAACTAGTTATTATTAGTCTAATACCCACACAAGACACGTGCAAAACATATCATTACAATACTCAAATTGTATATATGACGACCCACGGCTCATACACCTTACTTGAACGAGCACAACAACGTATAAAATCATATGACCCATCCGACTCAAACCATGCATACGAATCCAATCTCATACACACTCACACAACGCGACTCCCCTCTCGACAAAAACACACGACTCGCACTATGCAACATAACACCCCACGACAACACAGGCACACAAACGAGAAGACACACCCATGATACAATTATACACATTCCATCCGACATGTTCCCAACCCTACGAGACTCAAGTGAAATTACGTACACACGTGACCTATCGAGATTTGCCATACCAAGATCCCATGACCCACATCATAACGACTCCAAATCATCACGAATATAACGTGCATCAAAACGCGATAAAACGATATATTTAAATTTCGTAGCATATATATAATTTACGTATAATGAAATTAGAAACGCCAAGGTTATAACTCAAATACCTTCAAGCCAACGAACTAGAACGATATTACGGATCACCACGTATTCTTTAATGCTACACTATCCAAACTCCAGTTTTCGTCCTTCCTTCTTCACAAGATAACGAGCTGGTGATAAGTTGTCTAGGGTTTTAGAGAGTGGCGGCAGTAGGTTTTCCCAAAGAGATGGATCCTATTAATATAAAGAATGAGAATTGTGGGTTTTGATTTTCTGTCGTGGGTTCAGGAAAAAAAATAAATAATATAATTTACTTGGGCCTACTACTTTGCTAGTCCATCGAGAAAATAACTGTCGGGTCCAATAAAAGAAAGTGGAAGGACATGTGTGAAATAATTTTGATTCCGACATTAATAATAAGAAGATGTGTCGGTAATCGGGTACAAAAGAATTTATGGTTCCAAAAGTATCAAAGAAACGCGAAAATGTGCGAATAAGTGGACGCCGATTAATATAAAGGTTAGGACGATTATATTACGTAATTTATTTTTAATCTACGCTTTTTCAATGTCAAATATTTTATTTAATTTCCTCAGGCATATGCAAAATAAAAAAATGTGGACCAATTTTAGGGCTTTACAATTCTCCTTCTAAAAAGAAAATTTCGCCTCGAAATTGAGTCGCGAGATACACGGAGGCGCATAAATCTAAGGCGACGAGTAACCATAGTTCCACACGTAACATAACGATTTCGGGTTCCAAAGCGCACCAAAATTTACACGTAGTGTATGTCGGTCGAATCTCACAAAGAGGTACAGACTTCCAAACGAACATGACGAGTGAAAAATAATGGATATAAGTCATAGTCCATTCACGCATCAACCCTGTGCATTTCCCAAGACGTCAGATGATTTCAATAAGTTCAAATTATATGATCTCAGATATCACGCTGATCAGCGCCATAATACTTGCATCACATAACAAGTTCTTATTGTCATCATATTCTCATTCCCGGTCATGGCAAACCACATAACCAATATCACAACAAAACATATCATATACACATACCAAGTAACATACCAAAGGCACTGATCACATACATACAAAGATATACCACATCAAAACAACTTACCATACCACAAAAGAGAGAAGGCCATCAACTAGCATAAACGGTTCCTCATGACTCATTATCGACGATCCAAAAGAAAAGTCGAGATATTAACAAAATATCAAACGATAAAACTTCACGATTCAAACCGAGTTCAACAAATCAAGAAAACAATACCGATCGTAATCACTTAACAGATATCAAACCGCCTCAAAACGCATGACAACGAATAGAAGTAACACAAGTCGCGCCTAAATCATATGAAGTAGATGAACCTCTCACCACCGTTGAATCTTGTCTCCGCCCTTATGCGTCTTGGTTGGTCCGTCCAGCCTTCAAGAAGATCCCGATGCCTCTAGAAGACGGCAATGCATGCGTGGTGCCTTCGCTCACGAACCTCTCCACCGTAGATCAAGCAAAGAATGCAGTTCGGCACCATCATCTTCGGCTCCACGGTTAGTCTCCATCTAACGATCGACAAACGGATGTGCGAAGACAAAATAATAAAATCAAATATGAAGAGAAGAAGAGCAAAACAATGAAGAAAAATATTATCGAAGTCAAAACTGAACGACAATCAAAAGGAATCGGAATATATCATAACAGACGGAAGCCTAGTGTCTACCCAAGTCCTCACAGGTCAATCCTAAGGTCAACAAGACGAAACCTTAGCTTTGATACCATAATTGTAACACCCCAACCCGACGAGGGTAGAAGTGTCACATTTTGGTGTCATATCAGAACATACAATTAAAATCTTTACAAACGAAAACCTTAAAATGAAGTATCAAATCATATAAACAATCGACCGACGAAGAAAATACAACATCCAAAATGAAATGAAATATCAAAACAAAACTCTTCAAAGTAAGTCCAAATAATAAGGTAACTAGGGTTGGTCCACTCGATAATCCAACTCTCACCCATCAAAGCCCATCTTCAACCTAAAACCGCCGCAGAAAGAAATGCGGCCGAGCTTAAAAAGCCCAAAGGAATGTATATAACAAAACGAAAGCTAATAGAATCGGAAATGCAAAATGAATGAAGGAAACGGATAATAAAGTCACAAATGAATGAGAACAATGAGTCAAAGAGGATCCCGCAGAAACAAATATACGACATCCAAAGCACATATAACAAGGAGAACGAAACAAAGCATCGATGACATGTATACATGCACATAAAACCAGCATACAAGCATCAAACATAAGCAAGCATAGCGACGTCAGATCCACACAACATATACAAGATACAATCAATTCAGAAATCATAAGCCATACAAGTCAAAGATAAATCTAAGGAAGCGGAAGCAATTAATTAGTAAGTGAGCATGGCAATCACACGTGTCAAAACCCTTAGTTGAAAACATAATCGATCATGACAATGAAGTACTAACAACAACAACACATGGCGCTACACGTAATAGGTAGGAATACAAGATACGTATATAATTAAATGGATTAAAGACATAGCAGGCAATTCAACAAATTAACAAGCCGACGTCACAAGTCAACCAATTACCCAATCAAACAAAGAGTATAAACCAAAATGCAAACATGGCAGTCAACAACAAGCGATAAGGATACAACGGATAGTCGTAGTCCACGAGATCAACCGAACATAGTACACATAATAAATAGACAAAACTATCGATTACCCAAAAGCATGATCACCGACAATATGTAGGTCACCTAACAGTTGAGATCACATATCATCGATAGAAACAGTAACTCGATAACCACATGTTAATCACATCATAATAGGATAATCGTAGTCACATAAAACATACATAGCATAAACAAATCAAATAAACACATAATAACCCTAAGACGTGAATGGAACGATAGTTTGAAGTAACGGAATGAGAGTGATGCATCAATGTAATGGAGTATCTATATCTGGTAAAAGTGAATCATATAAGGGTATTGCGTAGGACAACAATTCGTAATATGGCAAGGGGAATCCGTAAGGTACAATATAGGTATATCAAAAGTGTAAGGGTTGTCGAAATCTATCCCAGCCAACAAAACAAACCATATCAATAGTGGCAATAGCAACCAAGTAACCAATAGTAGCCATTGTATTCGGAGGGGCACTGAATACCAAACCAATAGGAGGGAGACCTCAAGAACCAATGGAGTAGCTAGCTCCCAAATGTGAGGGGTGTATTGCACACCAACCACATCACCAAACCATATATCAATACAATACAAATACAAATCTAGGATGCATCCATACCGCAGAAACAAATAGTGGCCATACAATATATCCAAAGCGCGACAATCAATACAAATATGGGGACGGTGTGCAACATCACTCATGCACACCGGAGTCATGCCATTGGTGCATCAATGACACGGACATGGAACCCCATGCCTAGTTAATGGCCTGTATCAATCATGGTCAAACAAAGGTTCAAAGTGTAGCAATATATAGGTCTTCACAATCAAAGGTTCACAATTCAGAGGTTCATAGCAATAATTCAATATCAAGGTCCAATATCAATGTTTCAATAGCACACATATAATAGCACAGGTCAATAGCAAAAGTTCAATAGCAAAGGGTTCAATAACGAAAGGATCAATAGCAATGGTTCAATATCAAGGGGTCAGCAGTAAGCAAAGGTTCAATATCAGAGGATCAATAGCAATGAAAGCATAGCAATGAATATCATAAGCGAAACAAAGTCGAAGGACCAGAAAGTCATGAGAAATCCCTACTGAAAAGGGATAGAATATCTGTACCTTATTTCGAAGCAATCAATAACGAAAGTAAAGTCAAGAAAGGAGATCAATCACGTCGCCCGGAACCTATATGAATTAGATAACGTTCTATAAGAATCAGAAACACTCGTTTAAGACGGCTTTCCATTTTTTGTAAGTTTCCCGAATCTTAGTACTTAGGGTTACCTTCGCAAATAGTTAAACGTATTATTCACAAATAGTAATTAAATTAAATTGAAGACTTAACATATTACACACTATAGTTTAGGGTTTAATTGTCATTTTAGCAAAGTTGAGGGTATATATGTGAAAACCACGAAAGTTTAAGATTTAAATTTGTAAATTCAAATTTTCTAATAGTATTTATGAATACGTAGCATGTTGAGACCATGCATGACCCATAATATGTAAATTCAAAATTTGTAATACAGATTCCATGCATGACCCAAAATATCTCCAACCCAGGCGTGGCATTTTGTACCGTGTTATAATCTTATCGAACCCGAAAACGAACGCACTCGAACCACGAAACCATACCGAGACCCAATTAAATAAAACCCATTTTCGTGTTACTATACATGTCGAGACCATTCAACAAAACACAACAAATACCCTCGTTAAACATTTGTGGCAACTAGTTATTATTAGTCTAATACCCACACAAGACACGTGCAAAACATATCATTACAATACTCAAATTGTATATATGACGACCCACGGCTCATACACCTTACTTGAACGAGCACAACAACGATAAAATCATATGACCCATCCGACTCAAACCATGCATACGAATCCAATCTCATACACACTCACACAACGCGACTCCTCCTCGACAAAAAAACACACGACTCGCACTATGCAAATATAACACCCACGACAACACAGGCACACAAACGAGAAGACACACCCATGATACAATTATACACATTCCATCCGACATGTTCCCAACCCTACGAGACTCAAGTGAAATTACGCACACACGTGACCTATCGAGATTTGCCATACCAAGATCCCATGACCCACATCATAACGACTCCAAATCATCACGAATATAACGCATCAAAACGCGATAAAACGATATATTTAAATTTCGTAGCATATATATAATTTACGTATAATGAAATTAGAAACGCCAAGGTTATAACTCGAAATACCTTCGAAGCCAACGAACTAGAACGATATTACGGATCACCACGTATCTTACGAATGCTACACTATCCAAACTCCAGTTTTCGTCCTTCCTTCTTCACAAGATAACGAGCCGGTGATAAGTTGTCTAGGGTTTTTAGAGAGTGGCGGCAGTAGGTTTTCCCAAAGAGATGGATCCTATTAATATAAAGAATGAGAATTGTGGGTTTTGATTTTCTGTCGTGGGTTCAGGAAAAAAAAAAATAAATAATATAATTTACTTGGGCCTACTACTTTGCTAGTCCATCGAGAAAATAACTGTCGGGTCCAATAAAAGAAAGTGGAAGGACATGTGTGTGAAATAATTTTTGATTCCGACATTAATAATAAGAAGATGTGTCGGTAATCGGGTACAAAAAGAATTTATGGTTCCAAAAGTATCAAAGAAACGCGAAAATGTGCGAATAAGTGGACGTCGATTAATATAAAGGTTAGGTTACGTATTATATTACGTAATTTATTTTTAATCTACAGTTTTTCAATGTCAAATATTTTTATTTAATTTCCTCAGGCATATGCAAAATAAAAAAATGTGGACCTAATTTTAGGGCTTTACATTCAACTTGCCGTGAATCTTATCGAATCGTAAACCTTACAAAACCTCGCCTAGACCTTCCCGACATAAACCAACTTGCTCAGTACACCCTTATCAGGAAACCATTTGGGGTAGTCTACCGAAGTGAACTACACCACAATTGCTTCATGGCGTGCAAAGAGCTTCACAAGTTTGGGGATCATACATTGAAGAAAGTCAAGGATGGATTAGCTTATCGGTTAAAGGAGATACATGACGGCATAGGGTCACCGAAGAGATGGAATTCGAGGGATAGAAGGGATGTAAAGAAGATCATCACGCGGATTGATGAAAGGTTGTTCAGAAGGGATCAAATCGTAACTTTGGAGAGTTTCGCTGGTGGTCGCCCAAGATATCTCACGGGCTACCAACGCCTAGAACGATTCTCGGAGTTATTGTGGAATACCGAGACTCCGGTACCCCTTGATTTGTTTCTCTCTCATTATTTGGATGTGTGATTTATATCGATTATGGCTTGTGCACACAACAAAGGTACAACCCGTTCTTGTAATGAAAGGACCCCGTGGTACGCATTGCCACAATCCTATAAAAGGAGCGAAAGCTTCTTACTTTTGAGTAAAACTAATCAAAACTTTCATTTTTCAAAGTTTTGCTCAAAAGAACAAGTACTTCCCTTATGATTTTCAAAACCTCAAAAGTTAATATCACTTGTCGAGGGGAGTATTTGCTTAAAAACTTTGTTCACAAAATTGTTCTTCGTGGTAATCTTCCCAAAACTCGAAATGGACATATTCGATATCAATTTCGCCAAAATAACATTTATATGCCATTTTGAGGGGAGAAAATTATGTGATAAGAAATATGTTGTGAATTGCCAATGAATCGTCGTTAAAAAGACTTAACCAATGAATTGACGAGATCTTAAATGTTAGTAACTCAAAAAGACTTGTTCGGACGGGTAATAATTTCAAGCTAGTTCGCTAGTGATGTAAACGTGTCTCGCAAAGGACTTGTCTTAGTAGAATGTACCATTCGAGAAACTCTTGATAGACATGAACTTTGACGGGTTTGACAACCTTCGAGGTTTGTCCACACCTTCAAGGTAGTTATTAGAGCTAGTTGTCACCTAAAAGTCGACAATGCAATTCTTTAACTATGCAACGTAACTGTGTCTCGGGAATTGTCTATCTAGAGTTGATCAATTCAAAGTCAAGGCTTTTCTCTCACCGCGCATTTCTATCAAAATACTTAAGCACGCGAGAGGGAAGTATTTCGCAAAATACAAAACTCTCACAGCTTGTACTAAAAGATCTTATTCATAACCACTTTGAGATATTTTCATGAAAATTGGTTTTATGGCAACATAGGTTAGTCATGGAGTTATAAGGTGACTAAGGTTAGGAATAACCGTCCTATGATCCGCCAGAGCCGGAGGGATCTACCCAAGGACACCACCAATAGTTAGAATTAGAAGTCCTTAGGTATGATTATAAAAAGGAGAAATGAGAATCGAGAAAGAAGGAGTTGAAGAATTAAAAGAAAAGTAAAGAAAAGGGTGAAAATAAATAGCCTCCACATTATTCAACTTAGGGCGACACCGGTTCAATTCATATGCTACCGTTGTCACTTGATGACACCGTATTGAAGATTAAAGTCGCCATGGACCCAAAGGACGCATGCACTAAACCTTCTTAGCCACTCAAGTTTCTCTCAACAAAGCTTGTTTCATTCTCACAGGAACCTTACGTAAACTATCGGCTTTCTTAGAGATTGTCGGTATTGAAGAAGGAATCCTCTCCTAGTCTCCGCCAGAAAACCAAAGCGCACTATCGAGTCTAGAGCCACGAGATTCATCAAAAGATCTCTTAGGTAAACTTGACATTTCATCGCTTGTCGCTCAACATTAAGGACGCAAGTGATCCATTATCGAGTCTTACACGATCTTAGCAACTGTCGAGAACATTTATGAGAGGTTCACATGCGATCCTCGGTGATTGAATGGAAACTCTGTTAGTGGTCAACATCAAACGCCTCGACAAAGCAGTCACTTCGGTAGCTCCTCGTGGTTATGCTTAGTGTGTCTCAAACAGTCTACACGTGGGGTGATTCTTCTGTACCTCAACGACTCATCCGAATCAGAGGTGTACTTGCACATCGCGTTATCTCACTTGTGGGACTCTAGTTCAGAACACCTTTGTGAGAATTAGAGCCGTGTTTTCACACTATGTTGTTAACACACTCAAGTTCAAACTTGTGTTACCGGTTTATTTCTAACCCATGTTTTATGTTTTCTTCTTATGGATGCTCATGGTGGAAAAGATCATGCATTCTCCACATGCTCATACCAACATCAACACTAATTAAAGTTCTATCAAAAGGCAACACAAAGTCAGAATGATTCTTCGTCAAAGCCAAAGAATCTACAAAGTTTAAAGACTAAAAGAACTACATAAGTATTGAAATCCAACGTTAAAGAGCGTGTGAGCATGTTGGAGAAAGACGTGGAGACACTGGAACAACGGCGGACCGATGCGATAACCACAACATACTATCACTACCACCACAAAGAACAAAGATCTAAGAACAAAGAAAATGAAGACGCCAAAGTCGAAAAACTTCAAAGTAAACAAGATCCCTACACTGGGAGATTGTTGGAATCAAGACACTTCTTCTCTCAAGAAAGAAGAATGTCAAGACATCGAAGCTACTATTACATCAAGACCTACAACGTTATCACTCAAATCATTAATCACCAACACTTAGGGGAGATTGTTGGAATCACTCCTAAACTAGATTACAAGTGTTAGTAATTAATATGTAATAGTTAGCTTAATTATGGCTTTATGTTAGTATTAAAGCTAGGCTCATGTAGAAAGCCCATGAGCCTATGCAAAGCCCAATAAGGAAAGGAAGGAACTTGCATGTCGCCTAGTTCCTTCCTATAAATAATCTTGTAAACTCCCATTTGGGAGTTGGTTGTTCACTTTCATAATATCACCTACGCCTAAACTTTCTATATTGTTCATACGTGTGTTTGTGAGTGTGTTCAACCGATCACTTCTTTCTTATTTCTTCTATTGATGCTTGTGTTACATAAATGGGAACCTAACATAAACAAATCAATCAATAGTTAAGTTATAAAGGTAATAATAACATATTTTTAACGTGTAACAGAATATAAACCACATTGCAAAAGCATTAACGTGTAACAAAATATAAATCACACTTTCATAATAATACATATTGAATTCTAAATGTATGTAAAGCAATCGTGAAGTAGCATTGAAAATCTTAAAAAATAGAGCAGTATAGCCGATATACATATCATGTAACAAAATCTATATAAGAGACATGATGTCGCTTGAATATAAAAAGATAATGAATTTGTACATCATAATAAAAAAAAATATGATGCCTATCAAATACGAAACAAAGCTTCTTTATAAACGACGTTTGTTGTTGAGTTTGAGTAGTTACCGTCCTTGTCGCAACAGAGAACCTTCAATCCTTTCTTGGATGGTCATAGCGAAACAAACCGAGACATAAATTGTCTTTGGTTTGATTTGAATGGCATACAAATATTTTCAATAACCATGAAATCTACTTAGAGCATATCGTTGGGTTAGTGGATACAAAAGTTACCTTTACTACAATCTCAACATCACCTCCTGCTGAAAGAAAAGTGTTATGGGTTTTTATTGCTATCTATGATAATTTTACCCAAAGCATTGTAAACATGAACATCGTGGCTTCCTTCACACACAAGATATACTCCTAAACTTGAGTGAGTAACCACAGTCGATTCCTGAAAAGCCACAAGCAAATGATAAAAGGATAGAATTTAACAGTATAAACAGACACAAATCTAATAATTTAAATAGACAACACACCTTTTTTACACTCATCCACAAGAGGCTCAACTGGAAGAAGAGAAGGCATAGATATAATTAACCCTTGGATGAAATCCTCAAGGCACTCATCATCTAGAAGCTGACCTACAACTAAAGGAGCATTCCGTAGGTTGACCTATAAGACAATACCATAAGCAGTCACATACAAAAGCAATTGGATATGTTGGTAGTGTTTGCTATGTTGATTTATAGAGGAAATTAAATGGTACAGTCAAATTTAACTTGAAAAAAAAAAACATTTTGTTGCTAGATGGAACATGTAATCTTTGCACATAGGTGATTCCTTACATTTAATTAGTACTTACTGTTAATACAAATAAGCCGTAAAAACGTTTATTTATATTTTACGATCTTCTAATGTTTTGTCGATAACAAACGTAAAATCATGTTAACGAAACAAATAAAATACGTAAATGGTTTGAACTAATAGTTTCTAACATATTCACATTTTCACATAAAACACTAAAACAAGTATAAGTGATTTTATGATTTAGTAATACATATGTACAACAACTAGTGTTTACATATTTGGGTAAAATATACACATAACTAGTATGTAGTATATTGGGTATTATAAATGGGTAGAAACTTAAGTATCACAACCCATTGGGCAAATACATTGAATGTAGTTGGGTACAACCCAAAGCCCATAACCCATGGGATCTTGACCCATAACCCATTGCATGACATCATGCTTATATCATACATGGATAATATCCATAAACCCATGGATCAACCCATACCAAGTGACTAAGTGCTTTGCACTCAAAGATACATTGTATCTAGCCAAAGATCCATGGTTCAACCCATGACCCATAACCAAAATACCCATGGGCAAAGAGGATGCTCCACGGATCCCTAGCTTAACGCTAGACGGATCCCTTATGGAAGGGATCCGTGGGATCCGGGAAACAGAGGATTTTTCCTCTATAAATAGTGAGCCATTTCTTCATTATATCTCACCCCTTTCTAACACACTTTCTCCCCGAGTTAAATCTCACTAACCTTAGATCAAGAGATCTATGTTAGTAGTTTTGTTTTTGTGTGATCTTTAGGTTCCTCTTAAAGGCAAGATCACCACCTTTGAAGTCGATCAAGCTCAAGTCCATGAGTTGCCAAGCTTCCTCATCATCAAGGCCATCAAGTCCTCTTGTTGATGATCTCTTTCTTCTTCAAAGAAGTTTAGTGTTGAAGACATTAGTGAAAGATGTCTCAAGTGTCAAGACGAAGATATTAGTGAAGGGTATCTATCGCCTATAGGATAAGCACTTGTGGTAGGTGCTTAGAAGTCAAGACTTGAAGCATTAGTGAAAGGTGCTTCAAGTGAAGACACAAGACATTAGTGAAAGGTGTCTTGTAGATCTAGTCAAAGGCATTAGTGAAAGGTGCCTTAGATGTACATTCGATATGGTGTGTTTCATGTACTAGATAGACTAGCATTAGATCCAAGGATATTGATGTCCTTGATGATGTTGTAAAGGAGTAGATCTCCTTTAGGATTGGTCGTTGGTGTAGTGTGGTAGTAGTTCCTCCATTGCAATGGAACTAAGTGCTTAGCCTAGTGCCTAATAAAGGGTAGGCGACGCTGTGATAGGATTAGTTCTCCTAAGGTGTGAAAGAACTCGGTGGTTAGCCTAGCACCAGATAAAGGGTAGGCGACGTTGTGTTAGGTGTGGTTCGCCTTGGTGTGAAGGAACCCGGTATTTAGCTTAGTACCGAAAAAGGTTAAGCGACGCTGTGAAGGCTTCTCCGCCTTAAGGAGATTTGTGTAGTGTTTACGAACTCTCGAGTAGGTGACTCGGGAGTGGAGTAGGGCAAGGAAGGTGTCCTTGTAGCCGAACCACTATAAATACTGCTGTGGTTTTGTGCTTTTACTCTTATCTTTTCATTACATATATTTATATGCTTGTTTATCAACATCCAACACACACAACCAAATAGATTGACATAAGTCGATCTAAATAGTTTAAAAGAAGTTTTAATTGGTAAAACTATTCAACCCCCCCTTCTAGTTTTCCACACTTACTTCATGGCTTAGATATTTTAATATTTATCATTCCATCATTTAAGAGGTGGAATGAAGAATACACGGCAAGTCAAATGTAGCATGTAATATTTAATAACTTGAAATTTTTTAAAATACTTCAAAACTTCAATTAAACTACTATTTTCTTTTCTTTTTTCATAAACAAATGAATAAATGTACTTTTTTTTGTAAAATCTTATTCGAGGTTTGAAGGAGCTTTTATAAAATTCAATTTGTATAAACTGCTTAAGGATAATCACTAATCATATTTTGAATGAATAAAGTATGACATGTTGATTCTCTTGTTACACGCTCAACCTCCTTGATTTGTCCTGTCTTTGCATATGATCCACTATAATGGATACTTTTCATCAGTGAGCATTTGTACTATGAAGTAGTAAACAAAGTGAAAACTAATGACGAATTACCATTTTGGCATGAACTTTAGGTTAGGTCTTCTTAAATCATAAGCTGATAAGCATCGAATTCTTCTTGGATTGGAATGAGTTACCAAGAAGGATTTTTTTACAAAATTACTCTTCATTTACAAACATAAGGATGTAAAAAAATAGTATAACATAGCACATATTAGGCAATGAACATTAGTACTTCATAATAGTTCAGGAATATGGATATGAATATTTGTCAGACCTGGTAATTTAGGCTTGGGTGCAGGTATAACTGGTAATAAAGAATCTCCCTGTATATCAGTTCACGTGTATGTTCTTTTGTAGTTTTTCTTCTTTCGAACTCAAATACCAGCCCTTTAATGGATCAGAGAAGGCTCCATCTCAACAGTAGCCAAATTCTTGAGATATGGATCGAAAGTGCCTAATACAAGGTAGATATGCAGATTTAGTTAGAGTGAATTATTCACAAAAGTAAATAAATCCGTATTACCTCAATTTCCACCATTAATTACTATTAAGTTGCCTCTATCTTTTCGATGTATGGAAACACCAAATGGCAAGAAAGATCTCCTGTAAATACATAAACACCACAATTGATTCAATCACTAACATAGTAACATGTAGACCGATACCATTATTAGACTAAAAGATTACATAATGACCACAAAGGTAATAAAACTTAAAAGGATTAGGTTCATGTACCGTTGTAGGAAGGACAACATCAGTAAGTTTGTGAGTGCCCTTTTTGTAGTCGAAAGTGTTGGGCAGCTCCAAGTCTCCCTTTGTGAATTCTTCCCATGACATATCCGCAAACTCTGTTTCAAATAACACAATAACGAACCATCAATCATAAGTGACACACATAAGCATTTGTACTTTGTATTTAAAGGAGATGTAGATTGTGTAATAGTACCGCATGTCAGAATAAATACCATCTTACAATGAGAAGAATGATTTAAACGGAAATTAAAGATGAAACATACCTTACAATGATCGTTGATAGTTTTTTGTCATTCGCCATATCGTGTGATGGTAAGATTGTTTAGGGTTGATTTGGTGTGTGCTATTGATTTTCAATTGAATCAATCCTAAAGATTTTTAGGATTTAGATGGAGCATTTTTCTTTGAAAGTAAATATGACAGCCTAATTTTTTGGAGATAATATTAATGAGGAGTTATGTTTTTGACCTTTTCAGTCCGCTTTAAAATGAGGTGATTGGTGCATTTTAAATTTTGAATGGAAACAAAGTAATGGTTGAATATCACTAAGAGAATGCAATTTTGTATCACAACTTGTGGCATGTTCCACTGGTTTAATCGCTAGTCTGTGGATGTTTAGACCCAAGTT
The DNA here is from genome assembly GCA_022545495.1 of Chrysanthemum lavandulifolium. Classification (NCBI taxonomy): domain Eukaryota; kingdom Viridiplantae; phylum Streptophyta; class Magnoliopsida; order Asterales; family Asteraceae; genus Chrysanthemum; species Chrysanthemum lavandulifolium. The sequence goes on along the minus strand of CM040245.1, from coordinate 231,418,204 downwards.
CGAATCTTGTAATTGTCAATTTTTAAATACGATCCGGATGTTGTGCCATGTAAGCATTTCCATGTCATCATTATAGTTCCATGTAAGCATTAGTGACGTGTCATGTTTAGTCCTATATATATATATATATATATATATATATATATATATATATATATATATATATATATATATATATATATATATATATATATATATATATAGATTGCAAAAGCATTTCAAGAAAAGTTTGATGAAAAAGAAATAATACATGATGCTAAAAAGTAAATATCCACGCATGGGACAGCTGTCAAGTCGCGTAACATAACTAAGAGCGCAAGGTGTGGTGAATAACCCATACCTCTTCATCACCGCCACCTCAGCGCCACATCAGCATAACAAACTCCACAACTAACCACAACAAACCCCCCCTTCCCTCCTAACAAACAACCTCTTTATTTTGGGCTCACCACTACCATTTTATTTTTTTTATTCAAATTTTCAAATAAACTAAATTCATTTCATTAAAAATAAAAATACAATACATAACATAATAATAAGAAAAATAAACACGATATGAAAACAAAAACAAAAACAAAAAACGACACGGGTAAAAAAAATACAACACATACTAATAATAAAAACTTAGTCATCTTTTGCGTGATATTTCTTTATTAGTCGTTCCTGCCTCTTTCGGATGATCTATGCTTTTACCGGGTCAGGATTCAAATTGGAATCTATCATCAGAAACTCCATCTCCTTCATCCATTGGATAGCAATTTCCTTCGTCGCCTCGCCTCGTAATAAGCTACTTGAACGCCGGCTTCTTCAAAGATATTTTTCGGATATAAGTCCCGTAAAGTACTCAATTGACTCCCACCGAGTCGCAGCCGACGCTGAAGTCGACTTTTGTTTCTTTCCGCCTGCTTGCCGCCATCTCTTTCGTGACGAGCTCGTTTGTCCGGGCGAATATATCCTCGAGACATTTAGTGCCAATCGGATCTTCGGCATCCCACTTCGGGTAATTTCTCAAAATATCCCAACAATTTTCATACACGAACTCCTTCCCAGCATAACGTTGCGCAAAGCTAACTTCCGCATTCTCGACATGATCGTGGTCATTTTCACCACTTCGACGCTGCAGATGTTTGTAAATAGCGTTGAATTTTTGGCAATCACCGTTAATCCTCGACCATTTACCAGTTATCATATTTTTGGTACGCTGGTCATTGGTGGTCTGAGCATTGAACATGTCGAGAATGTCTTTCCAAAAGAAATCTTCGGAACGGTCATTTCCCATATCTCGATCTTGGGAAATTTCTATCCAACATTATGCAAGAAACCTTTCTTCAGACTTGCTCCACTTCCTCCTGTCTGCCTGGGCTATGACTTCCACATCTTCATCGTCGTTTGCGTCCAAATCCACGGCTTGTTTTGTTTTTTTTCCTTCATCTTTTTCCCCTACCTTTAGCCGGTTCACGTGATTTTGGTACTTTGAATTGTGAATCGGACGGTTGTGATTCCATTTGGGGAAACTGTGGAGTTTGTGACGGGTTAAAAAACTATGGAGGTTGTGACGTGTTAAAAAACTATGGTGATAGAAATCGGGCGGGGTAACTTGCGAATCCTTGTTGAAACGCATATTGTTGGTTAAGAAAAATTTCTTGTAGAGACTGGTTGGAATTTAGAGAGGAGGGGGTACACGGGTTTGAAGAACCCCCGTATTGTGGTGGGTTTGAGTTTAGTAAGTTTGTGAAATACCCTCCGTCATTTGGGTTTTGAGACATTGTGAGATTTTTTTTTGAATAAAGGTATAGAGAGTTGAGGAAGATGGAGGAGATGAATATGATAAAAATGGTGGATATGATATGTTATTTATAGGGGTGGTGAGTTAAAAAAAAAGTACTATCTGTTGTTAAATGGATATATTTGAGAATTCAAATTATATCCGTTTGGTTTGTCAGAGAAATCACTTCGTCGTGGTGACGACGAACACCTCAACGAAGAGCCACGACGAGCACCCCCGGTATGGTGGCGAGGCACGGAGAGGTGCCATGTCATCCGACGACGAGGCACGAAGAGACCACACCTGATGTTCTACGATGGTGCAAGTTTTAAAAATTTATAAACACGATTTAACCGTCTAACCTATTAACACATACGAGCAAGTATACTCGTCCGTAATAGCAAAGTTTGGTAAGTCGAGATCGTCCCAAGGGATTTTGTGTATGAAAGTGATTTGTTTGAAAAGATTTCAACAAGAAAGCTTGTCAAGGCTTCCTCAAATAATTATGTTCTAGCGAAATTCAATAAGAAATATATATATACTTGTGTGTAGTCTATAATCAATCATAAATAGTATCCATGAAGGTTTAGTGTATACTCTAATATGATGCACAAATCATAAGCAAATGATTCCTCAACCACGGTATGTGTTTGTAAAAATCATTCTAAGAACAAAACATTTAGGTAATCCTTTCGGTCCTTATCCCAATGATTATCCTATAGAAATTCCATTTGTTTGTAACATGTTCTTATTAAATTTGTTCTTACGAATCTTTCGACCTTTCGTGATGAAAATATTCCTAGTATTGTTTTAATAAGCAAACATGGTGGTTGTCAATTCACCATATCCCATACTAGTTTGTCACTTCACTTTTGAAATAAAACACAAGAGAAATCCTTTCATCCTTTTTCTTAAAACATGTTTTATCAACAAATCAAACCAAGACTAGTATTTTCCAACAAACTCATTTAAACAAGATCATATGTACATGCATCACATTTTGAGAACACTAGTATGATTAACTACATCCCAACACACAAGTATATCCCAAAACTACTCCATGATAATAATAATAACTAAACACAAATAGTAACAAAGTAATTCCAACAATTCAAGAGAATAGAATTCCATAACAAAGTTCATAGAATACCTAAACTTTTGTGATTACAAGAATTAGAATTCGTGGATTGTAGCAACCACGCCGCCTCAATCACCTAGATTCACCGCATAACCCAAACTACCAAAACTATGGATGATAATTGTTCCTCCTTGCTCCTCGGACGCTTTTCAAGAATAACCAAGCTTTTGGGCTAAGAAAATATGGTTGGTATTAGTTTAGGTGTAAACTAATACAATTTTGGTTGTGTCACACCTAGTATACTAGGACTAGGTTCTTTATATAGCCAAATATGCTTGCTCTACTCTCAAAAACGCTCCCAATAAGTAAATGTCAAGAAATGATCGAACTCCAATGATTATGGGAGTTAAGGCAACAATAAATGCAACATTGTGTAATCATACTTGAGAAACCGGATCGGTTTCTACTCCAACCGAATTGGTTGGATCTGACCATTCGCCACCGGATCCGGTTACGGGTTGTGACCGATCGGTGGGTTTGTGCTGCTTTGACTTTTGTTGACTTTTCTCCTATGCGCTTCATTCTTTGCTCTCACGATTATTTCCAAGACAAAACTTGATCTTTCCTTGTCAGATACTTAGAAATCATTGCCTTTCTTAATCATTGAATCCAAAAGCTTCCTAGCTCGTCTTCCTTCCTCGAGAATCTTCCAAATGTGCATAAAAACTTCATTTCCTCGTTATTCGTGATACCTGGCTACATATACATACACAATACGCATCTTTGCACTTTTGCAACATTTATGAGTAAATATAGCCGATTGTTATGCACAAAACTAACAATAACGCTACTAAAAACATGTTCATTTTAGGCGTTATCAAATTCCCCCACACTTAAGCTCTACTCGCCCTCGAGTAGGTCTAACATTTGCAAAGATTGATTTCAATGGTCTTAGACACCATGGTTCTAAAAATGTAACAATTATCCCAAAAGATAATCATCGGCTTGCTTATAATATGTGAAAATTTAAAATGAACCAAACACTTTAGATAACATAACTAGAACACCTCACGAATGATGTAAAAAATCACTCAACTCTCATATATTGGTGGGCATATGTAAATCACTCAATGCCTAGTCATGATCAATGCTTTTACCATAAGCTTGTACAAGTATCAAAACAAAGAAAATAAATTCATCAAAGAGGGCTTTATTCGGGTTATAACGATAGGCTAAGGGTTCATAAAAGGTATGGATAAGGCATGGATAGTTATGAAATTGGTGTTAAAATAAAAATAAAATCAAGTCTAAACCTCCATGTTGCTAGCCATCATACAAACCACAATCCCGAAAATGATTATTTCACCTATTCTCATATCGATCTCCGCAAATATGTATAACTCAATTTAGCTCATTGGCTAATCAATATCTCAAACATACTTCATCTTCCTTCATCTTCATCATAATATAGCACATTGGCTACAACCATTTTTTTTTTTTTTTTTTTTTTTTTTTTTTTGTTCCCCACACTTAGTGTAAGCATACAACAAAAAAATCGAGAAAGACGCTCTTTCATCCAAGATGGAGAATGGTACACACTATAAACAAAGTGTAGCTTCTTTATAATCATCAAAACAATCCAATCATTTCAAACAACTAGCAACAAACCAATAGACTTGATAAGGGTTGGCTAAAGCTTGAAAGTGTAAAATATTTTGTATTTTTCTCAATTTATCAAAACAAAAAGATTGGCTCGAAGGGTGTACTAAGGGTATCTAGTGCTAAAGATGAGCACTAACAAATGGGTCCATATGGGTGGTTAACTAACCAAAGTGGTTAGCTAATATATCATTAGATGTAAACCAAGGCCATTTGGTTTAAATCCTAAGATGCCTCTTATCATTTGAACATATTTAGACCACTCGAAAGTGATTTTAACCGTAATGCATAACTAGTACAAGTTCTAGAATCGACATAATCACCGGCACACTCATAGCAAATATAAAACAAAAGATGTGTTTTATACAAAAGAAACCTCACAAAAGTGTGGAAAAGGCTATTATGCATGCTAGACTATGCTATCGAATCCAAAATGAATTACTTAGTAATTTGGTTCAAATCCAAAAATTTCAAAATCCTCATTTTACCATTGAAATCCCAAGTTATATATATATATATCAATAATGCGCGAAACAACTAGACCAACAAGGCGAATTTCTTCTAATCACTTGCATCCAAAAGTTATCTAAAAAATTAAAAATGCATATCATTTTCCTATTTTCTTCCCTCCCCCATACTTAAGTTTTGCATTGTCCTCAATGTAATGAAAAATGAACTTCAAAGTAAAGAAAATGAGAAAAAAATAGTTAAAAGATACCACGGGATAGAATATGCAATATGCATATTAGGTCATAAGAAAGCATGTGAGTTATCCAACTCCAAATATTTGACCATCAATAAGCTTCCGACACATCCATCCTGCAAACAAAAACTGCAACACGCAATACACAAAACAAACAAATGCAACTAAAAACTAGATAAAATCAAACAAAACACGTTAATCATCCTAAAAAAATAGAAATAATATAGTTTAACACATCATAACCCATTGTCTTTGAAACCATAATTCACGAATGATCCATGATCACTCTTCATCCTCGCTCATGTCATCTCCTTCTTCATCATCATACTCATCATCATCACTTTTGGTTACATAGTTTTCGTCCACAATCTCCGAACGAACTCTTCTCTTCTTCTTCTTTCCTCCAACGCTTGATGATGATCCTCCAACATCGTGGCTTGCTCCACCAACTTCAGGTAATCGACCATATGGGGTACTGGATCAGAAATGGTGCGCACCGGTGATATGGATACGGATAGGGTCCAGGATAAGAAGTGTAAGGAAAAGGATATGGTGGAACATTGGGTGGATTGTAGGGTGGCAACTCATAATTGGCTTCACGAGCCATGTTTTGAAAAATAGGCATGGAATAATCATTGATGTAGTTGTTTCTTAACATCATCGAGTCTCTCCATACATCCCTACATTGAATCTCATCTAAATGTTGGTTCTACTCTCCCCAACCCGAATCAAAACTACTGGACGTACCCATTTGCACGTTCTCCATTGGTATACGCCCTTGCTGTTGTGGTGGTTGTTGTTGTCTTGGTTCAATCCATAACCCTAAGGTTTTCAATCTCCTATTCAAAGCATTACCAAAACCTTGTGCAGTCCACGTATCACTATACTTTGGCTCTCCACACTTAGCCAATTCCTCATCAACATAATACCCAAGATTCTTCGCCAATTTTGTCACAAATGTCCTCCAAAATGTTATCATTGTTTTGATTCCGGGCTCTCTCGACAAATATTCGACTATCTCACAAACCAGACATCATTCCTTAGTTTCTTCCAAAGAACTTCATAACCCATAAGTCCGGTTTCGACATTTGTCCTGCCCAAATCTATTAAATGGCCCGGTCACTATCAACTTGTGAAGTATCCGCATCAACGGATTCCCGATGGTTGAGGCATTACTCCTAGCTAAGAAGGATCTCCCACTTGATTCCAATAAGCGGGAATACTAGGATAGTCTTTCTCAAACCTCCAAGTCTAGAAAAGTGAGTTTCAAATAATCGATGATTAACCTCATGTGGCTCATACAAACCAAGAGCCACGCTAAAAGTCGGCAACGCGTAAGCATGATCCCTTCCACAAAGCCTAAACCAAACACAAATTTCCTTCATCATGTTCCGAACATCCACCTTTCTTTCAAAATACATGGTTGAAAAGAACTCCATACATCATTCTCGATAGACCTCTTCATTGACGCTTAAATGCTCTTTCCCATGAAAATCATTGAACGAATCTCCATCCCCGGATATACATAAGACGCTCGCATCATTCCTCTCAACTCATCTTCACAATCACATTCCTCAAATAAATCCCAATCAATCACCCTCGAACCAAACATGTCCTATGTTGCGCTTCGACAACCTTTCTCGAAAGCATGTTTCTCCCGTCGGTGAGATTTTTGAACTTTAAATTAGCATTTGCCTCGCCTTCACACTATACTTAACCTTCTTCTTCTCATTCCTTTGACAAAATTTTGTAATAAGCGGGTTCATAGGAATTGCCTCCTCGCCGAGCTACCTACAATAATTCTCTCAGAAATCACAAATAAAAGACCATATGAGAGTGTTAGAACAAACAAGAAGGTTCAAGGAACCTCCTAAGATCCATTTCAAAATTTCAAAATTCAAACACGAAACCGAACGGATTCGGTTCGTGAGAAACCGGATTCGGTTCGTGAGAAACCGAATCGGTTCGTCAAATGACCTAAGTCCAACTGCTCGTTGCAATGCGCAACTCGAATCGGTTATGCAGTCATAAGGCTTTTGCCTCTAAAACCCTTCTACACTCGAAGTTTCTAAGTCCAAACCACTCCTAGATCGCATTCTATCATCCTCAATGATTTCCACATCCTTGAATTACTCTAAACTCGCTTCAAATCATCAAACATCATCCATCATAATCTTAGAACTCAACTTGATAAACCTATATCCTTTAAGCATTAGTCCTAATCAATAATGTGGCATCTATCACCCTAAAAACTGCATCATCTATCACAAGGATCACTAATTGCAACTTATCTTGATTCAAAAGCACAACCCAATAAAATCCGAAAATTCAATCATTTATTATTCATCCTATGTTGAATCAATCACTCCAATCCTACTTGCAATGCACTCCTATATCAATTACCCACTCAATCTTAAAATATTACAACTTAATTCAATTATAACAAAACCCCCAAATTGGTGACCTAATATCCAATTCAATCAAATGCTCTAATAAACCTTAATTGAGTTAATTGATCGTAGATGCTTACTTGTTTAGGTGCCATGATGTTTTCCTACTGCCTTAAATAACCTTCAATCGCCTTTACTTGATGAATTTTGCAAACCCATCGGAGAATTAGTGTGTGTGTTTCGGAAAAGTGAATATTTTTTTATACTCAATTGCAACCGTTCACTCAAGGACACAACTGCTTTCGGTATGCATTTCGCTAAATTTTGCATTTTACATGTTACTTAGGCATTTACCTTCCAAGCAACAATTTTACTCAAAAATTCTACTAAAGATTCACACAACATTCACCCACCATATGAAATTTTGAACAATCATCCAATCTAAAATCGCAACTCATCATACTAATGAACTAAACCAAAATTCATCTCAAAACTCAAAGTTATAATGCATTAACCAAATCACCTCAATCATAAAAATAAAATGAAAAATTAAATAAGAAACAAAATCCTAAATGCATCAAATCAAAAGAAATAGTTCATGAAATTCAAGCAATAATTGCTTGTTTATTACGGCATCTTGTCTTCTCCTCAAAATTCCTCAAAATACTCTTGTCTTAGAATATCCTCGCTTTGAAATTTTCCGTCAACTCACGGAACGCTTCAAAAGTTTTGAATTTTCTCATGAATCTTCGTCCGTCCGGACATAGAATATCGAACTTAACATGCCATGCTCCATCTCCGGTTTTTCTCTTTAAGTCCCCGACCTTTGGTCTCCACTCCAAATTCTTAAGTTGCACCGTAAAGAACCTAAAAAGTCGGTCAACTTTTGTAAACTAGTATGTTTTTGAAGGGGTTATAGAAAGCTTCTACCGCTAACGCACGCTCCATTTCGTATCCATATCAAAATAAGGCGAGCTAACGGTCCGTACATTGGGTTACCTTGGACATCACGTCCCACTTCAAAACATGTTAAATCATCATCTCGCTTCATCAATTCCAACTCCTCCATAAATTCCAAAGTTGGTCCTCTTGGTTTTGGGTAGTATGTTTGCCTCGAAATCCCATCATCAATAGTCAAAGTGCCTCTTCCCATGTCTATAATCGCACCACAAGTTCGTAAGAATGGTCTCCCCAATAGTAGTGGTAAACTCTTGTCCACCGGGATATCTAGGACAAGGAAATCTGCCAAATACGGTTGATATCCAATTTGCACTCTCACATTCTTCACCTCTCCCATTGCCTTCGCTTGAGAGTTATCCGCCATAGTAAGCTTCGAATGATTAGGTTGCGGATTACTTAGTCCCAAAGTTTTAAACAATGGATACGGCATCACATTAACACTGACCCGATCGGCTAAAGCATAAACAGTGTAGTCCCATTCACTTTGATCGGCAACACAAAATTACCTGATCCTTTTCTTTCCTTGGCATGCCTCTAAACAAAATTTGATCTCGCCTCCTCCGTGAGATTCTTTCCTTCCAACATAGCCCTTGCTAGCATCAATGCATCCAACTTTACCAGAAGCACATAATCTTGGAGTACTTCTATCACCGGTTTCTTTTCATTAAGCTCAAGAAACTTTTGTTCTAGATTCTCTAAAATAGCTTCTTTGCTTATCGGTTAAGGGTTTGAAAGTAGTAGTCGATGATGATGGTGTGGAATCATTTTGGTGGTGGAGGTTGTTGTTGAGGTTAGTTTGTTTGATGTCGGTTTCTTCCGATTTGCCTTTCCCATCTTAACCACTTCCACCTCTTTCTCTTCCATGTTTGCACAAACTTCCACTAGCATCTCGCTTACTCCTTTCCTTCTTCCGCATCGTTATATTAATTCACATCTCTCCCATTGCAAAATCCACTTGACACTTGGTCGTGACAAGAAAATCTCGACCAAAACACACATTAGGTTCATCCGCATTCCTTCTTCTACCACAACAAAATCGCTTTCAAAAATATGTCCATGAATATTGACCTTCGATTCTTGACCATCCTTCTTCCATATGCTTCATAGTCCAATCGTACATGACCAATTTCACAAGAACTTTCTCCAAAATATAGTTTTCTCCATAAGCCATATTAAGTCACGGCGTCCCAAGCACTTATTCCTTCCACACTGCAAGGCGTTCCAAACCTCATTAGCGGTGAATCATACATCGTTAAAGGTGCTTGTGTGAACACTACGACTCTTCCTTTATTGGGTAGTTGAACCTTATTTTCACCAATTTCCTCCATATTACCCGTATCAATTCCCAATTCTTTCTTACTTTCTTCCAAGATACCTCCAATCTTTTCTAATGAACTTCCGGTATCCTTGAACATTTCATCCAAAGTACGAAGGTATTCCGAGATTCCACTCAAACTTTCCATATTACTAGACACCTTTTTCAAAGCAAAACAAAACAAAACACGAATATTAACGTTAGAGTTAGTAAAAACAAGAACAAACTACAGAAACATAGACTAAACAATGTAAGACACTTAACAAAACAAAAAAAACACAAGTTAAAACTCTAGACCTAAAATAATAAAATCAACACGAAACACCAACCGGATTCGGTTGGTTCACCAACCGGTTTAGTTGAAAATAATTGAGATGAAACTCGAATCGATCCGGTTATGGGTTGCAACCGATCGGTTTGATCGAAATATATATATATATATATATATATATATATATATATATAGGTGAAGTTAAAATAAAAAGACAAATATCCGTAAAAGAATAAAAGATTTTTTTTCAAAAAGTTCACGAAAAATTTCCAAAAATCCCACAAGATCGGGTATGTTGGTGCATAAAACTTTGTGAAAACATTTTTATAATTTTGAGTTTTGATACGCTTTTTTAATGCACAAAAACAATTTTGATGCGCAAAAAAATTTTGATGCACAAAATTTTAACTTGTTTTAGTTTGATGCGCAATGTTATTTTGATGAAAAAAGTCAAAAGAAGTTGGGTGCAAAACCAATTTTGATGCACAAAAAAGATTTAATGCAAACGATATTTTCATAATTTTTTTCGAAAAATATCCACTTTTAGAAAAAAGTTTTTCACAACTTTTTCATGCACCATCATACCCGATCTTGTGGGATTTTTGGGAATTTTTCGTGAACTTTTTGAAAAAAATCTTTTTATCTTTTTACGGATATTTGTCTTTTTATTTGATCTTTATCCTATATATATATATATATATATATATATATATATATATATATATATATATATATATATATATATATATATATATATATATATATATATATATATATATATATATATATATATATATATATATTTAAATAAATAAATAAAACTTAATGCAATTAAGGAATCATTAAGATGTACTAAACTCTAGTTAATAAAGAAAACTCTTCATAAACCAACAATTTAATAACATAATAAATCTCATTAAACTAAAACTAAATAAAACTACCAATTAAAATCTATCATAAAAATAATTAAACTAATAACTAAAAAATATAACTATCTAATCAATAACCATAAAAAACTATAATTAACTAAAACTTAATTAACCAATAAATAATAAATGTAAAGAAAATGAAAATAAATCTATGAAATAATTAAACTACAAGACATAATCTACAAATAGAATCTAAAATTACCAGAATTACTCTAAGAATCATAAGACAAATAACTAAGAAGACTAGAACTATAAAATCGCAACTAAAATCAACATGTAAGGTCTAACGGATTCGGTTGGTTCACCAACCGATCGGTTAGTTTGTAACCAAAACTTTTTTTTTTTTTTTTTTTTAACAAATATACTTCCAATACTATCAATTTTATAGAAAATCAAAGAAAATTAAAGAAAATCCCCGGCAGCGCCAAAAACTTGATGTGCTACGATGGTGCAAGTTTTAAAAATTTATAAACACGATTTAACCGTCTAACCTATTAACACATACGAGCAAGTATACTCGTCCGTAATAGCAAAGTTTGGTAAGTCGAGATCGTCCCAAGGATTTTGTGTATGAAAGAGATTTGTTTGAAAAGATTTCAACAAGAAAGCTTGTCAAGGCTTCCTCAAATAATTATGTTCTAGCGAAATTCAATAAGAAATATATATATACTTGTGTGTAGTCTATAATCAATCATAAATAGTATCCATGAAGGTTTGGTGTATACTCTTAATATGATGCACAAATCATAAGCAAATGATTCCTCAACCATGGTATGTGTTTGTAAAAATCATTCTAAGAACAAAAACATTTAGGTAATCCTTTCGGTCCTTATCCCAATGATTATCCTATAGAAATTCCATTTGTTTGTAACATGTTCTTATTAAATTTGTTCTTACGAATCTTTCAACCCTTCGTGATGAAAATATTCCTAGTCTTGTTTTAATAAGCAAACATGGTGGTTGTCAATTCACCATATCCCCATACTAGTTTGTCACTTCACTTTTTGGAATAAAACACAAGAGAAATCTTTTCGGTCCTTTTTCTTAAAACATGTTTTATCAACAAATCAAACCAAGACTAGTATTTTTCCAACAAACTCATTTAAACAAGATCATATGTACATGCATCACATTTTGAGAACAATAATATGATTAACTACATCCCAACACACAAGTATATCCCAAAACTACTCCATGATAATAATAATAACTAAACACAAATAGTAACAAAGTAATTCCAACAATTCAAGAGAATAGAATTCCATAACAAAGTTCATAGAATACCTAAACTTTTGTGATTACAAGAATTAGAATTAAGTGGATTGTAGCAACCACGCGCCTCCAATCACCTAGATTCACCGTCTGACTCAAACTACCAAAACTATGGATGAGAATTGTTCCTCCTTGCTCCGGGACGTTTTCAAGAACAACTAAGCTTTTGGGCTAAGAAAATATGGTTGGTATTAGTTTAGGTGTAAACTAATACAATTTTGGTTGTGTCACACCTAGTATACTAGGACTAGGTTCTTTATATAGCCAAATATGCTTGCTCTACTCTCAAAAAAACGTTCCCAATAAGTAAATGTCAAGAAATGATCGGACTCCAATGATTATGGGAGTTAAGGCAACAATAAATGCAACATTGTGTAATCTGCGACTTGAGAAACCGGATCGGTTTCTACTCAAACCGAATTGGTTGGATCTTGACCATTCGCCCACCGGATCCGGTTACGGGTTGTGACCGATCGGTTGGGTTTATCTTGCTTTTGACTTTTGTTGACTTTTCTCCCATGCGCTTCATTCTTTGCTCTCAGATTATTTCCAAGACAAAACTTGATCTTTCCTTGCCGTAGATACTTAGAAATCATTGCGTTTCTTAATCATTGAATCCAAAAGCTTCCTATCTCGTCTTCCTTCCTCGAGAATCTTCCAAATGTGCATAAAAACTTCATTTCCTCGTTATTCGTGATACCTGGCTACATATACATACACAATACGCATCTTTGCACTTTTGCAACATTTATGAGTAAATATAGCCGATTGTTATGCACAAAACTAACAATAATGCTACTAAAAACATGTTCATTTTAGGCGTTATCAACACCCAATGCTCTAAGAGCGCACGATAATTTTACTATAAAAGATATAAACTATTAAGAGAAAATAAACTCGTGTGACACTTTCTTTACCACATATAAAACTTCACTAAGAGCGCACGGTATGTTAACTTTAGAGGTGAGTGAAAGCTTAATATTTTCGAGTTAAACCTCACGTTACCATACCCCCTTCCCACGTTAACCTTCTGCGTTAACCTCTACGTGAAGCAGCTAACACTGCTTGAAGCATATAAGGAATAAAATAAATAAATTTTAAAAAAAAATCATTTTAACCCCTTACGTCTTTTATGACCGTTGGAATTAAAAAAAATTGCAACTTTGACCCCCAACATTTAAAAACGGTTAGTTGGAATTAAAAAAAAATCAAAAACTTTTTTCCACCACTATAAACAACCAATTAACACACAACTTTTTTTCACACTTCCACAACTCAAACTCAAATTTATATACTTCCTCTCTAACAAAAAAAATTGTTCATTCACAATGGATCCGAATCAAAATGACGAAGAACCTAAGAACTGGTCAAATGTAGATGACGAAACTGACTTTCAGTTTATGATGGCCGCGTACGAATATCAGCAACATTTGAAACAAGCAGCAGCTCAACCTCGCTTGTCCCATAACACGATCTACCGTGAACGTGAGATTGCCGAAGAACGTTTGATGAACGACTATTTCATTACCGGTTGTAAGTATCTGCACCTGAATTTTTGAAGAAGATTTCGTATGAGCCGGAAACTATTTCTAGAAATAGTCAAAGGTATTGAATCTTATACTTTCGATCCTCTTCCAAGTCATTTTGCATTCTTTGCGCAAGCACCCGATTGTACGGGTCAAATGAGTGTAAGTGTTCTTATGAAGTGTACATCTGCCATACGCCAATTGGCATACGACACTTGCACCGATAAGTTTGATGATTATTTGCAAATGGGTGAGCATACATGCGTGATTGTCTTGATAATTTTAACGAGTGCGTTATTGATTTATTTATGCTGGAGTATTTAAGAAAACCAACATGGGCCGACATTCAAAGTATTTATGAAAGACATGAGGGGTGGCATGGTTTTTCGGGAATGCTTGATAGCATTGATTGCATGCATTGAGAGTGAAAAAATTGTCTTGTGGGTTGGCAAAGGAAATATGGTAGGGGTGATAAAAAATACCCAACACTAATGCTTGAAGTTGTTGCTTCGCAAGATTTATGGATTTGGCATGCATTTTTCGAGGTGGCGGGGGCGAATAACGATATTAATATTTTAGATAACTCTCCGTTATTTGATGAAATTCTTGATGACGTCGCCCCTGTAGCACCACATATGGTAAATGGAACCATGTATGAAAAGGGATATTACTTAGCTGACGGAATTTACCCACAATGAGCAACTTTCATCAAATCATTCTCGAAAACAACTGCCGATAAATATGGTTATTTTAAAAGGAAACAAGAAAGTGCATGAAAGGATATCGAAAGTGCTTTTGGTGTGGGTCAAGGAGGCTATGGTATACTACAGCAACCGTCACGTCAAATGGAAGTTGTCAAGATATGTAGAATCATGTATTCTTGCAATATTTTGCATAACATGATTTTAAAAGATCAAAAGTTTGCACTACATGAGTATGGAAAAATGTGGATGGATCCGTCATCACATATGAGGCAAGACAGGTGGGTCGAAAGATGTGATGTCCAACGTCGAAAGGCAAAAGAAATATGCGACATAGAAACGCATACTCGCGACTCCAACTAGACCTTATGGAGCATATTGGGCAGAAACATCTTCAACGACAACAACAACAAGATTCCCAAGACAATGAATAAGTATTTGTAATTCGTATTTTTTAAATTTCGCATGTTTCGTATGTTATTTTCATTGTAGTTTCGTATTTTTCATATTTTTTTTCGTTGTAATGTTTTTAAATTTCGTATGTTTCATAATTCGTATTGTAAAATGTTTAAGATTTAATGTTATGTGGTTTATTAAACAAAGTATTAGTTTTAGTTTAGGGGTTGAAGTTGTAAATTGTTGAGTTAATGTTGAGTTATGATAAGAGGTGTTTTTTTTAGTTAAGGTGAAAAAGTTAAAGTTGATGTGACGCTAACGTGACAATGAGTGAAACTTTAACCCATGGTGACCATACCTTATGCTCCAAAAACAAAAAAATGACATTCTAGTCATCTTCTAACCAAAAAGACTACCTGCTCTTATCACCGTTTTCGGCAACAATGTCCGGCTGTTTCTCCATCTAGGTTTCTTTACCTTTAGTCTTATGTATTTCTTTTTCATTCTATATCCAATGTGGTTCTCATTTAGCTTCTAAGGCAGGTCTCAAAATTATTCAATATATCGCTTCTAAACAAATTTGGTGTCTAAGGTGGTTTCCAGGCTCTACCTAGTTATGTCGTGGGTCCGCCTCACCTCATACTTGTCTACCGGTCCTATGATCAGCACATGGCATGTCTATAACCATTAATCATTCACATGAGGTTTATCCTTAATCCTTATGTGACTCTCTATAGATATAAGACATCACGCACAAAGAAAGGGATCATTATCTCAATAGTTTTACACCTACTGTTTGCATACAGTAAAACACACACACATATGGTTTGTTTGAGTGTTACCCAAGCTTTTTTATTCTTAATCATTCCTTTGGTCCTCATTGTTTAATAAGGGAAATAGAACAAAACAACCATGCTAATCCAATCCTAGTCACATTTTACATGCCTTACTTAAACATGATGCCATCCGGTGGGACATGATACGAAATAGTCACAAACTCTTACCTATGTTTACTCATTTACTCACCCGAAAAAACATAATTTTGTTCCCTTTAACAAGTTTTAATCGACATGTCGGTGAACAACCCTTATAACCTCAAATTTGAAAATAACCTACAACCACCTTGGACGGTCCGGTGGATGATCTTACTCACACGGAGGAGGTCAACAAACAATGGAAAATGAGGTTCCCAATTAGCGTAAACTTTACAAGAGGACCATCAGGATAAATGCATGCAACAAATGACAATGTCGGCTTGCACACTACACTTTTCTAAGAAGGGACCACATAGTTTAAGGAAGAGAAACGAGTGTCCCGGCCAACCGTTCACATCAAGCCAGTTCAAGAGCAAAGAAGTAAAGGTATAGCGGATTTCCTCAGGGTACAGACTCAAGTGGAAGATTTTCACACACCAACGTCAAACAACAAACTGGAGCAAGAGGAAGGACAAAAATACATTTAGGTTACGCCAGTTATCGCGGCTTACCTAGAACAAATGGCAGGGAAAGAAAGATGGTTGAATCTCAGGTAAACACACGTCTATCTACTTACACTCCTCCACATGCCCATGTATCCAATATTCATAACACATCACCACCTAGCACTAATACGCAGGTTAACATAACCATGAGCACGGGCGGAGACAGGAAGGGGCACGTGCCCCTCTAGCTAAAAAAATTATAGTGTAAATTTTTAAAATAATTTGGCTTTTTTGTAAATTACCCCCCCCCCCCACCCCTCTCTTCCAAGAACCAATTTGTAGTGTAGTTTTTAAATCTTATCAAAATGTGCCCCCTAGATCAAAATTTTTTGGCTGCGCCCCTAATTATGAGCCCAACTAAAAAAGACACCCTATTATCAATACTTGCCTCACCCTCTCATGGTAACACTTGTGAAACCCCTTGTACTTCTTTTTTAACAACAACAACAACAATACTCAATCCGGGTGAACGAGTTATGAGGAATGAGGAACGACAACATATCATACTCCTATCTTTAGGTAAACCCAAAAGTAAAGAGACTACTTCCATCACCTTTACTTCTTTTTGCGTGCAAGGCGAAGGGACGAGTCCGACTTTACGGTACAATAATAAACAAACCAAAAATCATAATGTATTCATAGAATTGATTCTAAATTGTCAATCAAAAGAACAATTTACCTAAATTGTCAATCATTCGAACCAAAAATGAAACAACCAAACATTAACAAACCAAAAATCATATCAGTTGGCTGCATATATGAGCTTCAGAACCCAAAAATCAAATAGCCAAACTAAAAAAATATGTCATAAAGCAAAACCAAGACCCAAACTCAACGAAAGTTAAACTTCCATTTTTTTTTTGAGAAAACCTCTTACTCTCCAGATCAGCCTATAACTTCCCTTTTGATTTGTAAACTCATTTCCTCTCTCTGTAAATTCATCAGTCCAAATAAAAAACCTTTTTTGAATCTTGTTTTTCATTATAGATTCCTAATTTGTTTGTTGCCATTGAACATTATTCTTCATTTTATTGTGATTTCAAGAATAAGCTTGTTTCAATTGGTATTGAGATTTAGAGATTTTGTTACAAATCAGTTACATTGGTTAGACATTTTGTTATAAATCAGTTAGAGTCATTAATTCTGTCCAATTTTGTTTTTCCGATTAATGTTTCATTGATTAGATAGTGTATAAGAATAGACCATGGTATCAACGCATGTGTTTGATAAGGCTCTTCATTGGCATAAACAATTTGTGAAAAGATTTGGGGAAAATGCATCCCGGGTGTTGCATGAAAGAGAGGTCAAGAAAAGGTTTGAGTCAGTTTATGAAGATCCAATGGTGGAGTTGAAAAATCTCAAGCATTATGCTACTGCTTAGGTATATCAAGATTTGTTTGAAGTGTTAATGTATAAGATAGAATTAAGTAAGTCTTATGCTATCATTTTGTTTACTATTAAAGAAGAGACTGGTTTAGCATTTAGAATGTTTAAATTACTTGGCAAAAATGCAAGAAGCCACTATTGCTATATCAAAAGGTAGGAATTCACCATTGTTGATGTTGAAGCAAAATCTTGTCTCCGTCCAGTCCTAGCGGTCCGGTAGAAAGATGGTCGTCTCCTGCACAAGGTACGGATGCGTTAGCCTCGCCTCGGGTGTTATCCCGAGACCAAGCTCCGGCGTGAAGATGAGTAAAGGGTAATAAATGTAGTAAGAATGTAGGTGTAAAACTTAATGCAAAGTAATAAATGTGTTGGGGTATTTATACTACCCCAACTTCCTATTCATGTTACTATTCTTCCACTGTTCAACCATCGCTCCACAGTGCCCATAGTCGTTCTACTTAGTAGGCCACGTGGTAGGAAATCCCCTAAAATCTGCTGACATGGTTGGTGGTTGTTATTCTTTGACCGGTCTTCAGAATGATCGTCCGGCCTGTGTGTCTTGACGTCCGGCGCATATTTTCGGCCGGATGTTGGACCGTCCGGCACATGCGTCAACATGTCCCCCCAGTGTTATATTATTAGCAAGAAGCCGATGATGTAACACTTAGTATAGCTCAACCTGTCAAGGGAAAAATATGTTTGTACCATGACGGTCAAACTAGCTTTGTTGATGAGAATGGGCCGGTTAGTTGGGCCTGGTGGACTTTTGGGCTTTTCCCGCGCTTGCTATTGCTTCACCTTCTGTCGTGTACGACCCACGTAAGCCCACGTCACCACTATCTCTAACTGATTGGACGCCTTGTCAGTCAGCTAGGGTTTCCTTAGTATATATATATATATCCCCTTTCTCCTCATTTGGTTTTCACTTTTTACATACATACAACTGTTTTCATATCTTGGACGCCTTCTTCACTTCTTTTAAGGTTTGTCTTGCCCTTTCTCTCGTTAATATCAGAAATTGTCTCGCATCTTTTAGAAATGGCCGATATTGGAACCGAGGGGAACATTCCCGTTAGAGAAAACACTTCCGTCCGTCTGACCGAAGAAACCAATGAAGAGACCGTACAACCGGTCGTTCCTAAGTTTGATATGCATGTACATACTTCTAGGTTAACACAATCCGAGTTAGATGAGATAGTAGCCGAGTATGGCATTCCCACTATCTCGTCTGTCTTACCACCGGACGATATGACTATGGATCGATTCTTGAGGATAAGATAGGTATTTACCCTAAGCAGTTAGAGATAGGGGGAGTGAGAATTCCTTTCTCGACTTTTTTGCTGAACGTGATCAAACACTTTAGGGTGCACATTTCTCAGCTAGTCCCACTAGGATTGAACCGGGTGATGCTTTTCGAGATTAGATGTCACAGCCTCAATATACAGCCCAGGGTCTCACTCTTCCAGGCGTTCTACCGGTTGTGTAAGCAAGGACATTGGTTTTCCTTTGAGAACCGGACGGGTAAAGTTTCGTATAAGTGTTTCAAGGAGGTTCTATCCGTCTAAAACACTTTGGAAGGAAAAGTTTTTCTTGATCGACAAAGGGCCATCCCTATTGCTATGGCATGGAGACACAAGGATTCAAAATCACGGATACTTTTCCCACCGGCTTTTCCCAAACAGACGCCGAGAGACTTAGTGAGAATCTTGTTAAGTTGAGCAGCACGATGATGAGTCTTTTATGGATGTGCAATCTCTCCTCGGTTTTCAAGAATCCCGAGTTCGAGCCCATTCTAAAAGATGCCCGGGGTCATGGTAATTACTTGTTTTAGTCTTGTCACCCTGGGATTGACGTTTGTCTCCCCGGTTCTGTCCTTTGAAGTTTCTAATCAACTTGTTTTTGTTGTTGCATTCTTTCTTTCAGTTGTTAACATGTCAGAGTATCTTGAGCTTCCAGACTGGGAAGGAGCGGTGGTGAGCAAAGGTCTGGCAGTTGACTCGGACATGGAGATTCCAAAAAGAACTTCCGACCCTCTAGCTGTGGGAGTGGACCCTCCTCCCAAAGATGCCCTGACTCGGAGGGCCGAAGAAGCAAACGCCGAAGTTGTTGCTCGAGGAGAAGAAAGAAGGAAGCCCCAGCCGGCAAGCAAAGAAGAGGAACGCCAGAGAAGGGGCTTCCCAAGCACAAGGCAAGAAGAGGAAGTCACGCCATCAATTTGTTGAGCATATATCTTTTAGAGAACCTATTGATAACCCGGACCCTTTGAATCAGATCCGTCCTGAGGATATCTAGTAGACGGATTTGAATGTTGATGCGGAGCAGGGGACCCCGAACATTGCCGCCGAGGATGGAGGAGGCAACGTTGCCAATGAAGGGATGGGCGATAATGCTGCTGGCGGTGGTGAGCATTTGCAACAAATGCATACCACTCCGGTTAGGGAAGGCGGTCAAACGCCACCGGTCGAGGAAGGTACGTATAAATTGTTCGGCTGTTAATACTTGTGATTTCTTCCAACTTATTATGTTGTGTCCTTCAGGTTTTTCGGCCCACCACTCTCTCGGCCCGAAGCGGATTGATAAAGTCAACCTGGACTCCGGTACGTTTTAGCCTTCCGCTTATCCTATCTTTTTTTTTACGTGTATGCCTGATGATTTTCTTAACTCCCTCTATTTATTATGTAGATGAAGCCACGAACATCTTCATCCCTCCTTGGGCCCTTCGAGATAACGTTCGGATAAATTCTTATCGGTCCTGCAAGGAGCTCCTTGATAATCTTCCCACTCCGGCCGAACAAGAAGATTTAGAACAAATGAACAACATTGAGCTCACTCGCCGGGCCTATGAAGAATTTGGCAAAAGTGTGATAGCCCAAGGCGAGTTGCTGAAAAGGTTCACCGGCATGTCGTGTACATTGTAGGAGCTCTCTCAGACTCATGAAGGTTGTCAAGGGTTGGCGGATAGATTGACAGCCACCGAAGGTGTAAACGAGAGGTTATCCGGAGAGTTGAAGGAACTGGAGACCGAGTATCAAGTTGTCCTAGATAAGGGGAAGAACCTGGAGGATGAGGTGGACAGGGTGACCCGGGAAAGGGAAGAGTGGAGAGAAACCTCTGCTGCTCAGGCCGAAAGGATCAGGAAGCTCGAAAATGAGCTAAATGCTAAAGATCAGGCCTTAGAATCTTTGAAGGTGGAGAAAGGGAACTTGGCAGCCGAGGTGGCCCAGTCGGAGGTAATAAAACAAAATACAGTCCGCTTTCTTCTTCCGGGGGCTGTTCGTCGACTATTAGGCAGTGTGGAATACAAGAAGAGTATGGCTAAAGTTTACAGCCTGACCTACCAGGTTGGGTTCGTAACTGGGGCCAGTGTGGGTAGAAAAGAGGAGGAGATCGTTGAGGCTCTGAAGGGTATTGCCAATGTCAACAGGGATGCTCCAAAATTATGGAAAGCTGAGTTCAACAACCTTTTTGTGGCCGAGTATCCCTATATCCAGAAGCTACCGGATTCCTATCGACTACCCTTAGGCGATCTGTTGAGCATGGAACCCGCAGTCCCTCCTCGCAAAGACCCTGCCGGTCCTTCTTCTCAGCCTCCAGTCGTCACCAGTCCAGCTGGCACTCCGACTATCCAGAATCCAGCGGCCAATGCTTGAAGCTCTTGTGTCTTATGCTTGTAAACAACAATTTGAACAATTATAATTGTAATAATTAACACTCTACCTTCTGTGACTCATGCTCGTCACTTTTTTGAGACGTAATCAAGTATTTAACTTAGATAAATCTTTGTGTGTTGTGCATTTCGTCTTTTTGTCCCATTTCACATTGATAAACTTCCTTTAGGCTTTCTAAAGGGCATCCGCGATGGCGTGCATCCGTATATCCGGCAACCTAATATGTTTTAGGGCATCCATTATTCGGGCATCCGGCAAGAGTGCTCGGGCATCCATCATCCGGCATCCGAGTAATTTGTTTCGGCATCCGGGTGTTATCCGGTATATATCTAGCAATCATACTCGATTGGGGCCACCGTCGAATAGCCATGTATCACATTGTCTTTCCGAAAATTGTCTTCCTTATCATAGGAAAACTTTCATCATTAAACTAACATATATAGATAGGTCGTTACATAATGATCATGGGATTTTTATCACAATAACAATTATAAGAAAGTTTCTTAAGTTTATGGCGTGCAGTCCGAGGAACCTCCTTTTCTTCCATCGTCTCAGAACTTATAAGAGCCATTCTCGATTCGCTCCTATCACCCGGTAGGGCCTTCCCAATTGGGTCCCAACTTTCCTTGATTTTCCACCCGGCTGGCTTCGTTCTTCCGGTATACGAAGTCGCCTACTTTAAAATTCATCGGTTTGACCCTCCGGTTGTAATACTGCTCAACCTGTGTTTTGTACTTTTCTTCTCGTATGGCAGCACCTTCCCTTTTTTCTTGCAGGAGGTCCAAGTTCAAATGCTGCTCTTCTTCATTAAGATCCTCCCGGAACATCATCGTTCGGTAAGTAGGCATCCCAATTTCTGCCGGTATCACGGCCTCACTTCCATATGTTAAACTGAACGGGGTCTCCCCGTTGCTTGTTTTAAGTGTTGTTCGGTGTGCCCATAAGACGTTAGGTAGTTCATCCACCCATCCGGTTCTCTCTCGTCCTAATCTTGTCTTTATCCCTTCCATCAGACTTTTGTTGGCTCGTTCTACTAATCCGTTGGCCTGCGGATGTGCTACGGCAGTATTTATCTGCTTAATTTTTAGCCCTTCGCACTATTTTTTGAACGGGTCGTTGACAAAATTAGTTCCATTATCGGTGACTATGATACCCGATAGGCCATGCCTGCACCCGATATTCTCGTAGACAAATTTTATAACGTCTTTTCCCATCGTTTTTACCAGCGGCTTTGCTTCTATCCATTTTGTAAAATAGTCTATTGCCACGATCACATATTTGAGGCGGCCTGGTGCTTCTGGGAAGGGGCCTAACACATCCATTCCCCATTGGTAGAAAGGCCATGGGGCCATGATGGAGGTTAGTAATGTTTTGGGAAGTTTGGGTACCGGAGCATGTATCTGACAGGAGTCACACTTCCTAATTTCTTCTCGTGTGTTTTGGTGCATAGTGGGCCAGTAATATCCTTGCCTCATAAGCTTCGCCACTATGGTTCTTGGTCCAGAGTGCATCCCACATCCTCCCGTGCACCTCTCAGATTATGTAATTTGCTTGCAACGGACCCACACATCTCAACATTGGTACTAGGTATCCCTTTAAATGTAACTCCTCCTTCCATAGTATATTTCGGAATTTTCATCCGTAGACTCCTGGCCTCATTGGGGTCATCCGGCCAAACCCCCTCTTCCAAACACCTGATGATCGGCGTCATCCAGTTATCCGCCTCTTCTTCCACCACGGTTTCAATTCTCCGTTCTTCTCCATAAGGTTTTTCCAGGACTTCCACTAATACCTTTTTAGTGAGATGGTCAAAAGCTACCGATGCTAATTTGCTCAGTATATATGCCTTTTGGTTTTGAGCCCTTGGTATATTGCGGATTTTGAAGCTTTGGAATCCCACTATGTGTTCTTTCGCTTGAGCTAAGTATTTTTGCATGCTTTCTTTGGTAGTCAGAATTCTCCGCTGATCCGCTAGCAACCAATTTGGAATCAACTCGCACATTCAAACTTCTAATTTTTAGCTTTTTGCAATCCGAGTCCGCTAGCGATGCCTCATATTCGGCCTCGTTATTGGTCTTTGGGAAAGTTGAGCCATGAGCATAAGTGAGCTCCTCCTTCTCCGGACCGATGAGGACCAAACTCGCACCGCTCCTTTGCTATTGGACGCCCCATCTGTGTACAAAGAACCATTCTCCTTCCTCTCCTACTTCCATTACACTCGTATTCCTTTCCCAAGCGGCCTGGGTGTTCGGATTCAACTTGCACTTCCTTGAGAAAGTCTGCCAATACCTGACCTTTGACCGCATTTCTAGGAGCATACGTAATGTTGTAAGCCCTAGCTCTACGGCATACTTCGCAAGCTTTCTTGAAGCTTCCGGCTTGTACAATATCTGCTTAACGGGTTGGTCGGTGATGACCCGAATGGGATGGGCCTCAAAATATCTTCGCAGTCTTCGTGATGCATGTAACAGACATAAAGCTAACTTTTCCATCGGAGCATAGTTCCTTTCCGCTTCGTGCAAGGTTCGGCTTACGTAATGTACCGGCAACTGCCTCCCGTCCCTTTCTACCACTAGAACTGCACTAACGGCTCCTTTTGATGCTGCTAAGTATGTGGATAACTGTTCCTTCGGCCGTGGGGTGGTTAACGAAGGTAATTCTAATATCAGGTTCTTCATCTCCTGGAAAGCTGCCTCGGCTTCCTTCGTCCACCGATATTCATCCTTATTCTCCTTTGTGATATTCTTCAAAGTTTCGAAGAAAGGCAAGGACCTCTCTGCTGATTTTGACAAGAATCTGTTCAAGGCCGCTAGTTTCCCACTCAGACTTTGCATTTCTTTCAACGCCCTCGGAGATTTCATCTCCATGATGGCCTTCGTCTTCGGGATTCGCCCTTATACCTTCGGAGGTTACCATGTACCCGAGGAATTTCCTTCTTCCACACCGAAGGAACATTTCCGCGGGTTCAGCTTCATGTTGATCCTTCTGAGGTTGTCAAATGTTTCCGCTATGTCTGCTATCATATCTCTCTCCGTCCGGCTTTTTATGACCATATCATCGACATACGCCCAAGTTTCTCCCTATCTGCGATTGGAATGCAGAGTCTACAAGGCGCTGATATGTTGCCCCTGCATTCTTCAGCACGAAGGGCATTTTGGTGTAACAGTATGTCCCTTGTTCTGTATAAAATGATGTTTTCTCCTCGTCCTCTCTGTCCATCTGAACTTAGTGGTATCCTTTGTAGGCATCCAGAAAACACTTATATTTATATCCCATAACGGATTCAATCTTCCAATCGATTTCTGGTAAAGGATAGTAGTCTTTTGGGCAGGAGGAATTCAGATTTTTGAAATCAATGCACATCCGCCAGCTTTCGTCACATTTCTTCACTAGCACCGGATTGGAAATCCATGTAGGGTATCTGACCGGACGAACTATTCCAGCTTTAACCCACTCTTCAACATCTCTTGTAATCACTTGGTTTTTCTCTCTGGAGAACATCCTCCTTTTTTGGGCGATCGGTGTGTCTGACATGTTCACGTTAAGAGAGTGCTGGATGAAGCGTCTTGGCACCCCGGTCATATCCGTTGGCTCCCAAGCGAACACTTCTTTATTTTTTCTCAGCAGCTCGATGAGTTGTCTCCTACACTCCCGGGAGAACCCTGTTCCCATTGTCACACGCTGTTCAGGGTATGAGGCATTAACCAATATGTCTTCCGTCGGTCTTAAACCTTGAATCTCCCGGTTCGCCGTCTCCATCTCGCTTTCCGAAGAGAAATTGTCCTTGGGGTCCTGGCTTTCCTCAAATCTTCTACACTCCATGACAACTGCCCTCTTGGTGACCAAAGTGGCTACCCCTCCGGGAGTGGGAAACTTCATCATGGCGTGGATGGTTGAGGGTATGGCCCTTAACTCCCTTAGACCCGTACGTCCTAGAATCACGTTGTAAGGTGAAGGAGATCTTACGACCGTGAATTTCATCATGACAGTTCTGTACAAACCATGGTCCCCGAAGCATACCTCCAGCTCAATCTTCCCTAGAGGTTGGATTACTTCCCCGGAGAATCCCACTAGTGGTGAACTACTTTCTTGCAACCTGGATTGAATGGATGGACTAAAGTTGTTAAAGCAGTGCTCATACATCACTTGGACCGAAGCACCTTCGTCCACAAATACCAGCCGGACGAAATAACCTTCGATTTCCGCCTCAAATCGGTGGTTCCTCCGATAAATCTTCCGTGGCTATCGTGGGAAATATATAGCGACGTTCACCACTCCTCGTCGTAGTACCGAGCCTTCCTTTGCGGTCTTCAACATAATGATTAACCATGTTGATCACTTTTCCTTTTCCATTATTGCCTCTCGGCCTTTCTCGTCCCCTTTGTTGAACATTCTTCACCAAATGATCCAATTTTCCCGACTCCAGTGATGTTTCCAACTGTTTCTTCAGGTGATAACAATCGTTGGTCAGGTGACCTTTCTCCCCATGATATTCACAAAATATGTCCTCATTTTCTTTGCTTGGTTTTCCCTGTAGCGGTGGTGGTGGAGGCAGGTTCAAATGATGCTCAGTAGCCAAGATTTCCTTAGGCTATTTGGATAGGACGGAGAGCATGACCCTGTGATTATCAGCTTCTTTGAGATCCTTTCACGGAAATCGTTTGGGCCGCGTCCCGCTCGGGGCCACATACGGAGAGAACACCTCCACAGTGTCTAGAGTCACCTCTTTCCCAGGCTCTCCTATCATTCCTTCTCCGTCCGGCCCCCGAGGTTCTTATCCCTTGCAGCCTGAGGGTTTCCTCTCTGGGACCACTCACCCGTTTCACCCTTCGGCATCTCGGTGTTCTTATAAGCATCTTCCGCTCGAATGTAATCGTCCACCCTAGTCATCATTTCTTTCATGAATTTCGGGACCTGATCAGAAAACTTTTTAGACAAGTCAGGGCACCGATGAGCACCCATAAACGCTGATATTTTCATGAGCTCAGGAACTCCCGGAATCCGGCTAGCCTCGTCGGTCCATCGCTCTTTGAATACCGGGAGTGTCTCGTTTGCCTGCCTAACAATCCGAGTGATTTCAGTGGGATCCTTCAGGTTCTTTTGTCGTAGGGCAAACCTTGTGGTCAATTGTTCGCTCAGTTCACCCCAACTGTCAATGCTTCCAGGTTCCAAATTGCTGAACCACCCTTGTGCTGCTCCATCCATGTTCTGTTGGAACATCCTGCACCATACCGGCATTGGCCATTCTCCTTGATTCACTGCTCCAACGAAGTGGTTGATGTGATCATCCGGATTGGTCGAGCCGTCGTACAGTTCAAGTTAGCAGGCATTATGCACTTGGGACCGATGAACTCTACTATCCTTCTTGTAAAGGGTGGCCGCCAATTCCTTATAAGGTTTTTGAGATCGTCTTTTGGTTTTCGCGGTGTTTTCCTCCATCTCATCGTCGTCAGTGAAAGTGAGCCGCGTCGGTTTGATAACACCGCTCCTGTTGCATTGTACTTTCTAAAAGCCTCCAAAGATGCCATCTGGCTTGTATTTGCTCCGGTAATCCGGAGGTTTGAGTATTGAAGACCCCACTTCCCCCTATATGTTCCGGAGGAGAGGTGGGTTCCGGCGGAGGTGGTGGTCCCGCTCCTGTCATTCGATCCTCTGGTAGAATGAATCAGGGTCCCACGGATGGCGCCAATTTGTTGAAGCAAAATCTTGTCTCCGTCCAGTCCTAGCGGTCCGGTAGAAAGATGGTCGTCTCCTGCACAAGGTACGGACGCGTTAGCCTCGCCTCGGGTGTTATCCCGAGACCAAGCTCCGGCGTGAAGATGAGTAAAGGGTAATAAATGTAGTAAAAATGTAGGTGTAAAACTTAATGCAAAGTAATAAATGTGTTGGGGTATTTATACTACCCCAACTTCCTATTCATGTTACTATTCTTCCACTGTTCAGCCACTGTTCCACAGGCCCATAGCTGTTCTACTTAGTAGGCCACGTGGTAGGAAATCCCCTAAAATCAGCTGACATGGTCGGTGGTTGTTATTCTTTGACCGGCCGTCAAAATGATCGCCCGGCCTGTGTGTCTTGACGTCCGGCGCATATGTTCGGCCGGATGTTGGACCGTCCGGCACATGCGTCAACAGTTGACCACTCCTAGAACTAATGTGACCAATTACTAATGTCAGCGGGGGGGAAATGGATTTAGAAAAAATTTTTTTTTTTTTTTTTTTCCCCCTTTTTAAATTTTAAAAAAAGGGAATTTTGGGGAAAAAAAAAAAAAAAATTTTTTTTTTTTTTTTTTTTTTTTTTTTTTAAAAAAATTTTTTTTAAAAAAATTTTTTAAATTTTTTTAAAAATTTTTTTTTTTTTTTTTTTTAAAAAATTTTTTTTTTTAAAAAATTTTTTTTTTTTTAAAAAAAAATTTTTTTTTTAAAAAAAAAAAATTTTTTTTAAAATTTAAAAATTAATTTAAAAAAATTAAAATTATTTAAAAAATAAAAATTTAAATTAAAAAATTAAAAAATAAAAAAATTTTAAAAAAAAAAAAATTTTTTAAAAAATTAAAAAAAAAAAAAAATTTAAAAAAAAAAAAAAAAAAAAAAAAAAAAAAAAAAAATTTTTTTAAAAAAAATTTTTTAAACCCTTTTTTTTTTTTTAAAACCAAAAAAAAAATTTTTTTTAAAAAAAAAAAAAAAATAAAAAAAAAATTTTTTAAAAACCAAAAAAAAAAATTTTTAAAAAAATTTAAAATTAAAAAAAAAAAAAAAGGAAAAAAAAAAAAAAAAATTTAAAAAAAAAAAATTTTTTAAAAAATTAAAAAAAAATTTTTTTAAAATTTAAAAACCAAAGGGGAAAAAATTTAAAAAAAAAAAAAAAAAATTTTTTAAAAATTTTAAAAAAAAATTTTTTTTTCCCCCCTTTTTTTTTAAAAAATTTTTTTTTTTTTTTTTTTTTTTAAAAAATTTTTTAAAAAAATTTTTTTTTAAAATAAAAAAAAAAAAAACCCCCCCCTTTTTTTTTTTGGGAAAAAAAAAAATTTTTTTTTAAAACAAAAAAAACCCCCAAACCCCAAAAAACCCAAAAAAAAATTTTTAAAAAGGGAAAAATAAAACCCCCCAAAAAAAAAAAATTTTTTAAAAAAGCAATGATATTATGTAGTGCAATACTAAATTGTAGTTTAGAGGTATAGCCAACGGGTGACCACCTTTTCTTGTTTTGTCGAATTAGGCTGATAACTATTCTTTTACATGTGTAACGCTTATTATTTAGCGGCTTTTAAACTTGTAACCTTACAAATTTAATATCACTATAATAAGATTATCTTGTACTATCAATTTGCATAAATATTTAAGCATTGTTCAAAGCTATTTGTTTGGGGTATAAATAATTATCGCTAAAGATAACAAAACTATTAAACTTTTGTCATTCTAATAAACTTACATAACATTATTGATACACCGGACAAATGTGTCACACCCAATTTACTGTTTTGCAAATGAATGGAATTCCGGGATTGATCATAGCACCACATCAAGTTATATTGAACGACCTAAAGTGTCGCTTTTAAAAGCACATCGTTGGATATTTAATAAAACATAATCGAGTACAACATCGGTCCCAAAAGGTTTACAAAGTTTGGAAATACAAATATGTTACAAATCCAAACGATGTTTTGAAATAAAGTACCATAATGTACATAATGTAAGTCGACGTCACACTAAAAATATAGGTCCCTAAACCATGTCATGATGCGAATGCCTCAGCCACCGAAAATACATTGCTAAAAGGTCAACAATAATGTTGGTGAGAAATCATAGGTTTATGTAAATGTTTTATACGACTACAAAGTATAGACCATGCATGACAATCCAACACGTAAAATAATGTTACAATTGCTCTAAGCCCATGACCCCGAAACTAGACTGTTCAATAATGTATGCCCCGCAGAGTGTTTGCCGACAACTCCGAATGTAATCAAATGAAATGCATCCGCTCACTTGGTCGATTCACCAACCCGGATGGAGGTGTCACCGATAGATCTATCCACTCACTCGCTCAAAGATTAACGGTTCATGTTCAAGTAATGGGACTTTAAATTGGCAAATGGTAACTTAAGCAATGTAATGAATTTAACATACTTGGTATCGTATAAAAAAAAATGTAGTGCAATGTATTCTCCCCGGGTTTGAAAATAATCGAAAGCATGTAAACGGGCTATGAAAACTCACTTGATAAACCGGAATAACGCAAAAGTGAGTACACCGAGGTTTATAATGTAAAGGCCAACCGGACCTATTACGAATGATATGATATGTCATGAGTTGCAATGTAATGATATGCATGCACTTCAGATGTTATTTATACCATTTACGGGTTTTGAAATATTACCTGTCTTAAAAATACTTTTGACGCCTTGACCAATCAAAATGACTTTACATGTTTTACGCCAAATATCATCCTACAATGGTTTTATAATGATTTTTGGTGAAATTACTACTTTCGTCGCAAAACAATGTCGTCGAAAAATCATGAAATCAACAAAATGGTTCAAAAGTAGTCAGAAACGTGTACGCCGATCGTTAAGAACGAACTCGACGGTTTTGGAAAGTTTGTATCGATATCTAGAAGTTTCAGTTCAGAGTTTTCGCTCAAAAGGTCTCGATCATAAAGATATCAAAGGCTAAAGATGGTGGTTTTGTTAATTGTGTGTAAATGAGTTTCGCCAATTTTTGAACATCCGAATAATTTCTATAACTCCGCTTGACAAACAGCTTTTTGTTTTGGAAAATATGGCCGTGAACTTGATTTTACTAGAAGACATTTCATTATAAAAGTTTCACATCATGGTTAAAATCCGCAAACATAGCCTCATACTAATAAAATACTTGTAACGTAAAAATAATATAGTTTTCGTAAATAATATTTACGGCGACTTTATGAAAACATGCATAACTTTGTCGCTTTAAACTGCTTTCACGTAAATATGTCCTTAGCTTCAGATCAAGTAAACTAATATATTTTTGAGAAGTCAAATAATTTGTGAAGCTTAAGGCCTGCTTTGACCCGAAATATAAAACTGCATGCTGAAATTTGAAAATAATAGTTTCGTCAAACTTTAAAAATTCACCACGGCTTCAAGTAACTCCGCTTTTATCCGCTCAAAAGGCCAATGATTCGCTTTTAAAGATATTTTCTAAATATCAAGGCCAAAATGTCGTACCAACAGTAGGTTTTTCCAGAATTTCAAACAAGGACAGAACCTTAAAATATAGCTATCGAAAATAGTTTTTTGGACAAAACCTATTCTAATCCCTTCAAATCAACTCCAAACTAATCTAATCCTACCATACACCTTCTTAGGGTGTCATGGGTTCCTAATCACCATCAAGACCAAAGAATAACTTGGGAATAATTATAGGATGACTATAAATATATATAACTTCTAAAATCTTGAAATAAATGGTATAAATCACATAACATGCATATAAGCTCCAAAAATGAAAAGAAACTTATGAAAATGAAAAGGAAACTTGAAAATGATAAAAATATGCTTACTAGTGATAGTGAAGAGGTGTAGGTAACAAAGGATTAACTTAAATATCCTTGGTTTTTATTTCAAAACCATAAAAAGGATATAAACTAGGTTGTAAACACTTGATTTTGCAAAAACTCTTGATCCCCTTGTGCTTGTAGAGTGGCCGGTTCTATGGAGCCAAAGAAAGAAGAGAGAAAATTTTTTTTATCTTAACACTTTTGAGAAGTGAGATTGAATGAGAAAATAAGTAGTAGAAGTAAACTTTATATAAGTGAATTATTAGTAGACAGAAGCCACACATTATTGTTTCCCTCCCCTTGGTCGCCAAGGGGAGGTAAAAGATATTTATATATATTTTTTTTAAATTGTATACTTGTATTATTTTGTAAGACTTTGATAAAATTGTAGTAATTGTGTAAGAATTTGTAACTTGTAGTATAAATGGAAATTTTTGGTACAAGTAAGTTTTAATAGGTCAAAATAGATTGTAATGATATAATAAAATTGTAAAAATACTTTCCTTGTGAAAATTGGTGATAAAATAATTATCGCAAATTTTTAAGAAAACACGTAATAATTAAACTTTAACGATTAAAATACCAAATAAATTTGAAATACTAGGAAAACTAAAATATAGTTTTATAAACTAAATGTAAGTTTAAAAATACCCGGATCATTTTTGAAAGTATCTGTTAAATATTCAAAATAAAAACTCACGCGATAAAAATTATTAAATATAAAAATTACGCTGAAGGGTGAAATGAAATCGGAATGTACTAATGAGATGCACATGATGTCAATGAAATGTAGACTAATCATAGTCCATATGAAATGTACGGATGTCATGATCATGAATTCGCCGCTAAACCTCCAAGGTTACGCGATTTGAAACAAGTAAACCAAGTTTACTAAAATGTTGAAATAATGAGACATGAACGTGTCAGAAATGACCGAAGTACGGATTGTCACATTCCCATCCAAAAAGGAATTCAATCTAATTCAATCGTTGTTAGGTCTAACGGTGCCGAAAAGATGTGGATACTATGCCGATCCGGTCCTTCCTGCCCAAGTAAACTCAGACCTCGCCGAGAATTCCAACGAACTTTCACAATAGGAATACGACTTTGTTTCAACCGCTTGACCTCGCGGTCCATGATTTCTACAGTTCCTCCACAAAGTTGAGTTTGTCGTCAATATGAACTTCGTCCAATGGAATAACGAGCTATTCGTCTGAAAGACACCTTCAAGTTTGAAACATGAAACGGTTGCACATGACTAAGTTCTGACGAAGATCAAGACGATAAGCTACCGGACCAACTCGGCTCAAAATCTTGAATGGTCCAATGTATCTCGGTTTAATTTCCCACGCTTTCCAAACGTATCACGCCCTTCCAAGGCGATACTTTCAACATAACTTTGTCACCCACTTGAAATTCCAAACCTCGCCTAACATCCGATAACTTTCTCGCGACTCGCGCTCCGAGTCTATCAAATTTGAACGATCTTTTCCGTGGTTTCCACCATTTCTGGGCCAAAGGTCGCCTCCACCGCCCAACAAAGTGTGATCGGCACTTACACCATAGAGTGCCTGAATGGTGATCTTGATACCGTGTGATAACTATTGTTGTACGAGAATTAATCAATGGCAAAGGTTAGCCCAACCATTTCCAAAATCAATTAC